>QLNU02014802.1:6074639-6091345 GCA_006491805.2 Dysdera silvatica | reverse complement strand
TAGTTCCTTTTTTCTTGAGATCGATTTTTCTCCTCTGACCACCAGTACCTCCCGGCTTAGGGGATAACCGAAAGGGTATAGGTCCTGGTTAGCTCTGGCATTATTGTAATGTCCCCTTGTAGGGCTCCATGGTGGGTGGGACTGCCGGGGCCCGAATCTTATTGTAATTCTCTATGGATAAATCAAAAAAACCAACTTCTTCACCGAATGACGAACCAACGACCAAAAGAACACGTTTTGATACACCTAGTCTGGAAACCGTACAACCATCATTTTTAATCGTTTCATCTAATGATGAACGATTTAAACCTTTCGTAATCGATAAAACCATTAAAAGCGTAGCTGGAACGGCTAAAAATATAAAACGACTGAAATCACGTGATTTACTTATAGAAACTGCCACACCAAGTCAAACAACTTCTCTTCTACAATGCACAAATTTTCTTTCCATTCCAGTACAGGTCAGTCCTCATAAAACTTTAAATAGCTCTCGTGGTGTCATATCAGAGACGAATTTGATTGATGTCGACGAGCAAGACTTTATGAACGAACTTGCGGACCAGCGAATCACCGCCGCAAGGCGCATTACAATAAAAAAAAGACGGCAATATCATCAAAACAAAACATGTAATTCTTTCTTTCAATAGACCTAAAATCACTAGCACCATCAAAGCAGGTTACCTGATCTGTAAAGTCCGTGAATACATCACTAACCCAACTAGATGCTTTAACTGTCAAAAATTTGGCCATTCCAAGATCTCTTGCAGAGGTAAACTAACTTGTGCTAAATGTGGAAACCACGATGACAACAACTGCTCAAACACTTCTCCTAAATGCGCAAATTGTAAGGGTGAACATCCATCAAATGCAAAATCGTGCCCTAAATGGAAAGAGGAGAAACGCATTCTTGAAATTAAGGTCACTAATAATATCAGCTATACTGAAGCTAAAAATCAGTTAAACATTAACAAACCCCCCAATAGCCTTAATTTTTCAGCAGCTGTCCAAACAAATAAACAACCCTCAATGGTGAGTGTTGCAGTCCAGACACTCCCTCAAAATAGTAGTTGTACAGCTATCTCCGTGCAAACCAGCACTCCAACAAAAACCAACTTCATAAAACGTACTTCCTCGGAAGCAAATAGACTCAGCAAACCAAAGATGAAAATAAATTTAAAAACCCAAAGTTCTTCAAAAAAACAAATTAGGTTGGCCAACTTCCGATCGGCACCAAACTTCAAACACCTTTCAGCCAAGGACTTTTTAAAAGAGTCCAAACAGAAAAGCAAAAAAATTAAAGAAGCCGAAAATGACATCACTGATTATGCATCTGATATTGAATTTTCTAATGCCTTCTCCTGTCTCCAGGAAGATGGGATAGATACCTCTGGTATTCACAATGAAGACACACAAATTAATAGGACCAAGAGTCCTATCTATTTCTCATAATGGCGCGTTCTTCCATTCTCCAATGGAATTGCCGCGGTTTCAAAGTCAACATTGATGATATTAAACACTTTATTCACACTTACTCACCTATCTGTGTTGCTCTCCAAGAAACCTTCTTAACTCCTGACCGTGATCCCACACTTCGGAACCATGTTATAGTCCGTAAAGATAATGAAGTTGGTGACAGGGCTTGTGGAGGGGTTGCCCTCATAGTCCCCAATAGTATTCCTGCTTCTGCTCTCCAACTCAACACAACACTACAAGCTACTGCAATTCGCATGTATACTCATGCATCCCTTACCATCTGCTTGATATATTTGCCACCAAACAAACCCATTAATTTTAACCAGCTCTCTCTTTTGATTACACAACTTCCATCTCCTTTCCTCCTCTTGGGTGATTTCAATAGCCATAATCAGCTTTGGGGGTCTAATAATACAAATTCTCGTGGCAGAATAATAGAAAACCTTTTAATCCGTCACAGTTTGGCATGTCTTAACAATGGCTCTTACACATACTGCCATCCTGCATCATGCGGCTTTTCAGTGATTGACCTCTCCATTTGTTCACCTAATATCATGCCAAATTTTTCTTTTAATGTTTTGGATAACCCTTTCGGTAGTGATCACTTCTCAATCATCTTGATCGATAATCAGAACTCTCCATGTACCACCACTAGACTTCCAAGATGGAAAATTGAAAGAGCAGACTGGGACAGTTTCTGTATAAATGCCATACTTACAGAAAATTTGGTCTTGAAAGGAAATATCAATGAAGCCACATTATCTGTTACACAGACAATAATGCAAGCAGCCCATCAAGCAATACCTAAAACATCAACAAAGTACCCCAAATTTCCAAAACCATGGTGGAACTCTGATTGTAGCGTTGCTTATAAAGAACAAAAAAAGGCTTGGAATAGATTTAGATGGTACTCAACAAACGATAATTTTATTGAGTTCAAAAAAGCAAGAGCAAAATGTAGACACATCCGATGGGAAGCAAAAAGGGAGTCCTGGAAACAGTATGTATCTAGCATTAAATCTTCCACAAACCCAAAAATCATTTGGAATAAAATAAAAAAAATTAATGGAAACGATACGTCTTATCCAACCTCCACCCTCAATAGCAATGGGATTGTTGCAAACAATCTTCCAGATATTGCAAACCTACTGGGAAAGACTATCTCCCAAACATCCAGCAATAATACCTATGATCCAAATTTTTACGTAATTCAAAACAGGATTGAAAAAATTCCACTCAAATTCCACTCCAGCACAAATGAGCCTTATAATTCTCCTTTCACAATGTATGAACTCATGAGTGCTTTGCAAACTTCAAGAAATAGTGCTCCTGGTCATGATAACATCCATTACTCCATGCTTAGACACTTGTCCCAAAGCTCAAAGGAAAATCTACTTTGCTTGTACAATAGAATCTGGATAGAACATTGATTTCCAGATTCTTAGCGAAGAGCAATTATTATCCCTTTCCCAAAACCAGGTAAAGACCCAAAAAATCCAACTAACCATCGGCCAATAGCATTAACAAGATGTCTATGCAAATTAATGGAGAGGATGGTAAATCAGCGTCTTTCATATTCCTTGGAATCCAATAACTGCATAATGACTTCTCAAAATGGCTTCCGCCGCATACGCTCTACTACAGATAACCTTCTTCTGCTTGAAACAAGGATCCGAGAAGCATTTGTCAAATGAGAACATCTAGTCTCTATTTTCTTTGACATTGAGAAAGCCTATGATAGAACTTGGCGTCATGGAATACTTTGTGACCTTCAGGAATGTGGCCTCAAAGGAAACATGGCATTTTTTATTCAAAATTTTCTCACTGATCGTACTTTCCAAGTTCGTCTTGGATCGGTTCTTTCTGATCTTTACAACCAAAAACAGGGTGTTCCTCAGGGCAGTGTCTTGAGTGCTACACTCTTCATTCTAAGGCTCAATAACATCATCAAAAAGGTCCCACACACTGTCCAAACATCACTATACGTTGACGATCTCCAAATCTCTTGTCAATCCCGTGACATGAGCAGGCTAGAAGAAACCGGTTTACAAATTGCTTATAATTATATCTATATAAAGTATTTATATATAATAATGATTTTTGGTATGTTTGAGTCTTCATATACTTTATTTTATAATAAGGATAGGGGAATTTATCGAGAGATATACTAAAATTTATTCCTTAATATAAAATTTACGTTAACAACTTTATTAACATTAAATATATTAGTCTGCTTAGATATTTAGTGATATTAAATATATTACTAAAATGGCTCGAAACATTTACGGAATTTAAGAATTTTAAGCCCATCTATAGCTTTTTGAGCCCCCCACACCCACACACGTAACAAACTTCTAGCTACGGGCCTGTCTGCTAAGCTCAATGAAATAGTTATGCTTGTACAAAATAAGAGTTGTATAATATAGAAAACGTAAACTGTTATTGAATTTCAAAACTACGAATTTTTCCATCAGGTAGAAAAATGCTTTATTTTTGTTCAATAAGAAAGAGGGGGAGGATGCTATGATTTTTGTAGTTCGAAAAAAAATAAAATCGAAGACCTTTTTATTTCCTAATCAATTCAGATTTTTGACAGTTATTTCATTATTTTTCTCCTCGGAACGATATTTCGATTACTAACAACCTTTATCACGAAAAATTCAATTACTTCGTTTTGGTGTATTGTGCGGTTGCGGTTAATTTGCATGTATGCAAATTCCTTTTGTTATATATAACAATAAAAAATTTTGATCTTTTCGAAAACGAAGGTAATGCTGTAAAAATTCACTGACCTCCTGGTCCATATAATATTGATTTTCCTGCAGTTAGTGTCGTAGACAAGACTGTAGCCTGGATTTGATTTCAGTTGGGGTGGTGGGGGGTCAAAAAATTTTACAGCATGTATCGATACAATCATAGCATGCAAGGCCGTAGCCAAGTCCCATTAAAAATTTAGTTTCGGAGGAGAATCAGTCCCTAACCCCCCCGCCCACCGATAGGGGCATGGTCGTAGAGAAATGCCACTTTGCAAAACACTTCCATGAAATGAATTAACATTGTTTTGATTTCATAGTGTGTGTGTGTGTGTTACGGAAAAGGTGGGTTTTTTTTTGTTTTTTTAAGCGTTGGCCTTCGTAATTGACCTTAATAACTAATGATGCTCTTTCATGAATTGGAGCTAATGTGCCTTCTTGGAACGTGCAACGAACGCAATGGGAAAATGTATTTTAAATTGTTTTGATTCAGCTTTGCGTTCACTTCGTAGATGGCGCTTTTCATTATTGTCAGGAAAAAATCGTATATTTTAGCAACTTCTCGACGAGTCCGCATTTAGCGAGTTTCCGAAATGTGCGTGGAAAATATGGATTTTGTTTGGTATAATATGAAAGTTCAGTGCAATTTAATTGCTTTTGGCGAGCACGACTTGTTGGAGGTTTCCAAAATTAGACGCAATGCATTTTTAGGGTAAACCGCAGCACAATCTATAGTAGATAGTGAACATGAAGAAGCGCAAGTATGACGAAAGCTACCTGTCATTTGGATTCATGGACAATAATATTTGCCCTCAATGTGTTATTAGTTTAAAGGTGCTTGCAAATGGCACTGTATTCCCTTCTAAACTGCGTCAGCATATTGAAACTGTACATCCTAATTACAAAGATAAGAAGATGTGTTTATTCAAAAGAAGTGATGAATTATTGGGACAACAAAAATGCATGCATTTGCATTCCAGAACTGTTAACGAAAAAGCCATTGAAGCATCGTATATTGTGAGCTACCATGTAGCACTTGCAGGAGAAGCTCACAAAACTTTTAGGAATCACTGCGTAATTGATATCGTAAAATTCATGTTAGATGAAAAATCATCGAAACTGGTTTCCTCAGTGCCTCTGTCAAACGATACCATAAGTTAGTGGATTAAAGTTATGGTGATGAACGTAAAGACTGAGCTGACGCCCCTTCTTAAAACGATAGAATTTGCAGTTCAAATAGATGAATGAATCCACCGATATTGCTGGACTGGCAGTCGTACTTGTGTTTGTCTGGAACAAACACGAGGTATCAGTTAAGGAAGACCTTCTTTTGTGCGAGTCCTTACCAAGTAATACCACAGGAGCTGGACTATTTAAAATATTGGACGATTTCTTTACAGAACATGAAATACCGTGGGAAAATTGCGTCAATAGTTGCATGGATTTAAAGCTAGTAGGAACAACTGCCGGTAACATTGCGCGATACAAAGAAGTTGCCACCAATTAGTTATTACATTTTACATTGTATAAGTCATTTTACTTTACTGACAGACATTGGCCGTGAAAAAAATACCAATGGCTGTTAAATCTGACCTTGATGAAGCAGTGAAAATAATAGATTTCATTAAATCATGTCCTCTCAACATGCGATTGTTTCAAGCAATGTGCAGCGATATGGGTAGCTCCCACAAATATCTGCTTCATACTAAAGTTAGGTGGCTTTCTAGAGGGGCAAATCATTAATGCTGTTGTTTGAATTAAAAGAGAAAATGACTGTTTTTTTAACTGATCACAGTTTGAATGGGTTGAAAAAGAATGGCTATATAGGTTGGCGTACTTAGCCGACATATTTTCAAAAATCAATGATATTAATCTTGGTCTCCAAGGAAAGCACATAACAGTGTTTGTTGCCAATGACAAAATCACAATATTTAAGACGAAGCTGAAGTTTTGGGCACAACCTATCAAAGACCGCAACGTCGATTGTTCCCCGACATTAAAACACTTCTGTGACGATGACATGGACGAAAATGAGCTTCCTGATCATATTTTTGATGAAATCGACGAACATCTGAAAGACTTGCTTCGTTCAGTTATGGATTATTTCCCAGAGGAGCAAGGAGAACAATTAAAAAGTGATGAGTTTTTGCCATCACCAAAAAACCATAATGCCCAATATCCTCCCAACAGTACGAATTGTTAATTGACTTCGGATTCTGCCCACAAAACTGCATTCGCTTGAAAATCACTTGAAGAATTTTGGTTACGGTGTAGAATGTGGGTGCCTAGAATTGTCCCAAAATGCGATTTCATTATTACTGCCATTTGTGACAACCTATTATGCAAATTAGGGTTTTCAGCTTATGTTGCAACAAAAACTAAATATCGTAATAGACTGAATGTTAAGCCTGATATAAGACTGCAGATTTCTTGGATCAAACCAAATATAAAAGATCTTTGTGAAAACAGGAAAGCAATACTTTGTGTCCCATTAAGGGCGGGCGCTACGTACCTTAAATCTGCACAAAAGTTTGCTTTCAATATTTTTACATTTATATGTAATATGCTTAATTATAATGTCATAAAAATTCTTTAAAATAAAATGACTAAAAATTTTAAAAATGTGTGATCTTTGTCTCACCAACTACTCCTTCGCAAAGAGGGTAGGAATTTTGTTAGCGTATTTCCTCCTACCACCGTTTAAAGGTCGCTCCAGTATTATTTAAATTTAAGCATATATTTTGGGCTGTTTTATATTTTCCTACATATAAGCAAAAAAACGCAAATAGCTGACCCATCCCATGCTTACGTGAGGTTTTTATTCTCTGATTTTTTATTTGCTGCTGCAAATACCACTTTTTAAAGAAATTTATAAATTGATTTAGGTTTTAATTAAGAATTAATTAGTGCATTTCTGTTAGGGTAGTTGTCACTTGGTAACAAGGTCTACTGTGCTCGTTGTATTATTTTCGATGCGTAAGACATCGAAAATAATACAACAGAACTATGATTACGCAACTTACGTAAGCATAGTTTGCCTCCCCCCCCGTTATCCCAAAAATAGAAAATAAAGCAGAGTTCAAACCCCCATCCCTCCTAAGTTGCTTACGTAGTAGTTTACACCTCCTTGTATAAATAACGAATCGCTAAATTTTTAAGGTTTACGTGATAGAATTTGGGGCTCCGTCATATAGTTTTGGATTTAAAAGGGCTCCGTGACCAAAAAAGGTTTAAGAAGCACTGGTTTAAACGATCGGCAAGATGTATATAATCACTAGCACGTTGCTGTTATAGAATTCATAGAAAATCCGAACACTTTTTTTGAGGTAATGGTTTACACTGATGACCATGTCTTCAATACATTAAGTATTTTAAGACAATAAATTAAATAAACATAAATACTGCAAACAACAAACAAGCCAGTGAAAGAAAATCGCCTAAGGTCGATATTTAAATTTAGCGGGTTTCAATTAACATTAATTCGCAACTTCCTGATTCTTAACTCTCTAATTCTCAAGTAACTCGGTAGGTTTTCAACGTTAACAATAGCCATCATTATTGCATTTACGGAAGACATTTACCTTACCCTTTTTATTGCGTATAGACAGGCAGACAGGAAAGCCAAAAGCAATAGCGGGTTCAATATCTATTGAAACCCGCTAAACATGGATGACTTTTTTCCATCTCCAAGTAAAATTCGATTTAATAATGACTATTGTTTTAAGTTCCTTTATATTAAGTGTAATTTTTTTTCTCAGCTTATTATACTAAATTTCAAGTGGTTATAAAATACATTGTTCATTAAAATTTAATCCCATTAAAAGCCGAATGTTGTTGTACGCATATTACATGCACACATATATTTTTCATACATATTTTATTTTTAAAGTTTGAAAATTTAATTCTCAAACCGGATTTAGCGATCATCCGGTTATAACGAGCATTTTCGTTGGTCTAAAGCTCCTCCTGATATACCGGTCATACTGTATAATATTTTGACTCTTTATTTAAAGATTGGCGCAAAATGACCCTTGCTGTCCTTGCGCCGAAAAAATAAAACCAACTTTTATTTGAAGATCATAAAGCGTTACCACTTTCATGCTACGTATAAGAAAGGTGCCTAATCTTTTATGGTTGTAAAGGGCAGACCATACAGATGAAATAATATTTTATTGTGTTAAATGAGTTGAGAACCAGTCTAACAGAAGTGCCACCGTAGATCATGGCCCCTCGGTGGTGCAGTGTGGTAACGCGTTCGCCTAGTGCGCCGTTAACTCGGGTTCGACTCCCAGCAGTGCAAAGAACGCTTACTCAGAGATCTCATAAAGATCGCACTGCTCACTGTAGTCCGGGGTTTGGTTCCCTAGGCCTTAAGAGGTTCGGATTCCTCGGAAAACAGTAGGTCCCGGCGCAGCATGACCACTGTAGTCTTTGAGCCGTAAAACCACAAACACCGTAGACCAAGATTTGGTTTCCTTGGAAACAGATTTGGATTTTACGGGAAACCGTTCCTCCTATCGCAGTGTGACCTTGCACCGTAAAAACACAATCTGCTGTTCGTTCACGAAAAGAAGTCCGAAGTGACGGGGTGACGTCACAAACGGGTTAGTTCACTACAGCAGAGGAGGACTACGATTTCAGAACTTGTTTTTAGTGAACGTTTGTCGGCGCCAAAATCAAGTTCTGAAATTGGAGTCCTCCTCTTCTGTAATGGGATAGTCCGTTTGTAACGTCACCTCCCGTTATTTCTAACTGTACCATTGGACTTCTTTTCGTGAACGAACAGTAAGTACTTCGCTATTGCCACTAAAGATGGTTTTTTTTAACTTCCCATAGAACGGTCGTATATCAGCAGGAAAGTCTTTCACATCCTAAATAAAGTTTTTCTTTGGCAAACAATTTGACAAATGCTATCTCTCAGAGAAAAAACAGAACCCGTGGGGTGGGGAACTTTATTGAGTCGGTTGAATTTTCTAGACCGTATTTTAAAAACAAAGACTTAACAATGTTAAAATACCCATTTGTCATTTTCCTTTGTCCAATGGTAATTTGCGTTACATAAATGTACGAATCGCGAAGTCTGAAGAGTCTTCTTTAAAATTCGTATTGCATAAAATTACAATAATGAAATTGCACACACCAAGTTCGTGGCTTAACTTGTCTAAAACGATTAATTCTATACAGAGCCGCCGCCAACAGTAACGGGCCTCAGTACCGATTTTCTCGCCGAACCCATTGATAAAATCGTATTCAGCATCGTGGGTCCCTACAAGCTCCGGACCCCCACACACTTTAATACAGCGTTGCGTTCCCTTAAAAACTTCAGAGCCCGGTACCTGTATCCCTCTCTAAACGGCGGTCCTGATTCTACGTATAATATACCATTTGTTTCAGACGCTATTTAGGGATCGGATGAAGATTAAAAGTAAGGTGGTAGTTAATAAGCAGTGCAAAACTAACTGGTGCGTTTAACGCATCATTATGTGTTCGATAGCTCTAAATGCATTGCTTAACCTTCAGTGGTTAGTTATAGTTAGAAAGTGAATAGTTCGTTTTCTGCACGGTTAGTGAAGGGTTGTCTATTCATAATAGTCTTTACGTGACAGGGGTCCAGTTTCCTTCAGCGCGCACGAAATTGATGAACAGTGCATAAAAAAGTACAGAATGTAGTTGAAAATGTGCGCATGCGCGTTCTTCCACCCCCTCGCTACCAATATTTCCTTCAAGTTGGCGCCCCTGGCACGTGGTATTTTCCGAGTCGATAGCTTCACGGATCAAGTCGATAGCTTCACGAATCAGTTACACGAAAGAATTCGCTGCGTCTCACTGTGGGCTAGGTAGCCAATTTAGCGAGACAAAATTAATCGTTCCCTAAATATTGAGCTTTTGACTACGAATTATTTTTAAACTTAGGAAGTATAAAATTAAAACAAAAATTTTTCAGTATTCACATATAACTTGTAAGACACAATTGTTGCGACATCTTGAAGCAAGGGCGGTTTCGGGGCCCTCACCAGGAAAATTTTTAGTTTTGGACTATTAAATAGTTTAGGTAAATGTTTTTATATTACTAGCCTTTCTTTATACCAGGGTTGTCCAACATATGGCCAGCGGGCCATAATCCGGCCTGCCTACAACTGTTTGAAATAAAAAAAGTTTCCCAAACAAAAATTTTAGATATTTTTTTTCAGAAATAAGGAAAATCGTTGGGACAGCATTGGTGACTCCGTTCTGTATCGCAAGTGCACAAACAAATAATTGAAAGAAACTTTAAATTGAGGCTGTTAAGTGTATGTTAGTTTGTTTTGTTTTTTTAAGAAACCGCTGGCTTATAAGATCCGTGAAAATTCTTTAAGTGGCCCACTACACAAAAAGGTTGGACAACCCTGCTTTATACTCACCAAAATATTTAATTTACGACAATGAATTAAAGCTGGGCTTTTCTTTAATTAAACTATATGGTTTAAGGCATATTATAGTCAAGTATGACAGAAGGATAACCTAGTAAAGGAGACATATACAATAACCAAAAACGATAATTTACAATGTAATTAATAGAACAAGTTTAAATTTAAACTACAAAAACATCGTAATTATTTTACTTTTTTTATAATAAGCGACTTTTTAAAAAACTTGAAGTTTATAGTGCAAAGTCGAGCCATCTTGGTTTCTTTGAAAATTTGTCAATCACTTTATTTTCATCAATATGAATGTCTCTGTGGGTGTGCATTAAAAGTCTCTTCTGTCATCTGCTATTACCGTCGAACCAAACAAGACATAAAATATTCTTCATCGTCTTTATTTTTTCCTATTTAAGCCTGACGGATGGGGGGGGGGCGATCTCCCGCCCCTCCCTGCATCCGTTAGTGTCTTGAAGACGGTCATTTTACATTGCCCCTATAGCTGTGTACGTAGAAGAAGTATCGTTTAGGGTCAAAAAACCCGATTTTTAGTGATTATTAATACTAACATTAGCCCGCAGACTACTTTCTCTGTATGCATAGCTATAAGCAGGGGAAGTAGCATGTAGCTTAAAGTGATTTTACGACAAATTAATTGTCATTACGTGTTGCTGACGTAACATATGAGTTTTTTAAATTTTTGCAAGGAAAGCGAAATGCATGAAGTGACGTCATTTATTTGTCATCGGATTCAATATGTACAAATACTTCAGGATTCATTAACGTATTTACAACTTCTCAGGAGAGTTAAAACTTACGTTTGTGATATCTATCTCTTACAGACAATGACGATATACATGGATCTGAAGAGAGCATGAAGTAGTTGAACAGATCTTCAGTGATTTGTTGCGCTGCGTCTTGTCCTTGCCCTCTAATAAACTTGAAGTCCTTATTTTTGGCTTCTTGCATTTCCTCGCCACGTTGTCCTATTGGAAAAATTGCGCTTTTTTATGATTTCAAATCCATGAACCAAGACTTTGTGAACAGATGTAGCCATATGAAACCATGAGTATTTTTTAATAAACATTTTCGTTGTGTCTAAACTCTAATCCCTAAATTTTTCGGTGTCTACCTCATAGGCGCAAGAAAATGTTTGTAATAGTACATGAAACCTCATAATAATTTCTTCATCAACTCCTGTGATCTCTGCCGATTTCTTCATATTTCTAAAGAAAAATTCTGGCTGTATTGCCTGTGTTAGTGGATCCATAACCATGCTTTGGTTGATTTACCAATATGTCAAGTTCTTTCTTTAGGTCATCCATGGTTCTATTCTTCCTAGCTTTCATTTTGATCTCATTTCCTTCTCATGCTTGTCAGTACTTGATTTCCAGTGTATATATAATATGAAGACAACATCGAAGAACCTGATCCATGCATGTAAAGTTGATAATCCAAAATTGAAGTTTACAGTATTGTTGGAGGGTTTTTTTTTCTAAATTGTCTAACTTGTTCATATTATTAAGTTTAGCTCCCCATATTTATAACAACGATGAGTTGATCTCGTATCTGTTAGGATAGAAAATGAAATAATAATTGTAGACTTCAACGTTTTTGACGAAATTAACTATTTCTTGGTTCAATTTTGGTTGATCGAAATTTACTTTTTTTTATTATGAACTTTTGTAATTGATCACAGCACTCAGACCGTGTCAGATTTTTAAATTTCAGCGACTCACTGAAAAGGTCCATTTTTGTAAACACAGTCGGTGCGACCTGTAAAAAATAATAGTATTTAAAATAGCAGCTAAACGCAGTTTTAAATGAAAGCATATGTCTTAAATTATATACCAAAAAAAAAAAAATTAATTGAAACCTGCAAATACTCGCAAAATTTTTGCGAGCTCTGAATAACAAAAAATTTAAGTGAAGGAGTGGATTTATCACTAGACTATTTCTTTAATCATTGATAATTAAACATAGGAAAAACTAATGATCTTACCTTCTTTAGAGTCAGCTATGATGAATATAAAACGTTAAACAAAATTTAGTTGTTGCGTATTACAAATGAACAGAATTACCTGAAAGCAATAAACTCTTGAAAATTTATTTATTCAACTTTCAGCCATTAAAAACGGCGGTGGTGCAGTGGTTATGCATTTGTCTAGCACACCGTTATCCCGGGTTCGATTCCTAACAGTGTCCCAAAAAAAAAAACCCATCTTACTGCTCACTCTACCCCAGGATTTGTTTTCATAGGCTCCAAAATGTTCCAATTCCTCGTACAATTGTGGGTCCCGACGCAACGCGTAACCCCCAAATAACGCGTTCTTTGAACATGGTTTTATACATAGTTGAAAACGTCGGCATATAAACTATGTTTGGGAATACTACACTATTGTAATAAATTCTAGGCAATGACACCGTAGTTTCCCAGATTGTATTTCGGCGCTCAAGAATTTCTTGTGTTTCTCAGATCGCAGCGCACGAGTTGCTTTTCAATACCCCTATATGATCCGCGGCTTGCTTTCCTACGCAAGCGAGGCTTAGTTTACTCAGAAAATGTCGGATCTTCTGCCCTACCATGACCTTCAGCTGACCTCGCTCCATAAAACACAACAAAACAAAGGCAGCTATTCGGATTGAAACATATGGTTGGTTCTCTTTGTTGACAGCGAAGCTGGATTGAACACCATCTGGTTCCAGTTTGTATCTTACGTCCATCTGCTCAAAGCGTATTGTGATTCAGAGGTCACGTTCTGTTGTAAATCTGGTGGGAACTCTTGAGGCGTAAATGTGTGTGAAGTGTAAATAGCTCGGACAGACTGTGCTCTGCTGATTTGATTCTAGAGCGGCGGTTCTTTTAACTTTCTTAGACCACAGACCCCCCTTCAGAGATCACTCGCCCTCGCGGACCCCCAAGAATTAACTCAAAGTTTAAAGCCCGGAATTTGCATCATATGTATTTATTTCTAGTGTTTCATCACTAATTTTCACTATTTAAGGAAAGAATTTTTCGTTCCCTCATAATTTATTTTTAGCATTAAAGAGTAAATGCTCTTGCCTTAGTGTTTTTCTGAATCTTTGTGGAAAGTTGGGTGGGTCTCGCGGACCCCCTAATAGGACCCCGCGGACCACAGTTGAAGAACCGCTGTTCTAGAGCATTTGAGAATTTTTTCTTTTAATAGCTAATTAAGGAAGGCAAAACTGGCAGAGAAAACGAGTAGGGGATGGCGAGTCTATCTCCCTTTTAAAAGCCAAATTGAAGACTGCACGCTGGGATCATTATTGGCACAATATTCATGCGCCTGTTGCCAATGGCTTTAAATGAGAAAGTAATAATTCTGTTTAACTGTTTATATTTCCGAAATGCATTATAAGCAGGGTGGATTATAATAATTAGAGCCGACTCTAAATGCAGTCGGCAAGATATACTGTTCTGCTTTATTATGACTTGTTAGTAACGGGTTTTTCCACCGTCTGGTATGGATGTTGCCGGCGCCATTTACCCGGGGATCGATATTCACTTCTGCGTTTCTTATTCTCTGCTTGCCTGGGCCCATGTCTCTCTGCTTAGCGAGAAAGATCGAAATCAACGGCATTCAATCTTCACCGTCTCACTAACTCTAGCTTTGAAAACCACTGTGTGTGTAATTAGCGAGGAGGTGACAAGGGGATGTCATATCGCACCCTCGCGACAAAAGCATTACGATTCAAAAAATCTCAATCTTCAGAAAATGCAAAAAACTGTTTCTGGTTGAATTGAGGGATGTTGTGTTCATCTAATGACATGTGCCAACTAGCAGAAACCCAAATAACTTATGACCTAACATTTTGCATGGCAAAATGCAGCACTGTTTTCTACATCTAGTTGTAACATTAAGTCATTTTCACCGAATTTTGAGTTGTAACACTTTCGTCGCAAGGGTGCGATATGTTGAAAACAGCTTTCCTTTCTCCCCTCGGATACTTTTCTGTACTATTATTTTAAAGGTGATATTAAAAAATTTATTTTAAAGGTGATATTAAAAAATTTATTTTAAAAGAAAAATTAAAAAAAAAATTTTTTAAAGGTGACATGCTTTACGCATAGGCGTAACTTGAAAGGTAACATAGCGTAAACTTGGGGAGGGAGGGCAAAAAACCCAAAATTGTGTGGAAAAAATACGTTTTCACCTGTTTTCTAAAAAATAAAACTGGAAGGAAGTGCATAGGCGTAGGCAGAAAGTTCATAAGGGGAGGGTTATAGGCTTAATGGGAGGGGTTACAGAGCTACAACTCATATATTCCTATGTTAAATATACAAAATTTCATTGCGATGGGGGGATCACAGCCCCCAAGACCACCCCCTGGCTATGTCTATGGGCAAGTGTCCCCTTTCTCCCTGCTAGACTACGCCTATGGCTTCACGTATTTTAAACCCTTTGTTAAGTCCATTGTTTACTTCAACGCCATCATATACGGTAGAATTTTGATTTTCCAGACTTTCATCGGCCTCAATTAGCGCTGATAATTACTATTCTCCTTTAACTGTATGAAAACGTATGTAGTCAGGGACTGACTGGACCACTTGGTGGTGCGCCGTATCGAAAATAGATTGTCTAATTGGCCAACCCGTGGAAATAAAATGGGCTAGTTGGTAAGTCTAACAGAGTAGGCCAAAGTTAGCCTGTTCACCTTTTCGTAGGTTTTTTTTTTTTTTTTTAGTGCATCTTCAAAGCAGAGGTTAGCAATTATTTTGTCTAATGAACTAACTGTTTAATAACCATATTTTTATTTTCTGCATGGTTACACCATTTGAACCCCCCCACACTACATTTGAAGTGGAGTCAGGAGAAAGTTACCTAATGTCTTCATAATCACGATAATCCCGAATTGTACACTTTCTGCACACAATATTTCAAATACTTACTAATTCATGCTTTACGTAGGTTAATTTTCACTTGTTGTAGAGTCTTTACGATTTATTTAAACAAGTCCTGCGGCGGTGCATTGATAGCGCATTTGCGTAGCGAGCCGTTAGCCCTAGTTTGACTCCCTCCCAACGGTGCCAAAATAGAAGGCTTATCTACAAACTTCTCATCGTAGTCCGTTGGTTGGTTCCCTAGGCTAGTGTTTCTCAACCGCTCGGCTCTGGTATCAATTGTACCGGGCCGCGAAAGAATTTCCTGAAATTCGTTATTTTAGTTTTAGATCGTTTTTCATAAATATTTTATAAGAAAAATATTCCGAGGAAAATAATAGTCGTGAATGCGTCTGAAAGCTCAGACCCAGGGCGCCTAATTAACGTATGTGCAACAACTGCCAGTGGTCAAGCCGTGTATTTTCAAATATGTGAGCATTTGTGAATGATTGCGAGTTTTCAGACGTCGAAATCTTTTAGCATTCGAGAAAGAGTATACCGGTCATGAAAAGTGCCCTCTAGCCGATTACAATAATGTTCGCCTCATCCTCAGTTCTTAAAACTGAACGGAGTAGCATCTGTATTGCAAATACGAGTGACCAGTCGGCTAGGAAGTTCGTCAGCAAAGTGTTTGTTAATAGGAAGAGTGTATAATGATATTTATGATTGTGAATAATTAATCATGGCCTAATCATAAAGAGTGTTGAAGTCTTTATGATTATGCCATAATTAATTATTCATATTTATAACTAATTAATGTATTACTTTTAAAAACAGCGGAAAGGAATTTACAAGCAAATTTGTTGCGACCGGGCCCTCGCCGTAAAAAAAAAAAATAAATAAATAAAAAGAAAGAAAATTAAAAAAGAAAAAGAAAGAAAGAAGAAGAAGAGAGAGAGGGAGGGAGAATTTACCTGGCCGCGGCCGCATAAAGATTGATAAACACTACCCCGAGGCTTTAAGACGAAATTCCTCTGAAAACTCTAGGTCCCGCTACAGAGTATATTTATTCCGTTCGCGGAAAATTGGCGGCCAAATCCCGTTAGAATTCAAGGATGCTGACGTAACAGACAGGTTGTTTCATTGCAGTAGAGCAGGGGTCTTCAACCCGCGGCCCTTCGACATGTTTTTGTGTGGCCCACCGGCTCACGAAAAAATACAAATTGTTTCACACAA
>QLNU02014802.1:6046548-6058835 GCA_006491805.2 Dysdera silvatica | reverse complement strand
TGACTCCATAACCAAGTTAGCTACAACACTTGAGACCGGAGATCCCATGGCAGTTCCAAAAACTTGTCTATGGATAGAACCATTTGAGGAGAACACAGCAGAGTCCAGACAAAATTTCAACAATGTGCAGATGTCGTGAGGTGATAGTGAAGAGTGTTCATGTAGAGTAGTATCATTGTGGAGGCGTGTAAGTGCGGTGTCTCCGATTATAGGAGAAAGTAGACATGCAAGGTGGTTTGATAGGTTATATGTAGGAGAGCTGCAAAAACTAACTATAGTTTTAAGAGGAATATTTTGTTTATGAATTTTAGGTAATCCGTAGAAGGATGGTAAGCGGCCGGAAGTGCATTTTAAAGAGTCGTAGAGATTAAATGTAAGTTTTTTAGATTTATAGAGTTTTAGAAGGAGAGAGTTCATTTTGGATTGAATTGTTTGTGTAGGGTCTTTTGTGATGCGGGTGTATGTATTTGTATCAGATAAGAGTGTAGAGACTTTATGTAAGTAGTCTGGACGATTTAAGACGACTGTAGTACGGCCTTTATCAGCTGGCAGTATGACAAGGTCCTTGTCGTTCCGTAGCTCCCGGAGGGCAACCCCTTGCATAGGCGTTAGGTTGTCCTCAGGGAGTTTTGGACGCCGAAGGAGTCCTGCCACTCTGCAGCGGATATCAGCTGCAACACGTTCGTCAGTGTGAGTATTTTGTAGAGCATTTTCTATGGAAGCGAGAATCTGTGGTGTAGGAATTTTAAGTGGAGCAGGTGAGAAATTTAGGCCGAGTGATAGTACGAATTGCTGTTGTGGTGTGAGATTTTTATTTGAAAGATTTAGTATCCAGTTTTTTGTAAGGAGTTTTGACTGTTTTGAAATAGAAGGTCTAAGGTTGTTAAGTTTACGTGAATGAGTAAGACGAATATGTTCTTGGATTTTAGATTCTTGTGAGCGAGTAGCGGATTTAACTAGGAGCATGGTAAGAAAATCAAGTTTAGTATTTAGAAGGGAAGTAAGAAAGGATATTTTATTTTGAAGCTGAGCGAGTGTGTGGTGACCGCATACTCGCTCAGGGACAGAAACATAACATCGTCATTACTCCTGATGAAGGACTGCTGCTGATGCGTCCGAAAGCTTGAGTGATCTTTTTCATTGCTATTTTACCAGTGTTTAACCTTTTTATGTAATTTCCTCCCTGGTACCCTGTATTTTATTTCTATAGATTTAAAGCGTTGAAATATTTGAACTAATTTAAACTAACAATTATGTTCCCTGTGCTGAAGATTGGATCTTTAATGAGTGTGGGTTCTACTACTTATATATATCCAGACCATTAAACAGTCTGGAAGTATAAATCCTCAACAACGTCAAACGATAAAATATTGAATGTGTAGATATACACATGACTGTATGCTACCTGTACAAATGACCGTTGTGGGGATAATAATTTTTAGTATGTTTAATACACTTTCTACCTTTGTTTAAGATTTAATTCAGTCCTTGTGGGGATTCCCAAGTTCAGTTCACAACTGTATCAGAAAAAAAAAAAGAACTCATACCAACTAACCAACCATAAGCCAGAGGTTGGGTCAATAGGCCTTAAGAGGTTCAACTTGTCCCTTCCTGTTTTTGCGCCATAAAACTCTTATGAACAAATTAAGATCTAATTCATCTTTTATTTTAAAACCGTATGTACCCCCTTACCTTGTTTGGCACAGAGTGACTGCTGCTGTCTCTGCACCATAAAAATTCAACTAACCAATCAACTAACTACTCTGTCAGATTATGGGATTATATAAGCATAGAATTTTTTTTTTTTTTTAAGTGAATTCTAAAGCTTTTGAGAATTTTTATTAGCTTAATTTCTTTTCTTTTTTTTCTTTTCTACAGAAGAGCACAAGCGGAAAGTTCCCAAAGTTCACAGGTAATTATATTAATTTTAAATTATACATTTTTTCAAACAGCAGCTTTTTTAGCTTTTAAGTACACAGGTCTGTAATGAAATTTTTTTCTTCGAAGTTAAGGGTGTTCCTTATGTATTTTTGGATGCTGATTTCAGGAAAAATACTTAAAAAATTCTATCACGTACAGTTTTGACACAAATCGAGAATTTCTGTCTGGTTGCCTACCTACTAGGTGTGCTACTATAAAAATGTGTCAAAGCAATATTTTTGCTTAGAAGGAGGTATTTTACTTCACGATCGATAAATTAAAACATAGAAAGTAGAAAAACGGTGTCAAAAAGTCAAAACATTGATGATATTACAAACCAAAAAACGTGTAAAAGAATAATTCAACATAATGAACTCCAAGTATTTGGAGTAATACTTGGAGTTGGAACTCCAAGTAATTTGGAGCATTTCAATCTGTAATGGATAGAAAAACAATGCAAAAGATTGGAGACTCTTCATTGGCTCATCACAAAAAAGTTTGAAAGCTGTCCTTCTTTACAACTGCAACAGATATGCCTCCATACCGGTTGACCTCTCTGTTCATCTGAAAGAGAGGTAACAGAATTTAGCTTTGATGACCAACTTAACTACAAGGAATACCAATGGACCATCTGTGGCGATCTAAAAGTGCTCTCTATGATTCTTGACCAACAGGGTGTTCAGACTAAGTACCCCTGTTTCCTCTGCGAATGGGACATTGGTGCTAAAGCTAAGCACCAGGGTCAGACGTTGTGGCTAGGATGCTAAAGGTAGGGGAAAAAGAATGTGCACTTTGAATCTTTGGTGGACCCAAAACAAAGTATCCCTGCTCCACTTCATGTCAAACTTGACATCATGAGCAATTTGTGGAAGCCCTGTCAAAAGATGGTGATAATTTCAGGTACCTAACAAGTAAGTTTCCAGTGCTGTCAGAAGCGAAAGGGTTTTCGTCCGTCCTGACATTCAAAAACTCATAACAGGCAAAATCTTTAAAACCAAAATGGAAAACATTGAGAGGTCAGCTTGAAAATCCTTTAAAGAAGTTGTAAAGAAGTTTCTTGGCAAGCAGAAAGACCCTGACTTCAAGAACGTCGTAGGAAACATGCTGGAGAACTTCAAAGCCTTAAGCTGCGCAATGAGCTACTTTTTACCTGCCATCTAAACTATTTCCCAGAAAATCTAAGCTCTGTAAGTGAAAAGCAAGGTGAGAGATTCCACGAGGACATAAAGGAAATGAAATAGAGGTATTAAAGCTGGTAGAATATTAACATAATAACAGATTACTGCTGGGCTGGATACTGGCTAGGGAGGAGGCGCAAGCAGCGCACAGGAGAAAGGGTTCTAAACAGAGCTTCGAGGGGAAGGAAAAGAGACATTATAATGATTTTTAACTTTGTGGAGGCTATGACAAATATAACAAAATAATAAAATGTAGAATAAATCTTATTTTTAAGTTTTATCATAAATAAAGTTTTTAACACTGCTAGATCTGTATGATTTTCCTGGGCCTTCATCCTCACTTTATAGAGAAACCTTACCTGGTAGAAGGAAAGGCTTGTTATTTCTGAACTCAGCGTACCGAAAAACATCAGAAAAGCCTAAAACAGTGCAGAAAACAATTAAAGTAGTATTTCGCAGGTCTGTGTTATTAAACGACATCAGTATGAAAAAAGGTTATAGTAATACATTTAAACCTCCTGTAACGACCACCTCTAAACAACAATGATTTTCCAAGACTGGCTGTATCTTAATAGAATCAAACAAAACATTCTATAGGGTTAACAATAGAACTAACCTCTGAACAACAGACACCTGTAGGCTTCACGGAAAATTTAATGGCCACCCTAGTGTTCTTTTCAGATTTATTTGCAATCTGTTGTGTCAATAATGCAAGATAAAATTTACCTGACATGCCTAGAATTTGATCAGCCCCTAACCGTTACTCGGCAACACTACGTCACCATTTCAGTAATTGTCATTTACTGAGTCAAATAAAAAGCCATGAGGAATTGATAGAAAATGTGCGGAGGGTAATAATACCTTAACACCTTTACATACGGAGAAAGAGAGCGTTATTACCTGTCCTCATTCGTCTAGCGGTCCAAGACACTCCGGGCTAAACGGAGGGACCCTGGTTCGAATCCAGGATGGGGAAAGCGTCTCTTTTTCTCCAAAATTACACAAGCTCTAGTTTGAGCTGTAATTAAAACGTGGGTGGCAGAAATTATTGTATAGAAAATATGAAGAAAAAAGTGATGAAGTGGAAGCTGAAGAGGGTGCGGAACAGCTACAAAAATCAGTTATCAAAACATATTCTTATGTTTTTGCAAACTTTTGTATAATCCAAAACTTTGTTTTAAACCAAAGTGATGAGATGTGCAGAAAAACAATATTGTCAGTTCTTTAAAAAAAAGTATTTGCTGTATTTAAAAAAAAAAAAAGTATTTGCTGTATTAAAAAAAAAAAAAAGCAGTAGCGTTTTGTTTTTTTTTTAAATGTGAATTAAAATAAAGATTAGTAATGCGAAAATGACTATTTGTGGCTTTGTTGTTAGTTTCATTTATTTTGATTTTCTATAACAGCCATTTCCAAAGTATAGTCACTTTTGCAAGGTCCCACATGTGTCCTTTGTTCAGAGATTTTGCTGTATTATGTATTTAAAAAATGTTCCAAACTGACAAAACCTAAGAAATAAAAATAATTCTGATATATATTACTTTATGGTTTGTTTTTGTTTTTTTTCAAAAACTTGAGCCAAATGTGGCATAGTTTGAATAAACCCAATATTCAAACTATAGCTTTATACAATGAAATATTTAGATTGTTATAAAATGTTTACTGCTGTCTAAATACACTAGTTGTGAATTAAATGAAATCACTGGTTGGTATTAAGCATACATTTTCTTTGTTGATGAAGTTTTCTCCACAAGAGTTTGTCATAGTGGCAATTTACATCAAGCATTTCATGTTTAGTACAATTTTATTCTGTGTGTCGAAAGTACCAACATTTTAGTTCTTGTCTTGTGAGCATCTTTTATATTTAACCCGTTAAGGCATTTATTTAAGCACCTGGCACATGCCCAATATTTTATCTTGCAGTTAAGGATTTTAAGTGATGGTCAGGCATGGTGAGAAAGTTGTTTTTTGCAACTGGAAATATAACCAGTAATGGTGACAATTTTTTTTTTTTTTCAGCTTACGTTCTAGAGGAAGAAGGGGCATAAAGGGAGATACAGAGATACTATGCGCTATACTGGTTGGCTAACCAACTCATGAAAGGAGATAAGAATGAAATCTTGTCTATTGTATACCCGCCATTTATTTTGAAATTGGACCCAGACTTGTCATTGTTAGTTTGATGGTTTAAAATTGCATAAAGTGTCCAGCCTGAGATGGGCATTGCAAACAAGTAACTCAAAATCACTTGGAATAAGCAGAGGAGACTCTGGACGAGTCCAATATTTTTATTTTTCCACCCAACTTAACGCCTCAACTATACCCAGTTTATCCACCATCCAGAATCCTTAAAGAGTTAAATTTCTCAAAACTATTTTGAAGAAAGAATGAATACTGACTAATGTTATTAACACAATGGGAAAAATGCTTCAAAAATAATAAATTAGGACTGTGTAAACTCAGGAAAAGCCGTTGGTAAAAAATTGAAAGAAATCAAGAAACAAAATAGTCAATCTAATTATATAATCTATGCACAGTTTTGTTTTTTAAGCTTATTGAAACTGCACGATTGAGTCATATTAAAATACACTTTATAACTTTTTCGAAATAATATATAAGTGCATTTAGGGTACATATTATGCAATGCAGTTATTGTATACAACTTTATCTTAATTGCTAGGTAAAAGACCCTGTTTCATAGACACTTCACCTCTACCGTCTTCTGCTACAACGTATATAGAAATTGCGAACAGTTATTATGTTAGAGACTATAACCAGCTCGATTCGTTTCACCCATTGTATATCTGTGCCTTATTATCTCCTCTTTCCTATGTATATAAAATGCGATTATCATATCCCCTATAAGTTTTGTACCATAATATGTATAGTCATTTTGTTTTTGATGTATAGGAAGACAGTGTAAATGATAAAAAAAGTTGGGAAAAGCAAAATTCGACGAATGGAAGCAACTCATATGGTGGGTCTTCAGGACTGGAATCCCCCAAAAATAACAGAAGGTTAGTTTGAAGTTATTTAAGCTATTTAACGACAGGATGTTGATCTTGTAAAGTATTTTAATTTTTGCTGTTGTTTCTGTGGGTGTATCTTTATGCAGTATGAATTCTCACATACACTGATGAATAAATTAAAGGGGAAATAAAACAGAAAAATTTTCTGCGTTAAAATAATGGTAATTACATAAAATTTGGCTATGTTATTAAGAAAGTAATGCTTAGGGTGTTAATGTATGAATTAGTGGTATTGCCCTATGTTTACATAACCATCTAACTTCATTAAAATATGCATTTCGCACTGGATCCTTGTTGCTTTTTTGGAACTTTGATCAAGGGAATGGGAAATAGATGTTTTGCCTTCATCCCATTCCCTCCAAAATTTTGAAGGGGATTAAAGGAACAATGCCTTTAGCTACTATTGAGCCCATAGACATTATTAATAGCATGAAACGTTACTTCGAAAGGTTGACCACACCACCAGTTATGTCACTTGTTTCATTTGAACACCATACTTTTTTTTACGAGTTCCGCTATCCATGGATGCTTACATGAGTACTTTTAGGGGAGGGTGGAGGCTGAGAAAAATGAATACCTCCTTCTCATAGCTGTCAAGAATTTTAGTGAATGTACAAGATTCCAAAATGCAACAAAAATAATTGATACTGCTTGACAATTAGTAATGAGCTAAAAAGTACCTTATTTTAAAATGCGACTGTAAATTTTTTTTAAAGTAAATGTATAAGCGGAATTGAGCAAATCAGATTTTTGAACGGATATTGGTGGGGGGGCCTCGAGCCTCCCTTCCCTGCCCACTTATATGAGTGACAATGCCTCTATGTGTTAATTAAATATAAATAATAATCTGACCAAAAATATATCAGGTGTGAATACTTTTACGCTCTGTTATGAAAAAATTTCATTAATAAAAGCAGAAATATCATGAATTAAATTATGTCAAAGATGATGAGTTATTCATGGTTAAATGTGGTATAGTTTTATTTTGAAAAATTGTATTATAAATTTTCTGTTCAAAAGGAAAATGTTATCAGGACAAGAAGGGGGCATATCTACTCTCATTGTCACAACCACTCCATGATTTGTTTTTGTTTTTTTCTAATGTGTACTGTACGTCGTTTACCCTGCGGCACTATAGTTGTGATGCATTTGACCTTACGACCCAAGTTTGATTCCCTCATTGACAGAGGTTGCAGTTCATCAGAATAGTGTTCATCCTGATACAACATGATCTTGGTTGCATTATGTCATAAAACACAAACTATACCTTTTTCAGAGTTCACAGTTTTGTGTTTGTATCAGGCCCATAGCTAAATGCTTGTTACTAGGTGGAGGGGCTCTGAAAATCACAGGGAGCTTAAAATTCTTTAATATTTTAATGTATTTTATTAATATATTTAATAATACTAAATATCTATGTAGGCTATTATATTTAACATCAATGAATAAATTTCTTAACATAAATTTTGCATTGAAAACTTACAGAGGTATACTAAAATTTATAACTTCCCCTATACTTATTATAGAGTAAGTAAAGACTCAAACCTCGTTAAAAAATGATTCTACCCAAGATCCACCATAGAAATCTATTTTGAATGTGTTTTCAACGTCAAAGAACAATTTCCATTGTTATGTACAATTTTATACAAAACAAAAAATTTAAAATAAAATTCTAAAATAATTTATTTTGAAAAAAAAAAAAAAAAAAACCTTTTCCAGGGGGCTCAGTCCTCTTATCCCCATTTTAGCTATGGTTCTGATTTGTATGTCTGAACGTTGTTGTAATATTGTAACTATTTACATATTATACATATTATATATTGTAAATAATTATGAATTGATTACAGACAAAGGATAGGCTCTATAAGCGACATGGATAACTTAAAAACAAATGGCGTGGATTCATGTGATATAGATCGCCTCAAGCAAGAAATAATGGTTGAAATACGGATGGAAATCAACAAACTCAAAACTGACATTATTGATGGTAATTTTGTTAATGTGTTCAGTTTTTCTTCTTCTTAATGTTAAAGTGTCGCATGTCACATCACTTATTTTTTACATGATTGTTTAAAAGCAATCCATTTTTTTTTTTCCATAGAAGAATATTTTAGTTGAATTATTGTAAAGAATTGGATTGTGTACAGTCAATTCTGCTTAATTAGGGCAGCCGCTTAATTGGACCAAATCTCAAGTAACGGAACCCAAACTAAAAAAATTAATAGTAATTTAAAGCGCATAACTGCGGCAACATTCCACTTAATTGAGATAAAAATTTAAGGCTAGAATTTGAATACGTATTACATTACAGATAGTAAAAAAAAATCTGTTATTGAAGATGTATTCAATAACATTGACGATTTTTTGTTTGCAGTTTTGTCATTGGTGAATAAAGAATAACATTCGAATTTAAGCGGAATAGAAAAAACGACATGCGTACCCGTCAACAGTGGCGTAGCTAGATATTTTGCAATCCGGGGCGAGTGACTGTCATTGTCGCCCCCCCACCCAATTGAGTAACAAGGCAAAACAAATTCATTTTGTTTTTTAACTCCTTGAGGTACATGGGACACATGTGTCCCTTAGATTAAATAATAGTTTATTTCAAAAGGACTGCCCTTAGCGAGGTTATGGGTACACATATGTGATCATGAATGTTCTGTCAACCATCGGGGAAGTTACAAACTTTAATCATGTGATTTACGTAAACAGGAAGTCTTACCAAAATCAGAGTTTTGGCATCCTTCGTTTGGAAGGTTTGAAAGTCCCTTGTTAATAAAAATACGATGTTTTTCTTCACTTTTTTGAGTGCATAGTCTTTCTAGGTAAGTAAATAATTGTATTTATTATTATTTTTAAGAGTCACATTTGAAAAAAGTTGTTAAATTACAGAAAACGTAAAAGAGACGTACGTGTCCGTCCCTATGTACTTCAAAGGAACTTTTTAATTAATGTTTGAATTGCTCTATGGTCACAAGTTTTTCTTCCTTTTTTTACTTAAACTTAGTATAATAATGAATAATATTAATCAATAAATGCCTCTTTAATTTTTAATAATCATCTAATTTAAGCAATAAAGCAATAGATTTCTTTTATTTGAGACCAAATAGAACTCAATAGTAATTTTCCGCATTATCATATAGTTATTCAATCTCTCATTCATTTTTCTTTTATCAATTATATTTCATAATAATAAAATTTTAAATATTATTAATGAATTAATTATTAATTAAAAATCCATATTAAAATTCATAAAATAATAAGAAATAAGGAATTATAATCCTTGTATTCAAATCATATATCGGATTTATCATTATACTAATCATGAGTACGTTGCAAGAAACAAGGTTGTTTTATTGATTTCACATAACAATTTTACCATTATTTAATTTATTTAAACGTAGTTTTGTGAGCCAAAACTATATTTGTCAATGTTGATTTGACCCAATTAATTAGATATAATATTAATTTATGATAATTATTATTTATTATATATTATGATTATTATTTTGAATATTTTTTGTAATTGCGCACAGATTTCCTTTTGGAAATGTCAAGAAATCGCCATCAATAGTTTCAGCTCTCAGAAAACGAAATTGTTGAGTTACTATATGCTGAAAATAGTGACGATGAGGATGGTTTGAAGTTAAACGAAGAGGACCAAGGAGTTCATTGCACAAGATATCGACCCAGGTGTCTCATTGGTCAACATTGATGATCCTCAACCTTCTACATCAAAAGAATATAGCCTTGTGGATGACGAGGATACACCAGATTCTGGTGGTTTAATAACAACAGTTGCTATGCCTCCAGCTTTCGCCTGGAAACGTTCTTACATACCAAATATGTTCGAAGAAAATCCAGAACACGAATTTAAAATTATCAAAAGTTCAAATTATCACAGATTCGCCGTCACGGATAACACCAATTGATGTCTTCACTACAGTTAGTGATTTTGATACTCCGATCGATAAAATTATCGACCCTGAGTCTATTAGATATTCAGAACAGAGTGGAACGGTATTCATTGATAGTGAAGAAATGAAAGCCTTTCTTGGAATGAATTTAACTCACAAAAATCTCGCCCCGGAGGCTTTCTTGTGTTGACCATATTTGGCAATTGTGTTATCCCTGCGGAGGGTAATAATACCTTACATACGGAGAAAGAGAGCGTTGTTTCCTGTCCTCGTTCGTCTAGCGGTCCAAGACACTCCGGGCTAATGGACCAACATAAAGTTTGCTATGAAATTGACAGAAAATCCAAAATAAAATATTATCTGCACCTGTTCTTTGATATGTTGGATATTTCTGTCAATAATGCATATATATAATTTATATGAAATTGCATGAAAATGACCTTATAACAGGGTCCCCTCCTGTCATCTCTTGAATTTCGCCAGGTATTGACATGAAATCTCATTGGAAATTTTTCCTCAAGGCAGAGGGCCATCTACACTACTGTTCAAACGAAAAAGTCACCTTGGAAAGCATGGACAACCTCCTTTTCATACCATGGCGAAAGCAGATATCAGTAAAAGATGTATTAATTGTGCTGAAAGGTGTATTGGAAACCTCACAAACAATACAATAAGTGCACAATCTGCGATGTTCATCTGTGTTTCACATCTGAAAGCGATTGCTTTGCAGAATTCCATGAATAAATAAAATAGCAATAAGGGATATTTTTAGTTTGTAGATTGTTTAGCTGTAACAGCGGTGGTCTTTTGACTCATTTGAGACTAATTTATTTCTAAAAACCTTTACCAAATGGATTTCAATTATATAGATACTTTATACTCTTTAACGCACATAGGGACCCATATGTCCCAAAAAATTCTTAAAAAACAACAAATATTTTGGACGTAAATTTATAGTTTGCTATTTATTATGTCTAGGAAAGGTATTTATGCACTTTACATGTTTGTATAACATGTAGTTTCCTTGTGTGCATCAAGGAGTTAAAGGCTAATTGCCACTCTCCGAATTGTAGTGCCCAGGTGACCACCCCACTTAGCTACGCTACTCCCCGTCAAAACTTGAATGAATACTAATAAACAAAAAGCGCCCTCCGACATTTCGTGCTACCATGACAACCAAAATTAAAAAGTAAAGAATTAATCACAATTGACATTTCTTCATGTAGCTATTATTGATTCCACCAGAATATAGTGGCAACAATCATTTTTCATTGGTTTTAACACAAACAAGCAAGTAAAAGAAAATTGCCTAAGGTCAATATTTAAATTTAAAAGGTTTCAATTAATATTAATTCGGAACTCGTTAATCCAAAACTCTGTCCCACAATTCACTAAACTGCAACTCATTAATTCACAACTCTATAATCTAAAACTCAATAATCCAACGTTTTCTAATTCGCCACCTTGTAATCCATAACTCACTAATCTACAACTCTCTAACCCACAACTCGTTAATTCACAACTCTATAATTCGAAACTTGATAATCCAAAACACGCTAATTCACCACCCTCTAATCTGTAACTCAATAATCCACAACCCTAAAGTGCAATTTGCTAATCCACAACCCTAAAGTGCAATTTGCTAATCCACAACTCTAACCCACTACTCACTAATTCACAACTCTATAATCCGAAACACGCTAATTCGCCACTCTGTAATTCCACACTTGCTAATTTACAACTCTATAATCCGAAACATGCTAATTTGCCACTCGCAAATTCGTAACTCAATAATCCACAACTCCCTAAACTGCAATTTGTTGATCTGAAACTCAATGATTTACCACTCTAATTCGCCACTAATCCACCACTCTGCTTAAATATGTGTGTTTTTGTGTGGAGCACGAAAATAATTAACGTATATTTTTGATAATTCGCCACTCTTTAATCCAACACTCTCAGTTCACCATTCTCTAATCCACCACTTTCTAATTTGCATAATATCTATTGAAACCCGCTAATAATTATATTATTGATACAACTACAATAAAGTGGCAACAACAGCCTTCTATCTTTTATTAAGATGCAGCGAAAAAATGTGACAAAAAAAAGTGATGCTTTGTTTCAATTGACCTTCGTTAAAATATGCAAACAATTTAATATGATGTGATCTTATATATAGTACAACAGGACTTCAGATTCATATCACTTAATGTTTACTGTGGATGTGATGATGCAGTGCTGGC
>QLNU02014802.1:6016230-6046448 GCA_006491805.2 Dysdera silvatica | reverse complement strand
CTCATATGCATATATAATGGCATTTTTGAATTTTTAAATAATATCTATTTATTACGCAAAGCACTAGAGACACAAAAATAAAATACTGTATGTCTTTACGACTTATATTATTGGATTGTGAACCAACGTAAATTAATATAAATGTCTACTAATTAATATAAATATCTACTAATTAATATAAATATCTACTAATTAATATAAATATCTACTAATTAATATAAATATCTACTAATTAATATAAATATCTACTAATTAATATAAATATCTACTAATTAATAAATGTCTTTGTTAGATTTATGTGATGAAACTGAAATTCTATTAATTGTATAATTCGTTTTGCTTTCTCTTATGGCGAAAAGTTTAATCTCGCATGTAATTTAAGGGTAATTATCGCTCTCCCTTGAGAAAGCCAACGCCAAAAGGGGGCGATTATATTTGATCTGGCACCCCAGCGGAAACTAGCCTTGGCGCAATACTGTGAGTACATCTATTGCACACTATATTATTTTATGTTTTTTACTAACTGCTATTATATAACTTTATTAACTGGAATTTGAATTTAACCTAAGCGTACGAACGAATATTGCTCGAATTTGTGCTTTAGCACAAAACATGAGTCAACCTGGCGTATTACCAGTAGGACTAAACCTTAACTCTGGAGTTCTTACTGAGAACCTAAGCATCCTGCAGGAGATATATAACATAGAAATGCTTATTAAAAACCAAAAAGTAAGCGAAAATCTATCGACTAGCGCAATAGATGATCTTCTATCAAAGCGCCTTAATCTATGCCAAACGTTAATGGCCGCTGTGGATAGAGAATTAAAAGCATCAGACGATGATGATGATCTGAAATTTATCACAGCGAAAAAAGCGAAACGAATTAAGTACTGTCGGGATAGAGATACCTCTAAACAACTTCCAACGACGAACACCTTTGAGGTATTAAACGAAGAATGCATGGAGACTATTAATAGTGAGGCGTCAACCTCTGGCTTCCATCTTCCAACCCAAAACTCTAGCTCTACTAGCAAAAAATCCCCAAATATACCAAAAGTTAAAATCCCACCAATATGTATCACTGACCAAAAATTTGACTGGATGTCATTCCAAAAGAAGTTGTCATGCGACCTAAAAATTAACATGACGGCAAAAATAACAATGGAAGCTATTCGGGTACAATTAATCACATCTGATGACTTCCGCCTAGTAACCCAAATGCTAGATGAAAACAAAGTGGAATTTTTTACATATCAGACACAAGACGAAAAATCTCTAAAGGTGGTTGTAAAAGGTCTTCCTAACCATGTAAGCGAACTGGAAATTGCAAATGAAATCAAAAACCGAGGTCTGCCTGTCCTTAGTGTCAGACAAATGAGCGGCATTAGAAATGGCCTAAGGGTAAGCATTCCGAACTACATAGTTGAACTGGAAAGGACCGAAAAAGGCAAAGAAATTTTTTTGCTTAGTGATTTATTTTATCTTAAAATTAGAATCGAGTCTTTACACAGAAAAAAAGGCTTAGTTCAATGCCATAAATGTCAGGGATTTAACCACACCCAAAAGAGTTGTCACAGACCTACGAGGTGCCTTAAATGTGCGGGTGATCATTTTTCATATCAATGTGAAAGAAATAGAAATTCCAAAGAATCGCCAAAATGCGCCAACTGTGGAGGAAAACATGTTGCAAGTTATAGAAACTGCCCGGATCGCCCCGGGGTTAGGGGTCCTCCCCCAACTTTTACGACGTCGTTAGCGCCTAGCGTAAGAAGCAGAGAAATGCAAGTCGTAAACCCACCAGTTTCAGATGCAATCCATTGTAATCCCCCCCTCCAAATCCTACGCTTCTGCACTTCTTAACAAAACGGAATTCGTCCCAAAATGTAACAAGGCGGATCAACATCCTGCTAATGAAAATAATCTGTCTACAAACGAACTCTTACAATCTATCCTTATACAAATGGTTCAACAGCAAAAAACTTTGACATTGCTCGTTGAACTTATCACCCAAAGAAGTTAATTTTTCTCCATGGTCTTACTAAATAACACTATTCGTACATTTAAAGTTTTAAATTGGAATGCTAATGGCCTTAAATACCACATTAATGAGTTTCGTATGCTTCTAAAGGAAAATAATATCGATATTGCTCTGGTAACAGAAACACATTGGTCAGCCAAACATGAATTCAAAGTTGCAAATTATGAAGTCTACAGAACTGACAGAGTTGGCAGGTTAGGCGGGGGTACCGCAATATATATCAAGCGGAACATCAACCATTCGCAAATTTTAATCACTACTATTACAGGTCAACTCGAAGTAACCGCTATAAAAATGATTACAGGGAGTTCAGAAACTGTTTTTGTAGCAGCTTATAATCCACCAAATGAAGAACTTCAAGAAATGGATCTCCACTCACTCTTCCATTTAAATAACACGATAATAGTTGCCGGTGATCTTAATGCCAAAAGTACTGCATGGGGATGTCGTAAGGAGAATAGGAATGGCAGAACACTTAAAAATTTTCTTGATAATTGCAACAACGTTCATATTTCAGCTCCAAATCAATATACTTATATCCCGAATTTTACAAATCATAATCCAGATATTTTAGATATTCTACTACATCAAAATATCTACAGTGATATTAAATCCGAGGTAATTACAGCGCTCTCTTCTGATCACCTTCCGGTCATATACTCATTTGACAGCATTCCAACACCATTGAACCCTTCAACAAAATATATTTGTTGGGGAAATTACACAAAGCTTGTCGACGAAAAGATCAACTACTCCATTCCGCTGTCTTGCACTGGCGATATCGATACTGCAATAAATAATCTTAACAATGTCATTAACAACCCAACTGAAGAAAGCGCAGTCACTAAAAACATTACAGGTGATCTCCTTGATCTTCCCCAGTGGATTAAAAAACATATTTCAAATAAAAATAAACTCAGACGACAATATCAGAAATCGTGGGATCCGGAAGATAAAAATCAATGGAGGATATGTGCAAATAATACGAAAAATATCATTAGGAGATTTACGCAAAGGAGGTGGGACAAATTCATCAAAGATCTCGATCATAAAAATGGCACGGCATGGAAGTTCATAAAGACATTGAAGAAACAGGATAACAAGATTCTTAAGCTTCGGGACGATAATACAAATCATGTTATGACCGATAAAAACAAATTACCGATATTTTAGCCAATTCTCTTGAAAATCAGCTCAAAACACCAAGCCTCATTAATTCCTCGGTCTCATATTGTATACAAATCCATAGACATCTTTAAAAACACCTGTACAGAAACAAAATCTTTCTTGCCTACATCACCAACTGAAATAACGAAAATAATTAAGGAGCTACATACTAAAAAGGCATGTGGACTAGATAATATCACAAACAAACATATTAAAAATTTACCTATGAAAGCAATAGTCCTTCTTACAAATATTTTTAATGCATCAATCAGACTTGGGTATTTTCCAGAAGTGTGGAAAACTGCCAAGATCATTGCTATTCCCAAAAAAGATAACAGGTGCCTTAATCCATCAATGTATAGACCAATTAGTCTTCTCTCATGCCTAAGCAAAATATTTGAAAAATCATTCTGATAAGGTTGAATGACGAGGTAAACAAGAAACATTTGCTACATCCTTGCCAGTTTGGATTCAGAGAAAAACATTCTACCCAACATCAACTCTGGAGGGTAACGGAGTTTATTCTAGACGGGTTTAATAGAATGGAATGTACTGCCACAATCTTTTTAGATTTGGAAAAGGCGTTCGACAAAGTTTGGATAGATGGTCTCGTATACAAGCTGCTTAGACTTAACATTTCGCATTACCTTGTGAGGGTGATTTCGTCTTATCTCAGAAATAGGGGATTCGTATATGCCAATAATGGTGAATTCAGCAACAGGAGACCGATTACTGCAGGAGTACCTCAAGGATCACTCTTAGGACCATTATTGTTCAACCTTTTCACTAGTGACTTTCCAGAAGTTAACAGAGGCATCCTGCACTTTATGCTGACGATACGGCAATTTTATGTAAAAGTCAAGATATCAACACCGCTGTAAATAACCTTCAAGACAACTTAACGACTATAGAAAGATGGCTTATGGCTTGGGGTCTTACCGTGAATCCAGCGAAAAGTCAATTAGTTATTTTCAGAAACGGTGGGAAAATTGGCTCTTACTCAGTCACAGTAAAAGATAAAAAAATCACTAACACAAACGCAGCAAAGTATTTGGGGATGATGCTAGACGAAAGACTTAGTTTCAAAAGGCATTTCCAAGTCACTAAAACAAAGCTCGTGCTGCCTTCTCCACACTGTTACCAGTTTTAGGACCTAAATCCAAAATGAGCCTTCCAACAAAAATTCTGGTATATAAATCTTCAATTAGGTCAATTCTTCTTTACTGTTGTGCTGTCTTCACCTTTCTCGGTCCAGATAAAATGAGAACACTACAAATAATTCAAAATAAATGTTTACGAACAATGTGTGGAGCTCCTTGTTTCGTTTGAAACTCAAACATACACAAAGATTTAAAAGTCGAACTTCTTCACACATCAGCACTCGACCAATGTTTCACCTTCTTTGGAGAGCTGGAGGACAATCCAATAGCATCACTCATCAAATCCTCAAGGTACTGCCTTCAATGCCTAACCTACTCCAAAAGGGACAGGCCACGTTCGGTTTTGCGTCTAAGTGGGCTCATGGAACACCTGCAGCAAGGTGAACATTGTGCTTTGCGGATTTTTAATAATTAACTCACCTCGTGCTATCGTCGCTCGTGGTGAGAGCACTTGACTGCTCCCACTTACAGATAGTGGTTTCTTATCACAGAAAACCGGACAATGAACCAACACGTTTCAACTTGTTTTTGGACCGTTTCATTCGTGCCAGTGCTGTAGTGGCGCCTAACTTTATCATTAACTTAAAAGTGAATATCAATGCGAAATGTATGGGCGCTGCCTGGGTCATTTGTACAAAAGAATTAAATTCTGTATCTGTATCTGGCGCAATACTGCCTTCAGTCATCTGTAAACCGAAGAGTCCTCGTCGATTCAAAAGCGTGGAAAAATTGCCGCGTAAATAGGATAACAGCAAAAAAGCGTGGATGTCTTCGAATACTTCATTGAAAATCCTTCATAAGTTAAATAAGAAAACAGAGTGAAATGGCAGGTGAAGATATAATAATTGAAGAAATGCAGCAACTCCATCCAATTGAAAATAATATTTATTGATAGGTTAAATGTTTAGATTATTTCATTAATACCTGATAAAACCTCAATTAATTAAAATACACAGTTAAATAAATTTAGTAGGCCGTTTTGGTAGAGCCTCCGAGAATGTGTGCACACTTCAATGGTAAACGGAAGACTGATTTGATTTTAGAATTCGGAAAACAATTGCACGTACTGTTGCCAAATATAAAGAATGAAATTAAAATTATACAATATATGGAAATCATGAAATAAAAAGAAACAATTTGGCATGCTGCCAATGTTTGCAATTTAACTTAAGTTTGCGTTTCTCGGAATCCTTAGTGGAAACAACAAAGGAAGCCTGCAAAGTAAACAAGTAGCATTTCTATTGTGAGAGCTCTCACAAGTACTTTTATTCGTGGATCGGTGTCTTGTTCACGTTTTTGATCTCAGATGCTCAGCAATACAAAACTGGCGTTTTTTCCCCAGAAAATTGCACTAGTAATCTTCCGTTTCTGGATTTGTGTGTGGAGCCATTTGTTGCATGAAAGTTAGATCTTTAGAAACATTTTGACTCGGAGAATCCTCACCAGAGCTGTACTTAGGGGGTGTGCGAGCTGGGCGGCTAAAATTTAGGGACGCCAAAAATGTATTGCAAGTATCAGGAAATCAATTTTGTTTTGTCAAAGCGTTTTCCAGGGCCGCTAACACCGTAAGCCCAGCCCCGATCCTCACTTCTTCTGAACACACATCAAGTGAATTGAAACAAGCATTCATTGTTGACGCTGTTCATACGTTCTGTTCATCACGGACAGATATCATTGAAATTCATATGAAGAATTGTTTCAAGAAGGTTTAATTTCATCAGAAAATATTTCGCCAAAATGATAATAAGTAAATGATGAGGAATATTATGATATTTTAGGTAGTTTAAATAGTTTTAAAGTGTTTGCGGACATCGGCGAAAATGTAGAAATATCGGGATTGAGGGATATTCAAGGAATATTTAGTGAAATTTAGGGTATTGATAGTGACGATGAGACAGATAACGAAGAAAATTTAATTAAAGATCCCAAAAATTTTGCGAAATCAGCAGAAGCTTCAAAAACTTTTCGTCACTAGATAAAACTTGCTGATGCATAAAATGCCAAACATTCTCTCTTCAACGGGCAAAATATATTTCCAATGAGAGACAACAGCAGTAATGATTTTCAATTTTATACTGTATTAAAAACATAAAAATTTAAGTACGATATGCAAATAAAATTTAAAGATTATTTTGTGTTTTTAAATGATTTAAGTTCTTAAGTGTTAAATTTAAGTAAATCCAAAGACTGGTATTTTTTTTATTATATTTCTTATTCTTACGGTATGTTGTATTTTGAATTTTACTTTTTTTGGCCTAAATTACTTTAATTTTGACTTATGCGTCGTTTTTGGTCGATCCATTGTGCTTCCGTATAAGAAAGAGATTCGTAGGCTTGGAATTATCTTAGCCCGAGCCCTTCAATAATTTACAAATAGCAATTTGCGTATGCTGTGATATACCGGAAACTTGATCCAAAAGTAACAGAAAAAGTAAAAAATTAATAATTCGAGAAGTATAGACAATAGCATAATGCGATTTTCATAAAAATGCACAGAAAGATATGGGGTTTTTTAGTAAAGAAACATTTTATTGACAGAATAGTTACATTTCCACCACCAGGCGGCACTGTATCAGTCCCGGAGTTACTGCCTGTCACTATTTAAACAGATCTGCAACAACAAATGCTAACAAATGATTAAAAAATGAGTGTTGGATCGAAGTCAATAAAATGCAAATTAACAAAACTAAAATTAGATTTTTTGATCACAAAAATAATAAGTATGGGAGGTATAGATAAAATTTGTACAAAGGAAAAAGAAATTGTAGAGAAATTGGATTTTTTTGGTGTAACCTTGAGAAAAGATTTAACATGGAATAAACAAGTAGAAAAAGAAAAAATAGAGTAAGTTTGGGCATTAGGATATTGAGAATATTAATAAAGGCTCTCCCTAAAAATATATTGCTGGATTTGTATTATCTGTTTATTCATAGTCATCCGGTTTATTGAAATAATATTTGGGTTAATTTAAAAATAAGTTTTGCAAATTAACTTTATAAAATTAATTAATAAATATAACGCATATAGATCAATTTTATGAATTTTGTCTACTTAAAATGATGTTTGAACAAACAAAAGAAAATAAACAGAGGAATAGTATCGGTGTAGACACTCTGAAAATAGTCGAAATTTTAGAAAACAATATCAGTTAAGATTACCAAAAATTAAAACAGAGTCATTCAGAATGGGTATAGAACAGGAGCGGACTTGGTCCTCTCAAAGGGTGCATACCTTGGATTACCTAAGGATGCGAGTCTTATAACCCATGAGGGCACAAGTCCTATCGTCTATGAGGGTGCACTGACCCGGGGGGTGGTTGGCAGGCCACCTCCTAAGTGTTCCTCTGTTATAGAATATTCTAGAATTAAGAATTCAAACAATTTACCAGAAGGTATTGGGAATGTTAATAATTTTAGTATGTTTAAAAAGAAATTACACTCAATGAATAACGTTATTGCACCAATATTATAAAGGTCCGCAGCTTGTTAAATCTAAATGATTTATACTGTGCCCATCACAGTTTTTTTTTTTTTTTATCTGGTTAATTTGCTTTTGTATTGAATTAGTGTTTATATTTTTACAGAAGAAGATAAAGAAACGTAATGCCACTGTAAACATTTTGTGATTAATACGTATATTATTATATCATTACTTTTTTTTAAAAGAATGAAAAGGAATAAAAATGGCATTCACCAAAATGAATGGTATTGCCCACCTAGAATTCACACCCTTTTGATTGTAAGTTATATAAATGAACAAGTATCTCATTCGTGTTTTCTAATGTGTTTCAGCTATAAGGATGGAGTTGAACCGAAGATAATGCATTTGTCACTGGGAGGCAAATGGGATACCAGTCATGTGTCCCGCAGCACGAAGTCTGTGTATGTATGTATGTATGCAATTCAAGTTTGCCATGTGTATCGTAAACATATTAATAGTGTGGGACTTCTATTGCCTTCTAAAACTGTGTTGCAAACTTAAAACTACTTATTCTGTAGCGTTTTTTACATGCAGTGAACTCTTTAATAACTTACTGATTTGTTTTTTATATATATATTGATCGCTGACTTCGAAGGCCAACAGTTCCATTTTGAGTCGGGAGTTAAACTGTCTAGATGTTTAACCATTTTATTAGACTTAGATATGGACAAAAATTCACAAATACCAATATCGTGATAAGAATTAATGATGTTTTATACCGTTTTGCAGAAAGGTGTTTGTGTGCCATAAATGTGCCCTGTTTCATGATAGATTTCAATTGTAAGGGTTACTTTATTTGAAGGTTTACTCTCAACTTTTTTTTTGTTTACACATGCTGACATTATCGTTTCACCTAGAGCCTTTAGCTTTTATGTCAGTAACCGAATTTTACATTAAAACCACATTTTTTAACATTATGTATGGATTTAATAGTTGGTTATAAGGGAACAAGAAAAAAACAAAAAGATAAACAATGCAAAGTCATTGAAACTTGCCCAAAATGGCGTTTACTGTATATAACGCATTGTTCCCTGTATATAACACTCGAAAATGGTTTCTTATTCTTCCTAAGTTTGATCACACAGAAGCCTTTTTAGGGCTTTCCTTCCAAATTGTGATTTTGGTATGTCCGATTTGATTACTTATATACATTTCGATTTTCTCTCTTTTGGGATGAATTGTCAGAGCAATTCTTGCCGACTTGTAAATGAGGATATTTGCATACTTTTATGTCTTTTTCCTACTTAATCTTTCAATATCAGGTGTGTGACGCTTGATTTTTGTATTATATGTGTTTTTGTATCTGTGTTTATTCAGAAAATTTTGACAAGGAACGTCTAGTTACTGATTTGTGTAGTAATTATTTAAATGTGTAATCAAGAATTCTTCGAACATATTTTCAAACGCATTTCTTTGTTGACTTTATGTAATTTATTCTACTTTTTTAATATGTTGCTTATAGGACTTTTATTCTGCCATTTTTTAATCGCTTTGAGATGTTTTCATTTTGGACTTGTTTGGCATTTATCGTCATGAGACAGTTAACTCATAAAACTTCATTATGGACCCTGTGAGGGAATGTATATGTCAGACATTTTATTAAACTTTTTTAGAAGGAAAAAAAATTGCAGACCTTTTTCAGTTTTCATGTATTTTATTACATTTGGCTGGGATGACGTTTCGAAGTAGAAGTGGTTGGTCTGAACCACATGAATGTAATGATTGCCATCGAGCAAGTTTTTAAAAACGTGTTCTTCCTTTGGATTTCTACTGTGTAGTTTCCGTGGTTTATTATTGTAATCATAATCTTTGTGCCACCTAATCTAAAGCAACCTTTTTACTACTCCGTCATGCCGTAGTAATAACACAGTTTATAATCTACACAACTAGGTGAAAAATGTGTGTTTGACTCCTGAAAACAGACAAATTTTCCTTTTCTTGCCAGCTGATCCATGGTCTGCATTTTGATTCCTGTGCGATAGAGAAATGGATCTCTCAAGAAACTGTAGGTCCTGGGGGCAGCACGGTCATAGCTATCCTCGTGCCCCTCCTCCCCACCTTAAAAAAACTAACTGTTCTATGCCCTTAAAATAGTTTTCTTAAAAACCACATATAGAAATGGTAGCTATAGCAGGTTAGTATAATTAGTAAGTTATTTTTCAATCACAATCTCTCACAGAACCCTGCAGTTGAGTTAATTCTTTGTTGAGAAACCATGGGAGGATCGAAGATGGATGAAAGTTTTGTTCAGAGGTAAGGTTCAGCCATTAGTCACTTTTCAAATGACCATATGATGAAAATGTAGTGTTTTCAAATAGCTACTATACAAATTCATTTTCTCCTTCCCTTATTTCTTCCCCATATCTGCGTTAACCTAATAAAAAGCTCAACTCTAAGGACATATCCTCGGTTTTCTTAGACTACATAATTTTCTGTCCTCCTAGCATAATCTTCGACTGTTGCTCCATGCCTCTTGATCCAAATACAGTGTTATTTACACTGTTATGCAAAGGTTATTATATTTGATTTAATGACAAACGATCGTGAATAATAGCTTTGCAACTTCGAACTTTAACAAAATGATAACAGGTTCTCTCTGTTTAAAAGAAAATAATACTTAAAATTTTAAGGACCTGATCTGACACTAATATGCTCAACAAGAGACCGTTGATGTTGACATTGTCACATTTTTCAATGTCAGTTATAGTACTGCTTGATTATGCATTGAACAAGTAATTGTGTGTTTACTTTCACTGCATATGACTTAAAATAACTTACCTTTCTTAATTATTTGTTTTTATTTTACGGCAAATGGACAGCTAAGATCATTTTGTTCCAGGACGTACAGTTTTCCAAGTAATGCGACCGTACGTTGTCTGGCATATCAAACTTTGAACTGTGGTGAGCAAAAAATAATGGCATGATATATGAACATGTTACCACTATGCTGCCATAGGACTGTACTCTTCCCGAAAAGAATGAGAATGATGAAATACATTCCCAAAAAGAATGTTTCTGCTTATCTTTGAGAAGATTTTTTTTTTCTTTTTTAAAGCCTGCCCTCTTTACAGGCAAACCCCTGAACAACGTCAATACTGAAATTATGATTTTTTAAAGTTCTTTGAGCCTAAAACCATGTCCTCTGTGAAAACGTCCAATCATGATACTCTATTTTAAGTTGATTATCAATTTATATAAGAGAAATTTGCTCAATTCATTTTTTTTTTTTTTCGTTCAAATTGCATTTCCAATATTTATTAGTTTCATTTTTCCCGAATTCGCATCTGTGGAAGTGTATTGTCAGTTCTTTTAAATGATTTATTTATCACTGAATAATATCGTTTGCAAATATTGTATACTACATGTGTATTGTGTTGTCATTCGAAAAAATACTAAATGTGTTTGGTTTTTTATTAACCTCTCTTGATGTGTTTCTGAAGTTGATTTTACGTTTAGTAAATATTTGTTTTATGAACAAGTAAGATTTTGAAAAACAAAGACTGTAAAGTTTATACAATTGTACTTTGTCATTATATCTTCGTTTATGCATATCCCCAAAGTAGCATTTTTCGTGAACAAATTATTACTATATATGATTGATCAAAAGTCATGAAAATATTACCATATCTAGTCATTTGAGTTCTAGAACGTTGTGGCACTAATTGTGTTTTGGGAAATCTATTATGCAGGTGTCTCCAAAAAGCGCTTTATTTTACTTGTTACAGGACGAGTCATTTTCAGTTGTTGAAACTTTTTTTTTTTTGTAAGCATGGCGTTCAATAAACCAGTTTTTGTATCTTTGGAAATGCGTGTGGCTATTGTAATAATGAATCTATTTCCTGGGTCTAAATTTAATCGACTCTGATTAACTTTTGCTGTGCTCAGATTTGTAGTGGTAGGTAAGGCTAAACAAGGGGTGCTTTTAGAGATAGTTATTGGTGTGTCGTTTTATGATTGAATTTTTCTTTTTTACTCTCTTTTTTTTTTTTTTTTGGATGAATTACAACTTTGTGATAAGAAGTATTAAATTATTTTGTAAATAGTCATATACTAGGCGTATTTATTACAAGTGCTAAAATTGTATGAAACATATCGAAAAACGTCCCATGGAAATTTTCATGTGTAATAAGAAAAATTAAACTTCTTTAATTATTATTATTATGTTATAAAGTATAAACTGGTGAGAGATTCTTTTTAATGGTTTTGCATTTCTGGTTTTTTTTTTTTTTTTTAAGATATTACTTCAATTTATTAATTGACAGTTATTTTAATGGAAAGCAACTACGAAAAGAAAGAAATGGCAGAAGAATAGCTATTCATTTTTGCTATTTTTAATTAGCTATTTCTTGTTCAGCCTTTTATATATGTAAAGTACAGTAAAGAAAACTTTGGTTTTATAAGACATGCACCTAGCTTTTGACGCCATCTGGCGTTTAACAGCTGTAAATAAAAATTTAGTGCTAATTAAAAGTTCTGGTGACTATTTGGTACTAGGTTATAAGATTTGTAGTGGAGTACTGGCCGAAAAAAGTTTGTGATTGTACTTGTCAACGACCTTTTATACACTTTTATTTCAGCGGGAAAATGTTGTTCAATATATGTATGGTTAAACTGAACTTTATATCCACTTAGGCTGATAGTAAAAATTAAACCTTAATAAGGAAAGCTTAATCTATACACTCCCAAGTTAAAACGTTTCTGGTTTGGATTCCTACCATGGAACGAAATTTGAATAAAAGATAAATTTTTGTTTAGCAGTAATCTTCATCCAGCAAGGTAACTTAAATTTGAAAATATTGAACAGATGAAGAATGGCTGTCGTTATAGATTGTGTACTGATTTAATAAATTATGGTAAATTTTGTGTGAATCTGCCACACACTGAAAAAGACGTTGACAGAAGAAACCTTGCTAATGAACAGTATAAAATTAATACAGTGGAACTCTGTTATAACCAACACAGGTGTATGAGATGTCATTAATATAACAAAAAAAAATCCCTCTCTAATTTTATTTTTACCTTTATGTTCAAACAGTGGCGGCTTAATGGCCAGGCCACCGGGGCCCCGTTTGGATGGGGGAGCCAAACTGAAGTCTAATTTTTTTTTAATTGACTGAGCAGTAAAAAAATAAAAGAGACAAGTTTAGAGAAATTTTTAGAGACATCTTTAGAGAAATTCTTTCAGAGACTTTAGGCCACTGTTATAGGGCATATGGCTCACTGTGCATCTGTGAAAATCTCCTGTTTTCGCCGGAGGGGGAGGGGCATCAAAAAGCAATCCGTGCCAAGCCGCCCGGGTTCAAAATCAACCTCGAGCTGCCCCTATGTTCAAAGGTCTTACACATAACAAAGTTAACTTCAGATTTCACTAATATTCAAATCATTCTTGCACTGAAAATGTAACTTATTGCTATTCTACTATCCTTGGAAATTAAAAATTTCCATAACAGTCGAAATAAAGCTGTATGAGTGCTGCCCATGAAATATTAATCACTTTTAACACCTTAAAAGTAATAGTGGTTGATTGAATATATTGATTTATAACTCACGTATATTAACGGTTATACAAAGTATGGTTTTTAACAAACGGTTATACCGAATAACAGCTGTAGTGAAAAAAAATCCTCTGGTCCCTTGATGTTCGTTATAATCAAGTTCAACTGTAATATGAAATTAAAATTCCTATATTAGAAAGATGTGCTTAATTCTTGTTGGAGATTGCCGAGAGGATCAGATTTAAATGCCAAACTGATCCGTTTACTCAAACGTCCCAGTTTCAGTGCATTGTGGTAAACATTCCACTGTAATTGCTTATGTTTCCTCCGATTACTTTTCCGAATTTTAAAACTGCTCAAAAAGTGAGGATGAAGTATATATATTACGTAAACTTTTGATGTAGTAACAGTAGACTTGCACTTACAAGGATGTACTCCACCTTAAGAATCATGTACATTCTATGCAAATGGGTTAAAGCTGTATATCCTTGGTTGGCATTTTAACATGGGTGTGACTTTTCTTGGTGTTGAAGCATATGTATTTGCTGTCAGTCAAAAAACTTAACCAAAGGGATGCAAATGTAATGCTACTGTGAATTATATTACATTGTCTAAATCATGTCTTTAATCATCCATTAACTATTTGATATGACAGCGCAAGCACGTAAAGGTGTTCGATGTGCAAGCACATTGATAATGCCAATGCTAAAATAAGAGCTGTATAAAACGGTCATTCTTCCTTAAACTTTGTTTTACTTGATTTTTGCTCAGAAAATTATAACCATTATTGACAAATAGTTAACCCATCGTCTGATAGTAAGTAGCAGCACTATTACCCCTGTTTGTATTAGATTAGAAACATCCAAACTATGTAGTCCAAAAGCCGTTACCACTACGAAAGTCACAACTAATCTTGAAACCATCCCTTATTTGTTAAATAACATTAAAAACTACATAGTGCACTGCAGTGTGGTAGTGGTGATACTCTTATCTAATATTTAGAAAACCTGGTTTTGAAACCCGGTGATTCCAAACTTTTTTCATTTCTTTGACCGATCCTCAGTCTAGAGATTTGATTCCTTAGATGTCAGAAGTTCCAAGTACTTGGAGACTGTAAATCCTGTCACGGCATAGCCATACCTTTCCTTATACCATAAACAAACAAGCAAAAAACCCACATAGATCCTATAAAATTTTCTTAGGAATACCATTTTGTGAGTACCCCTATATTAAGTGGTCATTCAAATATTTAACTTCATTTTAACGAGAAGTAATATCAGATGATTAAATATTCACAAAGAAAATATGATTTGATGGGGTAGAAAAACTCGTTCTTTTGTTTGTGAGTATTCAATCATCTTGTACAACCCCATCGTTGGTTATGGTGAGAGAATTACTCCGATTAAAGAATTAATATTTCCTGAAACTGCATTGTATCGGTCATTACTTTTATATCGAGATGCATTTTTTTTTAAAAATTGCATAAGAAAGGAGGATTATGGAAAATATATCTTAAACATAGTTTCACAAGTATCGTTGTTTTTACTTACTGTTATATGCATATTCATTTATAGTTATGTATCAAGTGTCCAACACGACGTTTATGGTATTCCTAAGTTGGTCTAAAATGATTTTATACTTTCTAAGGATATGCTTATTAAAACAACAGTTTAATAAACTTGCCTCATTTTCTCATGTCACGTTTGTCATCAATATATTTATGATAAATGGGTGTAACAAAATGAATGTTATTTATTACAATTTGCTGTATGTAGGACTTCTTGGAATAATAAAACAGTGAAATCTGGCTATAGTGATATTCTCCTCCTGTTCCAGCATGTATAGAACGTATCATGTTTAATCATGTCTGTAACGAAAAATTGTCTATACCAACCAGGGTTGTCCAATCTTTTTGAGCAGCGAGCCATTTAAAAAAATTTCGCGGATCTCACAGGCCAGCAGTTTTGTAACAAAAAAAAGAAATAATAATAATAATAGTCAAAACTTGCCTTCAGAGTTTGTTCGTTTGTCCATTTGCGATATGGAAAGGTATCGCCCATGCCACCGCCGCGGTTTTTCCAGATTTCTGAGAAAAAAAAATGAGATTTTTGTTTTGGAATTATTTTTTTTTTATCCCAAACAGTTTTTGGCGGGCCGGATTGTGGCCTGTGATCCATATTTTGGATAACCCTGGCCTATACCAATGTCTTTTCTCAGTCCCTGGGTATTGTTATAAACAGATTTCTCTGTATATTATGGTAGCGATACGAAGAAAGTTTTTGACGGTGCTGGTTTCGACAAATTGACAATTATGAATAATATTGAGGTAATTAAAACTTGGTTGTAATAACTTTAAATTTTCAATGTGTGTGAGGATTGCAAGTACAAAGATTTTTAAAGTAAATACAGTATTAAATATTGTGCAAAAAATACTGTTCCTAATTTATTTTCATTGGTTAATGCAAACCAAAATATTTGTGATGTAAATGGTTTAAAGCATTTATCAGTTCATTAATGATCCAAAATTGGCATTTCGACATGTGACCCATTTCGACTTGGATGTAACTGAATGTAGTTGCTTTTACAATGGTGCTTTTAAAATGTAAGGAATTGTCAGCCAGACTGGATGACATGGAATTGTCATCATCTCCATGTAATGCATTTTTTTTTTTAATTTTTTAAAAGATATAATGCAAAAATGATTAAATGTGTGCCATTATTTACCTTGAAATTTTTTTAATAAACTTGGTACAGAATGATGTGTTCCTTGTATGTTCATAATTGTTCATATATAAAAACATATATACAGAGTGGTTCAAAAGAAATTTTAGCTATTGGATGAAGCTCTAGTGACTGCAAATTCTTTGATGAAATTCAGTTCAGACTTTAAAAAACATGGACACCTGATCAGTGGCATAACAATTCAAAAATTGTGGGTTGTTGGACGCAAGTGGCTTTAGAGAAGATCATGTAATGTGCCGTTAGAGGAAATGTGTTTCGATATCCAATTGGGGGCCTGAATTTTCCCATTCCTGTCACCTCTCCTGATTTGTCTAGGTAAAAAATACTTATGCACATTACAGTTACAGCACATGAATTTGGAAATTTCCAATGGCAATACTAGGTGTTTTTTTCTCCCTCATTGTGATTGGCATGTGCAGAAACCTTCAGAACCATTAAACGTTTTTTTTTTTTAGGCTGGAAAATGACTGAGAAATACTATTTTTAAATTCCGTGAGAATTTTTATAAATCCAAAATCAATATCTAATCTAATAGAATTTATATAAATTAATAATATATGTCTTACAAACATTAAGTACTCATTTTATTATTGTCATTACTATGTATATGGCATGGTTGTCTTACTTGTTGCTCTGGAGATGCATTCAGGAAATGGGTATTTTAAATATAAATCACTACGAAAACAAAGGATTTAAAATACTTAGAGTTTCTATATGTAATTCCAAATCGTATGCAGAGTATAGATAACAACCCAACCTCAACGATGTTAAAACAGTTTTGCTAATGCACCGTTAGCCCTTCTGTCGTGTAATCATAACGCTTTCGTACCGCTGAACTGAGTTCCAGTCCTTAGAGTAGTGCTTCTCAACCTTTGAGGCCACTTCCCGGTAAATTATTTCTTTGTTTATAAAACAGGTGCCTGATCCCAACAAATGTACTCATAAATACCTTTCCATATTTTTAGAATTCATACGTTAAACCAGGGGTCTTCAACCTGCGGGCGACATGCAGCCTGCCGACATGTTTTATGCGGCCGGCCAGCTCGTGAAAAAATATAAGTTGTTTCACACAAAAATGACGTCCCTACTCCCTCTAAGTCTGAAATATATGTATTTTATTCAGTTGGCATTTTCATATTTCGTAATAAATATCTTAAGGGGACATAAGGCTTTTAAAATCCAAAAATATATAAAATTTTGCACTAATTTCAGAACTTGTTAACTCAGAAAGTATTATATGAATTGAAATGAAATAAAAACAGTTAAAGTAGTCATACAGTCAGCATTCTTGCCGCATCAGTATTATTTCTGAATACATTATAATTTTTTTTTTAATTTACAAAATATGAAATGCCTAATTTCTACTTAACAAAACACCGAGCCAAACCTACTGCGCGAATGATTACAACTTAAATTTTAGTTTAATATGAGTTTTTATTAATAATAATTATTTAGAAATGTTGTCTCTTTGCACTCTACCAAAAAAACAAAGTTGTGAAAAATATTAGACACATTTAAAATTTTTTAACTTTTAAGTATGATATTTATGTAATTTTTTGATTTTATGAATCTGTCTCATGTTTACAAAATGCAGTAAATGTGGCAAATGTTAGCTAGAGATGCTAAAGTTTTATAAGCTAAAGCTATTCTGAAAGTTTCGTTGAATTATATTAAACTGTTTTTCAGAAAATATGCGTGCAAACTTCATAAAGTACGTTTCGTGAAAACAAGCTTCAAAGTTTTATTTGCCTTTAAATAATATACTGGCACAGTATAGCCCAGATGCTCTTGCGCCATAAAAAATCCAAACAAACAAATAATATACAACTGGTGCTTACGTTTTTACTGTTTTTGACCTTAATGCTCAGTCGATTTTCACTGGGTTTATTTTAAAATGTTCAGAAAATTGCATGCTTTTTTACAATAGTTAAAAAAAATGTTTTTTGAAGATTTTAAAAGTCCTGGGTCCCCTTAAAACATTACAAAGCCAAAGTAACATGCGGTTTTCCTCTCAATCGTCTTTTATTTCAGTTTTCTAGCGTATGTAGGCACTAGGTGTAGTTTTATTTGCAGTGCAACAGTGATTTAAAAAAAAATACAACACTTATCAAATTCTTTTCTAAATATGCTCAAAAGAACATCTGTGTGCTCTGAAAATGTTACTGTTCTGAAGCACATGTGTGCATAGGCTGACATAGAAATTTTCTGAGTGGGGTTACACAGGGTGTCCACTCATTTAGAATACCTGGAAAAGTCAGGGAAGTTTTTTCTAACTGGAAAAGTCAGGGAAATTTGAAATACAAAGGCCAAAGTCAGGGAAATTTGAAATTCATTGTTATAATAAATAACTTATTAAAATAATTTTCCTGAACTGTGCTTTTCATACCACATTACCTACTGAAAAATTTGAAAAACTTGTACTTTTGACTAAACTTCTTCCAAAAGTTACCATTTTGCACCAAAACTAATATAATTTATATAAAATTATTAAGCCTATATATTTCTCAGGAGAAAATGTTTGCCAAATATATAACTAAAACTTGAAAAGAGAAGTGTTTTTTAGCCAAACTATTTAATCTGTAAGGGGTTTTGATCATACCAATCTCCTTTGCCTTATATACAGTCATACACATTTTAAATGAAATAGAAGATGAAGCATCAGCTTTGCGATTATATAGTTAAACTTTTATAATGAACTCAAAAGGGCCGAATGGAAATGTTACTCGAAATATTTTTTAATACAGCTTTTGAATTTGTAAATTCACTATAATTGAATGATAAATGGCTTTGGGGTTTGCATTAATTGATTTCATGGCCTTGAAACTTACCTTATTGCACAAAATTTAGTGCATTGTATGTTGTTTACTGTAATTAGCGACCTGAAATTGGTTAAGATATGCTCTGGAAAATTAGGATCCTCCATTTATCTTTCACTGGACAAGTGGATTATTTTTTTCTGAAAATGACCTTTTATTTTCAATGCTTCCATGGAGCACAGTTCGTGAACCTCTGACAAACTTTTGGCTGCCACTTCAAACTCTGTCGAATTTCCTCTCAATGAAAGTACATATTGTCTTAAAGACGTCAATTAAGTCTGCCGCAGTGATTAAATCCAGGGCTGGTTCTTGTAACTTCTTGCTTGTTTCATCAAACCATTCTAAAAATGTGTTCCATATTACAGCTGTCATGTCAGTCTCGAGTTTGGTACTTTTTCTAAGTAATGAAGCAGCTTCATGTTGAGTTTCTCCACTCTCGCTATTTAATTTTGCTAACTGTTTCAAGGTGTTCTTGGATTTGTTTGTAGCACTCAATGAACGCTTCCCTTCTCTTTCCTGGTGGATGGCAAGACTATCGGGTGCTGAAAAAAGATTTTAAAACTAACATTCTTCCTCCTCCTTCTTTGGGTCATAGTTGTTTACACATGAACTCCCATCGATCAGTTTGAAAAAAATGTGTACAGCCACTGAAGAAAATAGAAAACTTTGGAGTTTGGATGCATAATTCGGTACTGCATTTTCCAACCAAATTCAGTGAATGTCTTGTACACTGTACATACACTGCCAAATTGTTGAGTTCTTTTATTCATGCCTGAAGGCCATTACATTTGCCGCGCACATTGTTTGCATTGTCATAAGATTGACCTCTGAAGCAAGACTGTAGCCAGGGTTTAATAATTTCGGAGAGAGTTCAAAACTTTTTACAGCATGTATTGATACAATCACAGCATGCAAGGCCGTAGCCAAGTCCCATTAAAAAAATATAGTTTCGGGGAGGGACTGGTCCCTAAGATTCCCCCCACCTCACTAGATACGGGCATACTCTGCAGTGTTTTATTTCAATATCATTGGTTTTGAGGAAATTTAAAACCGTACTGCAGAGGAGCTTTTCCTGCGTGATTTGAGATTGAAACAAAGGACACAAATCGTTTGTATACTGTGCCATTCCAACAATATCTAAATATTACAGAAAGTCGATCTATATGCGCAATATCAGGTGTGGTATTCCTAGTTGCTAAAAACAACTTTCTCACCCTGCCCGCTCCGGCGCTTAAAATCCCTAATTGCAATAGGAATTTACAGGCGAACCGGGTGCTTAATTTCCTTGAAGAGTTAAAAAGTAATGTACAATACTTTGTATTGCCGTAACATGGCTCACTGCAGCCAAAAGTCTTGTTTTCGAGCCGGCAGAAATAAGAAAAAATAAAGAAATGGAATTTGTTAAAAAAAGTATGAAATATAATAATATATATGTAGTATTCTGAAGTGTCGGGAAAACTGGTACAGGCATGCAGCAGAAGCCTTCGGGGAGAAATTGGGTTTCTCCCAATGGCCGCCGGAGGCGGCGTTGTAATCCTAGACAGGACGCTCACACAGCGGCTGAGGGGAGGAGGAGTAGATTGCCGACCATACACGGCACACAAAGATGCACGCTCTCGTGAAAGTCGTCGTATAACGCGCACCGAAACCAGCTGCCAAACGAACCGCTGCGGAGGCCGGGCACCGCAAAAGAATGTGTTCCAGTGTTTCGTCAGCACCTTCCTGACACTGGAGACACACGGGCGACGGGAGTTGCCTCATGCGATGGAGGTACTGGTTGGTGAATGCACAGCCAATTCTGAAACGATGCAGCCTGGTCTGTGCCCCCCTTGGGAGACAATCGGAAAGAAAGTATGGCGACTTTCGCACTTTGAAAAATGATCGAAAGTGCCCCGTAATGTCTCTTTTTAGAAGGTTCACCATGTCTTATCGAAAGGTGTCCGCAATTTCGTTACCACGAAAACCAGTGTGGCCCGGAATCGAACTATAAGTCATAAACCTCCCCTCCTTCGCACATCTAGCCGCAGTAACCACAATGTCGTGGACAATGGGGCAGGATCGGCCTGGAGGCCAAGCAATGCAGCCTGAGAGTCACAGTAGGCGGTAGCAGCGGAGCTGCCGTGGTGGAGGACCCAGTTGGTGACTTCCCACAAACCAACAAGCTCCGTGGAGGGGAAACAGAGGTAAGTGGAAGCAAATAGCCAGACCGATTTGCAGGATCGCAAGCGAGGCACTACCCTTCCTTGAGTCATCACAGTAGGAGCCATCCGTAAAAATTTGGGAGGGAGACAAGATCAGGTTGGCAATGGAGTCGTGGAGCACGATGAAATTCCTGTATTGACGGGCTATCACCGAACAATCAGCCCTGCTGTGCAGACGTTGGCGAATGCGGTGCTCAGGGGCCAGGGATAGCATCTTACAGAGGCCTCTTATCAAATCAGCGTAACGCGATGCGGTCGGCAGAACCTATATAAGAAAATAGATGTCTGGAAAAGGTGTTAGATCGGTTCTTGCCGCTACAATGGCCGGTTATCAAGATTTAAGTGATTTTGAACGTGGCGTTATAGTCGGCACAAGAGAGATGGGACATAGCATCTCCGAGATAGCGACAAAATTTGGATTTTCGCGTACGACCATTTCACGGGTATACCGTGAATATCAGGAATCCGGTAAAACATCAAATCTCCGACAGCGGTGCGGCCGGAAAAAGACCTTGAAAGAACGGGACCTTCGACGACTGACGAGAATCGTTAAACGAGATAGACGTGCAACACTTCCTCAAATTGCCGCGGATTTCAATGCTGGGGCATCAACAAGTGTCAGCGTGCGAACTGTTCAACGAACCATCATTGATATGGGCTTTCGGAGCCGAAGGCCCACTTGTTTACCATTGTTGACTGCACGGCACAAAGCTTTACGCCTCGTCTGGGCCCGCCAACACCGCCATTGGACTGTTGATGACTGGAAACACGTTGCCTGGTCTGACGAGTCTCGTTTCCAATTGCATCAGGCGGATGGACGTGTACGGGTATGGAGACAACCTCATGAATCCATGGACCCTACATGTCAACAGGGGACTGTTCAAGCTGGTGGAGCTTCTGTGATGGTATGGGGCGTGTGCAGTTGGCGTGATATGGGACCCCTGATACGTCTAGAGACAACTCTGACAGGTACGTAAGCATCATGTCCGATCACCTACACCCATTCATGTCCATTGTGCATTCCGACGGACTTGGACAATTTCAGCATGATAATGCGACACCCCACACATCGAGAGTTGCTACCGAGTGGCTCCAGGAACACTCTTCTGACTTTAGACACTTCCATTGGCCACCTAAATCGCCAGACATGAACATTATCGAGCATATCTGGGATGCCTTGCAACGTGCTGTTCAGAAGAGATCTCCAACACCTCGCACTCCTATGGATTTGTGGACTGCCCTGCAGGATTCCTGGTGTGAATTGTCTCCAGGATACCTTCAGACATTAGTCGAGTCCATGCCACGTCGTGTTGCGACACTTCTGCGTGCATGCGTGGGGTTGGGGGCTACACAATATTACGTAGGTGTACCAGTTTTTCTGCAGCATTTCAGTCGTGTTTTATTTGACTCAAGGCCCGTAGCACGTGCTATCAACCCCGCCCCCTTTGAAGAAGTGGGATATATCACTATAGTACCCAGGAGCGTGCTTGCGGCATTAGCTGCCCTCTACGAAACCGATTTTTGCGGCCTTCAAACATGTTTTGACGTAACACAACAATAAAAAAAAAACTGACCGTGGTTTAACATTATAAAACAAAGTTCTTCACTAATTCAAACACAAAAGGTAACTAGAAGATAATGAAGTCAAATTAAGAATAAATATTTCTAAACACAGCTAGGGATGTATCAATTACTTGGCATTTCTTAAGTTCGATGTTATGGACAAATGAAAGGGTTTTATTTAGGTCTACTGCCGCATTACAAACACAAAAGAAAACCTGTACAATGTAAATATACATTTCTGCTTTCAGAGCTTTGCGGTAAGTTCATTTTTGCCGGAAAGCGGGGGTCGCTGTTGTGGCCATAAGGCCCTCCCAATGAACATAATAACGGGCATAGTTTACTGATGCTAACGCATTTGACTAATAACGTGTATATTTATTTTGACCCCCATTTCCATTTTGACCCAAACCAAAATCAGAACTTGAAGAAAAATGACGAGACAATATCCATTTCAGGAGAAAAAACTTCGAAACTTATTAACAGAAATTAAGGATGTGGAAAATGTTCAAGAAAATAATAGACATTGACAAAGAAGGTAACAGAAAACTGAGCGGCTGGAGTAGTAAATGAAGTGGTCTGAAACCGGTTATGCGGAATGGTAATTATATATATCCGAATTTATTCTCCTTACCTTTTTCTAATTTATTTTCCTTAATTTTTTTTAATTTATTTTCTGCCTTTCGTTGCTTTTACTATTTTATTTCCAATTTACTTTTCTACTTTACTTTTCTTTTCTTTTTTTTTGTAAGATATTATTACCTTTCACAGGGATAACACAATTGCCAAATATGGTCAACACAGAAAAGCCTCCGGGGCGAGATTTTTGTGAGTTTTCGTGGGGGAATTTATTATACAATAATTTTTTGCCACCTACGTGTATGTAGCTCAAACTAGAGCTTTTTTTTATATTTTGGAGAAAAAGAGACGCTTTTCCCGTCCTGGATTCGAACCAGGGTCCCCCCGTTTTGTCCGGAGCGTCCTAGACCGCTAGACGAACGAGGATAGGAAACAACGCTCTCTTTCTCCGTATATAAGGATGTAAGATATTATTACCCTTCACAGGGATAACACAATTGCCAAATATGGTCAACACAGAAAAGCCTCCGGGGCGAGATTTTTGTGAGTTTTTCGTGGGCTTTAAAAAAAAAACTGTAGTTTGAGCTATATATACGTGGGTGGCAAAAAATTATTGTCTAAGACACTCCGGGCTAAACTGATGGATCCTTGTTCGAATCCAGGACGGGGAAAGCGTCTCTTTTTCTCCAAAAACAAAACAAAAAAAAAGCTCTAGTTTGAGCTATATATACGTGGATGGCAAAAATTATTGTATAATAAATTCCCCCACGAAAAACTCACAAAAATCTCGCCCCGGAGGCTTTTCTGTGTTGACCATTATTTGGCAATTGTGTTATCCCTGTGAAGGGTAATAATATCTTACAAACTTATATACGGAGAAAGAGAGCGTTGTTTCCTGTCCTCGTTCGTCTAGCGGTCTAAGACACTCCGGGCTAAACAGAGGGTTTCTTGTTCGAATCCAGGACCGGAAAAGCGTCTTTTTTCACAAAAAAAAAAAAATCCCCTCTAGTTTGAGCTATATATACGTGGGTGAAAAAAAATCATTGTATACTTATTTTTCTTTCTATTTTATTTGCTTTCCTTTTTTTTTTTTTCATTCCGACCAATGACAGATTTTACTCACTGTGTTGTATAAAAATATTTAAAATACGTTATTTGTATATTTGTGTGCGAGTTGTCAACTCTTTATGAGAGGTAAATGGAGCCGGGTCAAAAAATTCTGAAAGTCCCTGAAATACAATGTATTAATTATAAAACTAAAATTGGCGTAATCACAATATTCCCATAATGAATAATTGTTATTCTTAATCGTCATATTACATTACATATATTGTTAATTATAGTAAAAAAGTACATTGTGCAAAGTAGATAATGGTATGCATGAAGTATTCTATAATATTTTGACGAATTATAACCAAATTTGTATTTCAAATGATATTGCACTTGGCAGTACAAGCTTTATGAAATATTCATAGTAGTAGTAGTAGTATCCATTTAAGTAACATTAATGGTAGTGTTCATGCTAGGTCTTGCTCCCAATTTCTGACGATTCCCCTACCTCCTGTTTAAACTCCCAAGTTATGCCACTGCCCAACAGTACCGAAAAAAAAAACGCTTACCGACTAAATGCTCACTACAGTCCACTGTTTGGTTCCCTATGCCTTAAAAGGTCAAATTTCTAGAAAAATGCGGACCCCCGGCGTAGCATGACCTTTGCACTTATTGCCCCGTAAAACACCAACAAACTGGGCCAGTAAAAGGATAGACAATGAATTTTTTAGTTTGTGAATGTCCATTTTGTACTTTAGTATCTTTATTAATATTACAAAACAAAATGCCCATGATTAAGGTCACTTTAAAACAGCATTTCTTAACCTTTTTACTGTGGGGAAATTTTTTGAACGGTTTTCAGCTTTTGGGCCATACTGTGACCAAGTTAACGATCCAACATTTCTCGATAAAATTAATGACTGAAATGTCACGATCAAACGCCTGATGCTCGCCCTCGTAAGGGCGCCACTTTGAAAGGAGGGTATAGTTCTTATCATACACTACAAGGTAAAACTTTACCAAATAATTATGCTGGCTTATTTGACGCTGTATTTAAGCTCTTTCCTTGCACGCATCGCTTGCTTACACAGGGAGCCACGTAGGTCGGCAAAAGCTGCACGTAAAAAGGTCGCAACCTTTTCAGGTTTAGAATTTCTACGTGTGATCTAACAAACTAATTAGTTAAATAAGCACGTCGTGCGTTGAACGCCAGGTGCGTTGCATTTCAAAATGTGTACGTTAGCTTTTCGGCGCTATTTATCTTTAAGCGGTGACAAACACAGTAAAACTTCCGAAAGACCACTATAGATTCTGTAAAAAAAATGGTCGTTCAAATAGATGGTCTTTTAGTGGAGGTCTGTAGTAAATTATAGACAGAAAACGATTGAAATTATCTATAGAAATAATAAAATGTGTATTACATTAGCATGCAAAACGTATAAAATTAAAAAATACGGTTTGGGAATAGTTGCGAAATTTCAATTGCAAACTATGAAATTTGTAACTTCGTAAAAAAAAGAAAAAAATAGTAACTTGTTTTGAAGTTGCGATTATTTGTACTATATTTTTTAAAACAATTTTGAAGTTTCAAAAAATAAATAAAGTATTTTGTCGTCTTCAGTTAGGCCTGGTTTGGTTGATTTTTATAGCAGACAGACGACGAAGATCCAATTGCGTAAAACAAGGCATTGTGGTCTCCAGCAATTACAAGAGTTTCTATTGATCTATTCATTTTCTTAAGTGTTTCCTGAGACCAGAGGGCAGGTAATTTGTTCCGTAAGAAGTTTTAATAATGGCTCTTCGTTGAAATCGGCCTGAAAGCCAGGAAAAAAAAAAAAAAAAAAGTGGGGTGGGGGGATTATAAAACTTGACTTCGAATTTAAATTAAAGTAACGTTTTTGTAATAAAACATTGAGGGGAAATATCATCACTACATTTGTTTACTCCATTTAAAAGTTAGAACATAAATTAAAAGTGTCATTCCTCCCCTTCATAGTATCTAAAATATGGTCGCTTCTGAAAGAGAAAAGGTGCATCATGATCACTGGCGTAGGCAGGGAGAGGTTGATGGAGTTGTAACGCCCCCACTGCGTGGAAATGTTGTATATTTACATATGAATATATAGGGTTAGAGCTCTCTACTCCCACGTGAGCCTATAACTCTCTTATGAACTTTCTGCGTACACCTATGATGGTAATTTCTGAATGAAGGTAAACTCAGCATTGAGTCTGTGGGAGAAAATTCCGTTTCTAAAAAAAGGTAATCGTTACGGGAGATGGTCGTTTAAAGAGGTTTTATTCCATAAAACTTCGCACATTCTTTATTTCCCAATATTAATTTTTTTCTGCCTTGATTGTTTTTGAATACTTGTATCAGTACTATCAAGAGCATTTTTTTATCTCATAAGCAGTAGCGGCCCTAAGCTTCGAGGGGCCCTGGGCCATGAATTTTTGCGGGGCCCTAAAATTTTTGAAAGGGGCCTTAGCAGAAAGCCTGGGGGTATGGAATATATCCCAGAGAAAAGGGGGTTCGAGACCCTCCCCCCCCAAAAAATGAAAAATTAACTCTTTAAAACTGTTTTTAAGCCATTTGATGGGAGATGGTAAATAGTTTTGTCTTCTTCTGATCCGTTGTTAATAACAATAATCTTAATTTGATAAAAGTATAACAAATGAATTGTAAGAACAATAAATATCATTTTAGCGTTATTGAAATTCGAATAAATTACGTTTACGTTTTATAATGAATAGGGGTCTACAATTTAATGACAAACATTTTACATTGCAAGTGCATCGATCATAAACAGACCGGCGTTGGGCCCCGCTTGTCGCGATGCCCTAGGCGGTTGCTCGAATTACCCGGCCCTGGAGCCGCCTCTGCTCACAAGAAACTTCCTCAAAAATGGCTATGCTAAAGAAAGGTTCTTCCTTCAAAAAACTTGAGATTACTTTCGAAAAGAGAGACTTCCAACACTAAATATGGCGACTTCTGATTCGCTTCCATCAGCATCGTCTAGAACTGTTATTTCAAGTTCACCTTTTCTTTAAATAGGCTCTGCGTTAGTGTCAATTCGTTCTCCTACTGTACAGTTATCCCAGTTTCCACTCCCAATTAGAGATGAAAATCCTGGAAAAAACACGGCTTTGTGGGAAAAGATTTTTCAAAATTCCCAAAACAAAGGTGTTTTGAAAATTATGGGAATTTTGAAATATCGTCGTTTGAATTGTATAAAATGATTTTTACGTTTCTCTCATTCATTTTAAAAAACAGATATTGAAATAATCTTGATAATTAATCGATAACAATTCTTTGTATTTAATACCCTAAAATGGTAACATTATTTAATTTGAACTTAGGAATATTTCTAATGGAATATAATTTGGTCACCCAACGGCAATTTTAGTTGTGCAGAGTGCATTTAAAGTCATGATGTTAAAGATATCTGATGATGTGGAATTTTAAGAATGTGATATAATAATTATGCATTTATTAAAATGTACATTACTAGCTAGAGTGCACTTCTCTTGATAAGAACGTACATTGATTAATTTGCATAATTATTCCTTTAGTTAAAATTTAATACTAGCAAACGTTCATGAGAAAGAAAAAGGAGTAAAAAGTAAAGGTAAGAAGAGGCTGATTGAAATATTCGAAGTTCCTTTTAAGTACCTAGTCACTGATGTTGTGAAAATAAACGTAAACGTTGTCAAGATAGTTTCTTCCCATCAAAGTTTCCAATGCGTCCAAAATTCCTGAATTTATTCCTACGGTTCAATATTCCCAGTTTTTTTTTTGGATCTCTACTACCAATTGTGTTAAAAAAAAGAACGCTTACTAACTGCTTACCGTAGTCCGGGGATTGGTTCCCTAGACCGTAAGAGGTTCGATCCCTCGAAGAACTGTAGATGCCGGCGCAGGATGATACCTGATGTCCTTGCGCCATATTTGCCCTGCGGTGGCGCAGTGTGGTAACGCGTTCTCCTAGTGCGCCGCTAATCCGGGTTCGACTCCCAGCAGTGCAAAAAGAACGCTTACTCAGAGATCTCATAAAGATCGCACTGCTCACTGTAGTCCGGGGTTTGGTTCCCCAGGCCTTAAGAGGTTCGGATTCCTCGGAAAATTGTAGGTCCAGAGGTTCGGATTCCTCGGAAAACAGTAAGTCCCGATGCAGCATGATCATTGTAGTCCTTGAACTGCAAAACCACAAACCTTGTGCCATAAACTCACAAAAACAATTTTCTTCAAGTTCCAGAAAGCTTCTGTCTCTATCTACATGCAGTGAACCAGCCGAGTAGAAAAGATTGGAACACTTTGACTGACCGCTGTATGGATTTCTTCGCAGCAACCTCTTGTCTAATTATAAAAATTTAACATATCTACTTTCAGCCGCGATTCCAGGCAAAAAAATTTAGGGGCACAGATTTATGCCCATATGCATGGGCGCCTTCGGCGGCGCCCGTGTACATAGGCAGAATAATAAAATCCGATTACATTTGGGTCCGGCCCCGCTCCTAGCCTAGAACTGCTACTGTCTACTTTCCACACAATACGGTCACCCAGCCTGCCATTAATCTGGGGCTTGGTTTCCTAGGCTTTAAGAGGGTTGGATTTCGCAGAACAAATTTCCATCGACTACCTTATGATGGCGTAGTGGCAACCCTTTTGTCTATGGTGCCATTAACTTGAGTTCAGCTCCTAGTGATATTAGAGAACGCGTGTTGTTTTTCTAACCGCTGTAGTCATGGGTTTGGTTTCCTAGGCAATAGAAGTTCGGAGTCTTCAGAAAACTGTAGGTCCCGGCGCAGCATGCCCTTTTCTATCCTTGAGCTTAAAAACACAAATCCACTTTCACGGCTTGAGGATCTTCCCATCTCTGTATATAGAACAAATTACAACCCTTTCTGCTTCAACTGGATGTCTTAACCTCGAGAATCGATTGTTTTCCTCAAAGCTTCCTCTTCTACCACCACCAACTCCCAACGTTTTCATTTCCTTCTCTTCAACTATCTCGTTTCATCGTCATAACGTCCTTTGCCTTTCTTCCTTCGCGCTTTGATTAATCTGACTCCAAATCAACTTTCACACGTTCTTGGCATACAAAGCTTCCAATCTACGGCCATGGTTCTATCCATGCATACTGGACACAACAATAAACGAATGAGACCGCTGTTTATACACACGTTTTTTAAAGGAATTTCAATAATCGTTGGCAGAAATATAAGATATATTAGAGTGATTCTTGTATTCGTTTGTTCGTTTGGATTTTTTATGGCGCAAGAGCATCTGGGCTATACTGCGCCAAAATTCTTGTATTCGATGTATTCTTTTGTTATAGCGCGCGCACACACACCCAACACGCAACGCTTTAATGTTACTGATTAGTTACTAGTATTGTAAACATCTTATCTTCGGTCGTATCTTTGTTTATTGCTGGCATCATACCAAAATTGATCATACCCGGCATCATACCATAAAAAAGCCAAACAATCAATCAACCAAAATTACGAATCTACAGATTTGGCTCTTATCATTGAAGATCATACTTAAGGCTGTTTACTGATAAGATATTTTGGCAAAAAGAAAAAAAAATTAAACATAAATGGTCATAAATCGTATGAACATTTTCAGCTGTCTGTGTTAAAGAATATAAGCAATAATTCTTTAAATGCGGTTTTTCTCAAAATTAGGATTTTTAAAGTTCCTGATTTGGTCATCGAGACAGCGATATGTAAATTTATGATAAGATTTTTAAAAAAGGTTGATTTGATTACACACAATTCATACTATAGATCTTTTTCAGCGGTCACGAGCGCTGGGCGGTCTGAGAAATCATTGTCCCGTATCGAATTTTCAGTAAGTTCGTTCGTGTTTAAACATCTTATTGCTCCAAAATGACTCTAACCCTTCTGTTCTGCGCCTGATTGTGCAG
>QLNU02014802.1:5973340-6012018 GCA_006491805.2 Dysdera silvatica | reverse complement strand
TTAAATTTTCAACTACCAAATTTACCCCTCCCTGAAGTATATTATACATTACACAATTCCTTATGTACACGGAAAAACTAGAATCAAGCCCAGGAATCAACGTTAGTAGTATTCTGTCTTCAAAACTATTTCATAATGTAAAAATAAAATTCCAAGCTTACAAAGATTTTACTGCTTTGTCGGCAACAATAAAATCTCTTCTTCAATCACTGAAAAATAGATTTGAAGATGTTTCAATCATAAATTCTATGAACTTTTTCAATTTCAAAATTTGGCTCGGAAAGTTTGAAAAAACATGTGGGGACAGAGAAATTACTAAATGCATTACAATATTTGATGATGTTATGTCAGAAAACATCTGTTGTGTGGAAAGCATCATATGCAAATGGATTGATTTTAAACATTTTTTGTACATAAAACGCAAGAATGTCTGCAAGTATGAGTGGAATTTTATGAATGAACCGAATACTATAAAGAATTTTTCACCGTTAATAGACTTGCTTCTCAGTCTTCCAACTCAGAGTGTGGATTGTGAACAAGGTTTTTCTGTCATGAAAAGGGTAAAAGGTAATTGGCAAAGCAAACTGCATGTTTTCGTTACAACAGACTTAATACAAATAACACTATCATCTGCACGTAGCGAAGATTTTGAATCAAATGAAGTCATTAACGTGTGGTTAAGTGCAAAACAGAGAAAACCATACCAGAAACTATATAAAAGTCGAAAACAGTCACTTCTTTTGCCAGAAGATTCGCTTGTCTCATAGAGTGATAATTGTACAGACCATAGCTGTACAACAGATGATGATTAAAAGAATTGCATCATGGGTAAATTCTCTATTCCTATTTTCACCCCTTAATATGCAAGCGAATATGGCAATTTTATGAATGAATATTTATTACATCATTGTAATAACCGTCAACAAAATTTCTCATTTTGTACAATAAATAATTCAGTGCAACAAACGTAACTTGGGGGCAATTAAAATATTTCCAGTGGTGGCCCCATGCGCAACCACAAAAGTTCACAAGTTTCAACCCTTGACCATGGGGGAGGAGGGTGAGAGGTTCAGGAACACCCCTGTTTCATTTTCTGTATATATATATTACTTTCTCAATAAACGTAATGAATGAAAGCTCTTTTGTTCATAATACATATTGATTCACACAAATAACTAATTATTACATTTTATAACCGTAAAAAATTACAGTGTAAAAATCTTGGAAAACGTCAAATTCTGAAATATATAAATGTTTATAGAACAAAGAAAACAAAGTAGCAAAAGTTAGATTGCATTGTCACTATTGTTAGCTGTCGATAATGCTAGTCAAAGTAAACATTCAAAGAAAGAATTTGGAGAAACTAAACTAAACCCATGGTCGTCCTGAGAAGGTGCAACGATAAGATAAGCCGACCTCGTATCCCACCAACATTGCGTTAATGCAACATTTTCTTTCTTCAATATTGCGTATTTATAATTATCATTTTTTGTAATTTCCATTTTTCACAAACTGTTGACATCTGAAAGATTATGTTTAAAAGAAAAGAACGTTGATATTCGTCAATCAGCAATTAATATACTTTTCGAAAATGGGTCTTTGGGTAAAAATAAAGAATTATAAAGCAAGAAATTTAACTTGCTTCCATTTGCAAAAAAATTATATTTAGTAAGGTCAAATCTTTCTGAATATGATATGCCAAAATTTTAGGGGAAAAAAAATTAATTAGGAAATAGAAAAAAATTCCCGAAAATAATGTTGCATTAACGCAAAGTTGGCCGAAAATGGGTTAAGCTTGCATGCAATTACAAGATATAAAGATACAAGCTTGCATTATTGGAGTAAAGTACAAATATAATGTATAAATAAGAAGTCACTAGATGTCATGCTTTGAGTGAATGTGTCCTATGTTTAAAATTCCCCATAAGATGTGTAATTCTCGCACTTTGGAGGATAGGGTGTCTGCTGATACTAAGCAAGTAATTAACGTTTTGAAAAACATATCAGGGGTTTCATGCAACGTGGAGAACTTGGAATATCTAGGGAATTCGAAATCATCCTTAAAGGCCGGGGGAAAATGAGTGTTTTTGGTCAAACCTGGAAAAGTTGGGGGAAACCTTTCGTAACTTCTGTTTTGAATAGCTAAAGCTTCCACAAACATGAAGCCATTTTCCCCTTAATCGAAATTCGGATGACAGTTGCTTGCGATCAAGCAGGGAATTTGGCAAGAAAAGTCTGGGATTTTTTTCTCCAATGTGAGTCGAAATACTGTTATATAATTTATAAACTATTATATTTTTGTATAAAGTTTATAAAACAAATATTAGTTTTAATAGTTTAATTAACTAATATTTCACCTGCTATCCCCTGGAAGGTACTGCTCCTAGGCATATGCCTTCTGCACCTACTCAGAAATCAGCTATTGACAAAATGACGTGTAAATAAATATATAATGTCATATTTCACAGGGGAGTATGAGTAATTTAGTGTCACTTTCTGTGTCCAAATTTTTAAACTTTTCGAACAAAGCAAAAATCTTCAATTGCAAAAATCATCATAAAATACATATTTTCATATTATGTTTCGATTTGTTATTACTCTTCAATTTATTTGATCTTCATCTGTGCCCTTTCACACAAATTATTTGCTTTTTAAGTAAGCGTATTTTTCTAATATATTATGCCAACCCTCTTATTCCACAGTGACATGTTTATATTTTAGAGTAATCTACGACTTCTTAGTTTCTGTCGGCTATAGTTGATTTCTGGTGATTGTTTTTAGGTGAATTGTGATTTAGAATTAACTTTGTCATTGTTTCAATTCAAACGACCCACCATATTATCTCTGATGTAAAACTACAAAGAAAATATTTTTAAAAGTTGGGTCAGGTCACATTTTGGATGACTGACAGGACCAAATTAGGCTTCCCATGCATCTGGAATAATCAGGGAATTTGAAATAGTCTTTAAAACAGGGTTCGAAATTAGTGGGTGCACTGTGCACATGAAATTTTATCCGTGCACATAAATTTTTAATTTAGGTGCACGCAGTGCACCTAACTTATCAAAATTATGGTTATTTACCTTTTTTTTTTTTCAAGAACAGTGACCTACGGAATAATTTTATATAATTTTCTCAATGTATCTGCATTTGCTTTGAATTTTTTTTTATTACATACGAATGTTAAATTATTTTGAAAAGTTGCATTCTTTATCTTACATGTTTTAATATAATTATTTCACTTACATTTTACCCGTTTTTAATGTTGAGGTTTACTTTCTATTCTGTTACTTAAACACATAACTAGTATTTTATGCACGTAAGTCGTAAGACTTGGGTGCACTTGTGCACCTGATTTAAAAAGTTAATTTCAATTCCTGCTTTAAAAGTCAGCGGAAAATGATATTTATCAAACCTGGGAAAGACAGAGAAAGCCTTCCTGATTTCTGTTCTGAATAGCTAAATGTCATGTGAACGGGAAACAGTTTTTCTTGAAACCAAAGTTTAGTTCGTCATTAGTTAGGGAATTTTTTCCCTCCAATGTGAGTCGGAACCCTACAAATACAGTTAATATGATAACAAACGTCATGTGCATAAATCAGTTGCACTTGATACAATAGCCACCAATGTTCACACTGTGAAGTGGTTCCATAAAATTTTGGGTATTGTCCCCTCGAGTTTTAGAGTAATTTATTATTATAGAAGCACTTGAATATAATTATAACTTTTTAATTTGAATTTTTGCTTCAATCCCCCAGATTTTCAATTGTTGAATGTTCCTGTATTCAAACTTGCCTAATTCAAATTTTTGCATAGTTTTAAGCTTTTGTGTAGTCTTTTCGATTTCAAATTACCCAAGTTTTACCGAATTTTTAAAATTCATCACCCACCTCATTATTATTATTATTATTTTTTTTTAAATTCAAAGCATCTTAATTTTACAGTACCAGACCGAATAAGGGAAAATTCCTGAACTGCCTTTTCATATGCGGTACAATTCAATATTTATTGAAACCCATTAATAAATATTTTAGGTTTTGTATCTTACCACCATGATGCATCATTAATTGAATCGTCCTCGGAAGACTGTAGGTCCTTGCTCAGAATGCTGACCTCACACTATAAACAAAACAAATATATAAAATAAAAAAATATAAAAAATAAATACTTGTATAACAAATCGAACCATTTTTTAAAGTGTTATCTTTGTCACGAAGATGGTAATCATTTTCTTATTGTCGAGAAAGGCTTTGGTAATCAATATTCTACTATATGTAAGGAACATTTTTTAAATCATTTTATATAAATTACAGTTACTGGTTTTTCTTGTTATGTGTGATTCTAAATACTATGTTTTTTTTTACTTATATAGGAAAATGCCACCACGATCCAAAGAAGAAACCTCTTTCAAAAAAGGAGACAAGGTCCAAGCCAAGTGGTCGGGCACAAGCATTTATTACCCAGCTACTGTCAAGGAGATCGAAGGACGAAATTGCAAAGTCCAATATGAGGATGGCTCGGTTCATTCCATCAAACTGTCTGACATCAAGGTATCTTTTTTTTATGAATGTTCATGTATTATGTCCGTTTTTGTGATATTTTATGGTTGGTAGTGCATGTGGTTTTCACTTTGAATGTAAACCGCATGTGCTTTCATTAGTAACAGGGTTCGTATGGATTGTGGGAATCCTGGAAAGTCATGGAATTTTATTTTGCATTTTCCAGGTATGGAAAAGTCAGGGAATTCTACGTTTCATTTTCCAGGTCTGGAAAAGTCATGGAATTTGAATCATATGCCAGATCGTTGAGGATAAAACATTTAACAGATGCGTTATATTTAGATATTGAGTAAACAAGTTCTAAAAACAAATATTTCTGTATCCTTAATTTCTGTGCTGTATTTTAATTTTGTATTGTATATAAATCCTTGCTTATGCACTAGATATTGTTTTATTATTCTTTATTTTACATTAGTGAGGTTTCCAATGGGAAAAAATGAATTGTCAGCCAAACAGAAAGCATACTTATTACATTGTGTCTATGGGGAAATAAGTTCTTGTTTTACGAATGAGGGTTTGGAATGAGAAGTAATTCAAAAAGATAAGAACCACTTGTAAATTGTGCACAATTTTTAGGTTTCAACTGCCAAGTCTGAACCAGCAGGCCGTACTAAATCGAATCGTGTCCGTTCGAGGAGCCGTTCAACTGGGCGAAAACTTCGGTCAAGATCCCAAACTCCACCGAGGAAAACGAGAGCTGCGAAATCTGAAAAGTTGACTGAAAAGAAGGTCAATTCTATTTCAGTGGTAAAAGTTCCCGATGAAGTCGATAGCTCAAAGAGGGAAATAAAACGCGCAAGTCCAAAGAAAACGCCCAGTCCCAGGTTATTGACACCGAGAAACAGTACCCTTCGTAGTACTGTCGTTTACTCTGAAGCAGTCCAGGAAACTTCATCTGTTCTTAATACATCATCTTCCACCCAGCTTAGGACATCTGCCAGGATAGCTGCATTGCAAACAGCAAGGGTAAATGTTTGTTTTCATTGCTCGAATTTTCAAGATTGAAAACTTTTTACTGACTATGAAGCCAGGTGAAATGTAACACCACATAATATAACTTGCATAATAATTCTAATGTGCAGTCTGTTTGCAGCAACAATTATTTATGGTTCTGGGTTAACAGATTGGTTATGTATTCTTCTAATAGTTTGTTGTAACAGTTGTTACCCCCCCCTCCCCCCCCCCAAAAAAAATGTCTACTGACCAACTGCTCACTGTAGTTCAGGGTTTGTTCCTTAGGTCTTAAGAGGTTCAGATTTCTTCAGAAAATGTAGGTCTATTGTTTGTGTGTAAATGCACTGTGGTTCAGAAGTCATGTTAAGTCCTCTGTCCAATTCCAGGTGACCCATTGTACACTTTGGACCCAAAGCATACAAACAAAACCCGGGTTCGACTCCCAATGGTGCAAAGAATGCTTACTCAGAGATCTCATAAAGATCATTCTACTCATTGTAATCTGGGGTTTGGTTCCATAGGCCTAAGAGGCTTGGGTTTCTCGAAAAATTGTAAGTCCAGAGGTTCGGATTTCTTGGGAAATAGGTCCTGACGCTGCATGATCTTTGTAGTCCTTGAACCGTAAAACCACAAACATACAAACAACACGGTAGAATATATTATTTTTGTATATTCCACAGTCCAGAGATTATGTCCCCTGTCAACAAGTTCTAATCTCAGAAAATTGAAGGCTCTTGTGCAACGCCTTAGCCTTTTTTATACCTGGAATCACAATATGTGTTAAGTAATCTAGGAATGAAGCATTGTTTTTTTATCTGTTTGTTATATTAAAAAGTATATTTACAAAAAAAAAAATAAATAAAAATCTTAATTGCATGTTTTAATTGTATATTCCATAGAACACTGGTTTGTCTGTTGAATTTTACTTATAATACTTCAATGGTGTAATTTGGTTGAAACATGAATCAAAAAAATTATTGATCTTTTAATTTCAAAGGTTGCCACTCAAACTCCAGAATTGTCTTTGGAGAAGACAGCCTTCAGTCGACCAATGCAAACCTCGTCGAAGCTTTCTGATGATGAGGAAAGTGATGAAGATGAAGAAATCGACATCATGACAATTGAACAGAAATTTTCATATGTGTCGTGCGTAGGAGTGGCTCTTAAAATCATTCTCCTCATGACGACTCCCATGATTTTTGCTTTCACATGTGGCAGGGTATTTTTTTCCTATCTCCTTAATATTGTTACATTTATTATTTTAATTACACAAAAGTGATGACTAAAGTATAACTATTTAGGAGATAGAGGTCTACATCATATAGTAAATGAGTCACTAATTACATTCCAATTTTTTTGTACTGCAATTCTTCTGTTTGAGAAAGCATTGAAGAATCTTCCAGTGCACGGTAGCAGAAAATGCGAGCTGAGAGACGGACGTTGCAGATTATTTTACAAAACTTACGACAAAAAAAAAAAAGAGAGAGAGAGAAAATAAATGCATTTTTGAGCAACCGTTTGCTTTGACCCCTATTCCCACAGTTTTTTTTCACTAAAGACGGCTACATATGTGCTGATTTATCTACAGATTTTCCCTGCACCGTCATTTCCTGTTGATGCTAAGAGAATCGGTTTTCGATCTTGCTTGGGATGATCGCAAAGCCCACAAAACCTTCAGATTTTTCTCATACACATGGGCGGTTCCCCTGTTTCTGCCCCCCCCCCTACGATAAATCGCTACACTTGTAGCCGCTTCATGAGCATTATGGGAAATATAATGTCATACACAAAAGGTCAATTGACCGAATGCTGTAGGAAAGCATACGAGGGCCATTAAACATATATTTCTTGGTACTTGCACTTCATTTTTTAGTGGCCCTAATTTGTAGCTGGCCTGGGTGGCCACCCAGCTTGCACCCCCCCAAGCATGTCCTTTATTATTACATACATTATATCTATACATGGTACCCTAGAATGTGAGCTATTTTCCCGTCGTAGTTCATAGTTTGGTTTCTTAGGCAGCAAGGGTTTGGATTTTTCAGAAAGCAGTAGGTCCTGGTACAGTATGACTAGTTTCTCTTATGCCGTAAAATGCAAATGAATAAGAAGCAAATGATTTTAAACATAATATAGGCTTCCCATGCAAGAACCAGGAATTATCGGGGAATTTGAAGTAGTCCTTAAAAGTCAGAGGGAAAATGAAATTTTGTGGTTAAACTTGGAAAATTCAGGGAAAACCTTCTTGTTCTGAATAGCTAAATTTCACGCGAACATGGGGCTATTTTCCTCGAAACAGAAGTTGAATTCAAAGTCGTTTGCGATCAGTCATGGAAGTTTTTCCGAAAAGTCAGGGAAAAACCTGGAAAACTCGGGGGGGAATTTTTTTCTTTGTGGTGAGCAAGAATCCTGATATTGTTAGATCCTGCAGTTGCACATCAGTAACACTAATTTTCTGGTATATTGATAATCCAGGTTTTTGTCTCCCCCATCACTCCCAATTTGGGGGGGGGGGCAAAAAGGCACATACCAACTAAGTGCTTACCTTAGTATAGGGTAGTGGTTCTCAATTATTTTTATCACAGGTCACTTTGAATGATCGTTTTTTTTTGGTCGGTGGGCTAGAAGATACGAAAATGAAATTATCATTATCTTGCATTCTGGGGGTTAGGGGTATCCTCCCCTAGAAATTTTCTAATTCAACAAAATAGCTTTGAAGTAAGAGCTTTGGCCCCCTTTAGAAGAAAATTAACCCCTTAGAACCAAAAATTCAGTTTATTATCTTTTGTATCTGGGCCAGTTTTTACTGTTTGTGGGTTGGATGGATGTGGCCTGTGGGACACCTATTGTGAATGTGTGTGTATAGGGGGTTGGTTCCCATGTCTTAAGAGGCTTGGATTCCTCGAAAGATGTTTATTGCTCTACAGTTTTATAGTGGTAACACAATTATCATGCCACTAACCAAGGTTTCACTCCTGATAGTTTCGTGGAACATTCACTGTTTTTCTGTCCATTGTTGTCTAGGGTTTGGTTCAAGTTCCTCGGAAAACTGTAGGTCCTAGCACAATATGACCATTGATGTCCTTGTGCCATAAAAGCATAAACTAAGTATATTGATGTCCTGCGGTGGCGCAGTGTGGTAACGCGTTCGCCTAGTACGCCGTTAATCCGGGTTCGACTCCCAGCAGTGCAAAAAGAACGCTTACTCAGAGATCTCATAAAGATCGCACTGCTCACTGTAGTCCGGGGTTTGGTTCCCTAGGCCATAAGAGGTTCGGATTCCTCGGAAAATAGTAGGTCTTGGACCTCATGACCACTGTAGTCTTTGAGCCGTAAAACAACAAACAAATAAGCATATTGATAGAATAAGAGGTAATAGAATAGAGTAAGAGAGGAGGGGAGGGGGGCAGTATAAACCAAAAATGGTTGAGAATGTCCCTGATATAAATTACTAAGCAGTTAGTTAAAATCTGCTTCTTTTTTTTCAGCAGTGTAATTTACTTGATGTGCTTCATTTGAACGTCAATCTTCGAGAATTTTGTCATGACATGATGATTCCTTTGTCGGCATGTCTGAGTTTCCACCTCACATTATCCATTATGTCCAAAATCCCCATCGGACGAGAAATTGCTGGATTTCCATTTGGGCCAAAAGGCATCATCAGGAAGTATAATCTAAATGGTAAATTCATTGTATCATATTTTCATGTTCTGTACATATTATATTGTTGTTAGAAAGTATGTCTTATGTTCTTCTCTTTGTAGGCATCTATATCCTCCTGTTTTCGGCACTAACTTTTGGTGGATTGGCGTATTACAAAATTGACATGAATTGGGGTTACACCAAAATTAAGCCCATCGTCGTGAGCTCAGTCGTTTATGCCTTGCTTTGGGCTTTTGTTTTACATTTAAGGGCAATCATCCGTGGTGTGAACACTGATCAAGCCAAGTCAAATCAGTCTTATGGTAATATTTTTTTTTTTAATTGTGAAAATAGTTTTTGCTTCGTTTTCCATGCTTCTTTACTCTTTCGAGCCTTGTAGTGACATAATAATGATGTGCTTGGCTGCCACGTACGTGTTCCTGGTTTGATTCTGTCAAGTACCCAGCCGCATGCTGCCCCCCCACCCCGATCCATAAGTCTAGATTTGATTTCTCAGATGAAAGAGTTTCAAATTTCCTGGAAAACAGTAAGCCCTTATGTCTCATGATCTGAGCTGCCCTCGTGCTCTGAAACACAAATTTTTACACTATGGCTGTTTGAAATTTCAAGGTGACGTAGCTAAAGTGAGTGATGTAATTTTTCCATTTGTTTGATGGTTTTGAATTTCATTCTAGAGTTAAAAAGCGTGTTTATGCATTACTATTGTGATTACTAGTGAAAAAGCATGGCTTTTATAAAATTAAATTTACTGTCAAATTACCCATTATGTACAAATTGTATTAAATGGAATGCGAAAGGCCAAAAGAAGATAACTAATATAAAACAATGGAATATTCCTTGCCAAAACTTCAATCACAAATAATTAAGCGAAGGAACCGTAGTTAATTAGGACATAATACCCAGGAAGAAATTAATCAGTGTTAATAGACAAACACTGGACTGGTACAGTAAGAAGAAAAATAAAGGGAAAAGGAAAACGGGGAGAAATTATGAAACTCCCCCCCAAAAAAATGAAAGCTTTTGTAAAAGTATTATAGTCCCTATGGCAGTGATTTCAATCTTTTTCATCTCGCGACACTCCAAAGCTAATGACTAAAATTTTGTGACACACCAAAAAATATATTTTTTGTCGATCTGATTAAAAAAAATATAAAAAATAGGCATACTTTTGATGTAAACGAGGTTAGTGCCTGTGATTTATTAGTCAGGTATTGCATGTTTTAGCAATTCCCGCGACACACGGTTGAAAATCGCTGCTCGTGGGATTAAGGAAAATGGAATTTTTATCGTGATATAAACTGAATCTTTAAATAAGGTTTTGCTTCTTAACTTCCAGGGTTCCCATACACCTGGAATTGTCATGGAATTTGAAATTGTCCCTAAAGATCAGAGGAAAGATAAAATTTTTTGGTCAGACTCGGAAAAGTCAGGGAAAATCTTCGTAATGTCTTTTCTGAATAGCAAAATCTCCCATGAACTTGCAACCATTTTCCCCGCAGCCAAAGTTTGGTTGAAAGTTGCTTACGATTGTTCATGGAATTTTTTTCTCCAAAGTGAGGATGAACACTTTACTTCTTAGCCCTACAGTGGTGTAAAAATAACACGCTTGTCTGTCATGTGCTGGTAATTTAGGTTGATTCCAATGGCGCCGTAGGGTGCATGCCATTTTTTCTGCCCACCAAAATTTAGCATTTGATTCTTTAGGCAACATAGATCCCTAGGTTCTTTGCAAAACTACACAGTACATGACTCTAGCTAGCCTTGTATCGTAAAAACGTGAACACTTCAATGTCTCTCCACTCCTTTTATTAAAAAAAATATTCATTCGTTAATAAAAAGATTCATTTCGCTTTTAGCACCGAACCTACATGCTTTGCTAATTCTTCAGTTAACAGCTCGATGTATTTGCACATTACTCTAGCAGTTATTGATTTTGTGTATTATAATTTACTAATTGTTTTCATAGGCTTCCTGGGCAATTTCTTTTATGGACACGAAATCAACCCTGTTCTGTATTTTGATGAAGATGTTAAGACTCGTTTCATACAATTTGGCTTAATTGGATTAGTAAGTGTTTTGCATTGTCTAAGTTATTACAGTTTGAAAAAAAAACTATCAGGAGCATTTCTTGTGTGTATGTGCATGATTTTAGCATATTTATTTATATTTGCGAGAAGGCCAAAGAACTGTATGTCGATTGATTAAAAGACAAGCCTGGAATAAGTGAAGTGTTTAAAGCCAATCATGCATGGTTTCGCAAATTTAAAAAGAGAACTGGTATTCATAGTATCGTGAGACATGGAGAGGCAACCAGTACTAAGAAAGAAGCTGCTAAAGCTTTTATTAATGAGTTTAGGGACTGTGTACAGGCTGAGGGTTTTATTCCACAACAAATTTTCAATTGTGACGAAATTGGTTTGTTTTGGAAGAAACTGCCTAACAGAACCTATATCACACAAGAGGAGAAGGCATTGTCAGAGCACACACCGATGAAGGGCAGGCTGATTTTGTCACTGTGCGGGAATGTTAGTGGGGATTTAAAACTTAAGCCTGTACTAGTCTATCACAATGAAAACCCCCGTATATTCGAGAGGGTAAATGCGATAAAAGCAAGTTAAGTGTAATGTGGAGGGCCAACAGCAGATCCTGGGTAACCAGGCAGTTTTTCGCCGAATGGATGTATGGAGTGTTTGACCCTAGTGTAAAGAAATATTTGCGTAAAAAAAACCCTTGCCTCTGAGAGCTCTGTTAGTAATGGACAAAGCTCCTGTTCACCCTTCAGGTTTGGAAGAGGACTTGCTGGAAGAGTTTAATTTTATAACTGTGAGGTCCTTACCCCCTAACGTAACTCCTCTGCTCCAGCCTATATATTCATAGCACTCATGTCTGCAAGGTGTCTTTTTGTACTAAATCGATGCTACTCTACAACTTTGTAATTAACCATTTTTGTGTTTCTCGTATAATTTTCAAGATCAGCAGTTCAATTCCCTAGCCTTGGTATTTATCCCACTGACCACCTGTTATGTCATTATCGACATTTACACATGTATGTGAATCTGGTCATTGATACAAAAATTGCAAATGTAACTTTGGAGCTAAGCAAGATACGAGATAAATATAAATTACAAAAGTCATCAGCATGATGAGATTAGTCTGGAATGATATTTTGTGTACAGTAGTAGACTCAAAATACGGCTGTACTCTCTTAGGGCCTTGGAAGACCAGCCTTGAATTTCACTGGTCTGTTTACGTAGGGTTTCATTTTATTCTAAGCAAACAATTCCGAATAAAGTTGTCATTGACATTTTTCTGTATTGCGTTTACTTCTCGATTTACGTGTAATAACTTCCGAATTTCTCCACCAGGGGCACTGAAAGGGGTTTTGTCTTGTAGCGCATGAGCACTTTACTATACTTACACGCCACTTTTATGACTGTATTGGTCGGTGTTCAAAAGTTAAGGGTGTGAGAAAGGACTTCAGTGTACACCCTGTAGTTTATTTAATGCGTGCAGTAATTAAGTATATTTTTATTTAATTTTGAAACCAACAATTATAATACTTTTTGTCAAAACAATGTATAAAACCCTGAAGTGTATTGCCACTGTATGATTTTTTAAAAATACCGTTTATAACAATTATCGGCTATGAAGACTGAATTTACATAGTGCCTTGGAAGTTGTTATAATCAATTTTCACTGTAGATATAATCATTATATTCAAACATTATTTACTACTAGATGGTCTCTAAGAGTATCTGTTCCTTATATACTTATTATATTATATTTAGATTATATTCTCCTGATTATAGAAGAAATTGGGGGCATTCACGGACTGCTTGGGTAGATTTTAAAAATCACAAGATCACAAAAGAGACACGAGATAATTTTTATTACTAGAGGAGAGGGAGGAGGATCCGAGATCAGTTATTGAATTTAATTTATTGCTTATTGATCAGTTTTAATATTGTAATAAATTGTTTTGTTTGTCATTTGTTATAAAAAATATTTTTTGGATTTGTCAGCATTTTGTGCTTTAAAAATGTCATAGTATGTTACAAAGCCATAGGAAGATATGCAAATTAATAACTTCATTGATTATACATAAGTGGTTTCGTTGCACATATTTTAAGTTATAATTTCAAGGTGACTTTACCTGGGTTTAGAAATAAAAAAATGTTAATTATCGATTTCAGCTCTTGTTGGACATGAGCATCATAACTAAAGTTCTTTTGAAGAGCACCTTGAAAACATTCCTTGATGAAATTATGGTACGGGGGTCACCTTTGCTAATGTCAATTGGCTTTCAACTGTTCGTTATTTTTGATTATTTCTGGCGAGAGGTTTGTTCATTTTATTGTTTTTTATTGATATTTCAATTTTCATTGTAATTAGTGCTGTTTTTCACTCAGATATGCAAACGGGATTGAAATCACTTTTTATTCCTTTAAACTAGTGTAGTTTCTGTGGATGTTCATTATATGGAAAAGAAAATTCACTGCCTTTTCACAATAGCAGAAAAGAAGGCAACATAGTAGTCTTTGGCTAAAAGAAATGTTAATTTTGAAGCTAAATTAAAAATCATGAGCTGTCTTCTCGCCAAGGGCCCCTTATCATATGGGGGGAGGACTCTTATCTTGACCTTTTTTGTGTTTTTATACTATTAAATTTCCTTTTTTGCAGTAAAAGGAGTATATTTAATGAACTTTAACGGCTGTGCCCCATTAACTCACCCGTTAACACATCACTACTTCTTGTCCAGTACTTCGGCACCCAATTAAATCCCCAGTACTTTGCCCATATTGTAGGATTTGTTTGAACTGCATGGTGCTATAATATATTTTACAGGTCACATTTCAGATGGATATCCAAGTGATTGTAATCTTGGCTTTTTTGCTTGCAGGGTTGAGTTTGATTCCTAGTTTTAACTCCCAATGGTTGCAAAAGTAAAAATTTTACCTACTAACTGTTCACCGTAGTCCAAGGGTTGATTTCCTAGGCGGCCATAAGAGGTTCGGAATCCTTGGAAAACTGTAGGTCCTGGCACAGAATGACCTTTGCTGTCCTTGTGTCGTAAAACACCTAAAATAAAACTATTCCTACTAGGCTGGGTTCTGCGTAAATGTACTATTGCTCTGGGTGTTACATTAAACTATCGGTCTTGTTCCAGATCTCCCATAGCACAGTCTGCGGATGTTAAATATACAAACATTTCAAATAATCTATCCCACAATCATGAATTTTGTAACAACATCCTTGAAATCCATTTCATGGAAATCGTAACAACAAAATTTCCCAAAATCACAAGTCCTCGGAATTGTAGCGATAGAAGATTGAATAAGTATTAATCATGAAATAAAATTAACGGTTCTGAGTTGTAAACCTGTAACCATAAAGCATTAAAAAATTATGAGTCCTAGCATTATGTATGCAGTAAACAGGTCTATGGGTCTGGAAAACCTGGGAAAAGTCAGGGAAGTTTTTTCTGACTGTAAAAGTCAGGGAAATTTGAAATTCATTGTTATAATAAATAACTTATTAAAATAATTTTCCTGAACTGTGCTTTTCATACCACATTACCCACTGAAAAATTTGAAAAACTTGTACTTGACCAAATTTCTGATGAATGACTTGTATTGACCAAATTTCTTGCAAAAGTTTTCATTTTGCACCAAAACTAATATAATTTATAGAAAATTAAGCCCATATATTTCTCAGGAGAAAATGTTTGCCAAATATGTAACTAAAACTTGAAAAAAAAAAGTTTTTAGCTAAATTATCTAATAATCGGTAAGGATGTTGATTATATAAATCTCCTTTGCCTTATAGCCTAGAATCATACACATTTTAAATGAAATAGAAGATGAAGCATCAGCTTTGCGATTATATAGTTAAACTCTTTTATAATGAACCCAAAAAGGGCCAAATGGAAACGTTGCTGTAAATATTTAATTCAAGTTTTTAGTGTAAAGAAATACACTTTTTAATACAGCTTTTGAATTTGTAAATTTACTTTAATTGAGTTATAAATGGCTTTGGGGTTTGAGTTAGTACATTTCATGGTCTTGAAACTTGTTTTTGTTATACGAATTTTAGTACATTGTGTGTTGTTTACTGTAATTAGCGACAGAAAATCGTTTAAGCTTTAGTCTGGAAACCTGGAAAAGTCAGGGAAGTTTGAAAAAGAATTTGGGTAGACACCCTGAATAAAGCATTGAACAATCATGACTCCTAAAATTGTTTCAGCATGCTGTTTACACATTTAGGGACTCTGTTAAACATTGCCTAATGAACATGGTGACACCAAACGGAAGAAATTAAAAAAATTACTTCAGGAATACAACAGAATGTTCATTCCTTATGTAACAACGTATCTAAACAATGCAGATTACTTACGCTGCTTGTATTTTAACTTTTTTTTTATATGTAAAAATAGGAGACTATGCTCAGCACTGCTTTGTATACCAATGATGGGGTGGGCTATGGTTTTCTGGCAACCGTGGGGAGCCTCATCCCTTCCATATTTGCGGTGCAGGGAATTTTTCTCGCTAATTCTGGCACGAAGATACATCTTCCACATTGGTGCTCAGCTCTCATCATTGTGTTATTTGGCAAGTATTTTTTAATGTGTATTACAAACTGCTTTGTGTGTGTGTGGAAGGTAGACACATGGTAGATATTCTTCTTCTTCTGAGGGTTAACATACAATTACCAAATGGTCAAGCACTTAAAGCCACTGGTCATGTTTTGTGGATTTTTCATGGGAAATAGACAAGGCTAATGATTTTCGACACCCCCATGCTTAAGTTCAAGCTGGGTTTTTTTTGTAAATAAAAAAAAAGAGACACAATCCGAAAGGAAACATTAAAAAGGATTGTCTCTCTTTTCCTAAAAAAAAAAAAATCTTTAAATAAAAGGTTTCTTTTACAAAGCTCTGGTTTGAGCTTAGCCATGAATGTAAAAAATTATTAGCCTTCTCAACTTCCCACGAAATATTACAAAAGCATGCCTTTATATGGTGACTATTTGGCATTTGTGTTAATATTGAGAAGGTTAATGTTATCTGATAAACCTTAAATATAAAAAAAGAGCATTGTTCCTGTGTCCTAGTTACCGAGTGGGTTAAGGAACTCCGGTTTGTACAGTGGGTTTGTGGGGCAGGACGGTCCCTTTTTCTTCTTTAGAAAAAAAATCTCTAGTTTGCGCATAGGTGTAAAAAAGTATTCGTCGTATTGGTAGACTCAAAATGTGGCAATACTGATGCTGCAAGCCACAAAAGCTTTAAAAGAGGAGGTGAGGGATAGCATCCAGAGATATGGTAAAAAGGGTGCATGAGCAAAAAATGTTAAAACCATTGGTTTAAATTGATAAGAACATTGAACTAAGGTTGTTTTACGGTAATTTTTATGTATTGATTTTTAGCTGATGAATAATGAGAAACAAAATGCAAGAAGTTAAATGATGATTCCTATCAGATCGTTAAAGTTGGTCTGTCGAAAGTACAATATAGTATTGGCCTCACGACTAATGTTAACCCTTTGCACTCGAGGCCTTTTTCTCTCGGGCGAACCAGCAACTCGAGACGTTTCTCGATGTTCTTGGTGAATTTCTTACCTCTAACTTAAAACGATTACACTGACAAATTAATGTATAAAACTTTTATATTTTAACATTTTATCTATCTTTACAGGTCTAAGAAGATAATTTCTTAAATATTAATCTCTGTACTGTTGCTTAGTGTGATATTTTACAACACAAATGCCAAGATGCATGCCCGGTTTTTTTTGGGATAAGTATCGCAATAATACGTCGTCTGATGTCGTTTACTGGGCCCATTTCGTCGAGAGCAAACTTTGCAATCCTTCCTAACTCCTGCTAATCCTTTTGCCACGACTGTCAAGTTCAAACTGATCTCGGAAGGTCGACTGTCGAGAGCCAAGCCTGGGTCTCCAAAGACTCAACTACAATCTGATATCTCCAGGGCATCGAGTTTCCACATCAAACCAAATGGTGAGCGAGGGTCACCTCTCGAGTTGCAGCATCAAATCATGTGGTGAGTGAGAGTCGTCACCGAGTGAAAGGGGTTAAGTGTTGAAGCCCTTTTACGTATAGTTTGTGTCATTAGAATTTGAGCTAGTGCTTGTCCAGGAGTCACTCAGTTTTTTACTCTAAACTACTTTTGTCATTTCATTTGCTATATTTGTATTTTGACAGGTAGGTATGCTTTGTTTTGTAATAATTGCTAATGAATTAAGAGATAAGGAAGAAATCATTCTAAAGAGTTTATTTAATTCTAAGTATAATCATTATGCTTGGTAATAATTGCCAATGAATTAAGAGATAAGGAAGAAATCATCTCTAAATACATTGGTTTATTGAATTCTATGGAGCAATCAAATGGAAGATTTACATGAATAGTCTATCATTGGGAACCAAAATTAAATAGCTTAGGTGAATTAAAGTAATTTGATTGATTGATTGTTTGGATTTTTATGGCGCAAGAGCATCTGGGCTATACTGCGCCAAACATGGTAAGAATTAAAGTAATTTAAAAGCCTTCAAAGCTGTCCATGAAAAAATGTGTTATACGTTTTGTTAACAACACTATAAATTTTCACCAATTCAGAGGTTCCATTACGAGTATTATTTTAATACTTGTGTAAAATTTAAAAACATACCAAAGTTTGGATGGGTCCATGATTTTCGGGACCCACACAAGATATCCGCCTTGAGTTTGGAATGGCCATCTGGTGTTCCGTCCAGTGAAGACTTTCCCAAATGGGGAATTTCCAGATTTATAACGTCTATTCTTTCCTTGTTGTGCCTTCGCTTGGTAAAGGGAGCAATTTGCTCCATAATCATTCACATTGTGTTTTTATATCTTGCACCAGGTTCAAAATGCTTTATATACTACGTTGTTGTATATATGTTAATAATAATAATAATTATTATTATTATTATAGGTGTTGGATATTATCTGTATGTCTCATCTAGTAACCTGAAGCACAACTTCAGACGAAATGCATATAGTGCATCAGTTGCCAGTAAGAAAATATTTCAATTTTAAAAATTCAATTAAGAATTCAGTTGCTCTATTATTGTACTCAAAAATAGTTCTTCAGTTATGTACATGATTTCAGCTGGATTTTTATTTTCCTTTAACATTTTAGCTGAAATCTAAAAACAATTTTTTTTTTACTGTAAATACTTGCGATAATTTTGAAAAATTTGTGCTTTAGGAGAATGCTAAACAAAATAACATAATTAAAATTTAGAACTACAAATAAAAATTTTTATTTTGTGTAAAAATATACAATTGGCAATATGTTTGTACAATTTTCCTCGGCTTTGCTACACCATCTAGTTTGTAGGCATTTTCAAAATCAAACTGATTTCGATTCATCCGTTCATGACGCAACAAAAGGTCTTCAAGATCGTCGTATGGCGGCCGCCGACATAAAATTGTAGAAATTTTTAATTTTCAGGGCTTTCGCTTTTTAGCGAAAGTGGTATTAAATTTTTTCACAAAATACAATATCCTTTCGCAAAATGCGAATAAAACTTACACAGTTTAAACTCTATGTATTGTGGAGTGGGGAAATCATACTTATGTTTGCTATTTTTAAAAGTGTTCTAATGAAATATTTGAATCTTGATTGATTTTATTGATGACTTCCAATTGTAGGAATTTCAAATCCAATGTTCGGTTTGCAATACTACGGTAAATGTAATATTGTGAATTCGTAATTTTTCTAAAAATCTCAATGTATTCTTCTTTGCAGACATTGCCTCTATTCCAACAAGTAAGAAAAAGAGGCTCATCATTTCAGGGTTATGGGGAACTATCCGACACCCCAATTATCTTGGGTTGATCATCATGGCCATTGCATCATCTCTACCATGTGGTAAGTATTTCCACAGTAAATTAAATCAATACTAAAAATTATGCAATAGAACTTTCATGTATCAGCGTTTTTATAAATCCCCATAATCATTACTTAAAGGAACTGTTTCTATATATATTGAATTTTTTAAAAGACAAATCGGAATTTTTTTATTCGTTAAACATGACCGTCACGATTATCGATTCATTGAAAATGTTTCTGGTGATGTAGTTCCTGGATTTAATAAGTGTAGCTATTTTTATATGATGGATCATTAAAATTTGTCGTATAGTAAGATATTAGAAAGTTTGTTGCAGAAATGTATATGAATATTACCCAAATATGTTTTCCATGATATGTTCAGCACATTTCTTTCTCGCGTCACTTCTTGTTTTTAATTACCTATATAAACGTAACTTGCACATAATGTGGTTCATGTTTACATATTTATAAAGGAGAATGCACTGACTAGGAATTGTTTATAAATATACATTGAAATGCCAGAAAAACTGGTACAGGCGTGCGTATGCAAATAACGGAGCTTTGCAACCAATCAGCGTAACGCGATGCGGTCGGCAGCGCCTATATAAGACAAGAGATGTCTGGCAAAGCTGTTAGATCGGTTCTTGCCGCTACAATGGCAGGTTATCAAGATTTAAGTGATTTTGAACGTGGTTTTACAATCGGTACAAGAGAGAGGGGACATAGCATCTCCGAGATAGCGACAAAATTTGGATTTTCGCGTACGACCATTTCACGGGTATACCGTGAATATCAGGAATCCGGTAAAACATCAAATCCCCGACTGCGGTGCGGCCTTAAAAAGATCTTGAAAGAACGGGACATTCGACGACTGACGAGAATCGTTAAACGAGATAGACGTGCAACACTTCCTCAAATTGCCGCGGATTTCAATGCTGGGGCATCAACAAGTGTCAGCGTGCGAACTGTTCAACGAACCATCATTGATATGGGCTTTCGGAGCCGAAGGCCCACTCGTGTACCATTGTTGACTGCACGGCACAAAGCTTTACGCCTCGTCTGGGTCCGCCAACACCGCCATTGGACTGTTGATGACTGGAAACACGTTGCCTGGTCTGACGAGTCTCGTTTCCAATTGCATCAGGCGGATGGACGTGTACGGGTATGGAGACAACCTCATGAATCCATGGACCCTACATGTCAACAGGGGACTGTTCAAGCTGGTGGAGCTTCTGTGATGGTATGGGGCGTGTGCAGTTGGCGTGATATGGGACCCCTGATAGGTATGTAAGAATAATGTCCATTGTGCATTCCGACAGTATTAGGTACACGATATTAGGTAGGTGTACCAATTTTTCTGGCACTTCAGTGTAGTATCCTATACAATACATATGTATGAAAAGAAGAGTTTCTAGACATCAAAATTTTTTAATGGAACATTCAACTTCGATGTATGGAGGTTGCACTGTATTGTCTTGACATGGGACTAGATCAAATAGAACACTGGTTTTCAACCGTTTTTCACACAAAACCGTATTTTGAACAATTTAAAAGCCTTATCTCTGTTAACTTGAAAACCTAGTTAAAATATACAATAGAGATGTAAAGCTGGGCAAAAACAAAAAAAACCAGGTACTTTGGAAAAAACTCTCAGTTTATTGTACTGAATTCCTTGTATTGAAATTCAAGTGGTTACATAATATGTTGCCCATTAAATCTTAAGCAAGTTAACAGGGTTCCCACAAACCTGCAATTGTCAGAGAACTTGAAACCATACATAAAATTTAGGGAAAAACAAGAGTTCTTGACGAAACCAAGCAAAGTTGAGGAAACTCTTAAGGCTATTTTGAAAGTAATAAAAAATATTACATCATATTTAATTTCTAGTGGAATTTTTATGCATAAATGTTTTAAAGTATTTATTAAATATTTTTTACACATCAATTCTGTGAAGTATGCTCTCATCCCATGGAGGTGCACATTTAAAATTTTAGTCCATATTAACATGGTGCTTTAATTTTTTTTAATCTAGTAAATTTTTTTTAGGCTTTTCCCACATTTTACCGTATACCCCAGCTTTTGTGATGATCGTCATGTTGGTCCTCCGTTGTCTCAAGGTTGAAACTGTATGCCAAGAAAAGTACGGACCCGCTTGGGGTAATTACAGGGAGAAGGTCCGAAGTCGTCTCATCCCCTACATTTTCTAAACACGTTGGTATAATTTTTTCTACAGCCACTAACAGAATTCAAGCCTCGATATCATTTACGGTGGAAATGACCCATAAAGTAACTGTCATTGCCGCCATTATTTTAAAGTTTAACTCTAGAAACTTTCAATTTTTGTTTTTATTTGACTTCATAATGTTCGTTGTGACAAAGTGTGGCTTTAGATTTGTGGGGCGAAAAAAAAAAAAAAAGTAACTTGCGTTTTATTTTTGGGCATTTTATTGTTGAATTGTTTCTTGCGCACTGTGTTTACGTCCTATGCTGTTTTGTTTCGACTCCACTGGAGAGTATTTTTTTTTTATTATTATTATCTGTATAAACATCTCTTGCTCAAACATTGTACAAAGAAACATCCCTGGTTTTAACGAGGCATTAATATGTTTAATGATGGCATAACTCATTATCCTCATATTATTGTATGTTACATGATAATGCTTTCGCTGCTATGGTCCCATTTTAATTAGTGTGAGTGCTCCAAAAAAATAAAAGTTATTTTTAATGATGTTTGAATGCTTGTCTCAGCATTGTCACAATGCGTGAATCATTTACCACTTCAACTTTTACTTAAGTTTTTGCTGAATCCCATCATACTCATTACTAAGGTACGTTTATGATTTGGTGTAAGTCTTGTTTTACATGGTATAATTTGCTGTTCGATGATTATTATGGCTTTCGCAATGATTCATTCAATACCTATTGGATTGCGGTTTAATCATTATAAACCTAATGATCCATCCAGTGACCATTGGCTAAGGTTTGATGGCAATCATCACAATGATTCATTCAAAGCCTATCGATTAACCGGTGCCTTTTTAACTAGTGCATGCACTTTTTGGGTGCCTTACCATATAACCACAATAGAAATCCATAATTGGACATATCGCCATTTGTTCACAATTTTCACTTAGTTGGTTCGATTTATGTGTGTGTGTATTGTATTTCCCAGGTTTCTAAATTCAAATTCATGGTGCAAGCATTAAACAGTAATAAAAGTCCATCCAGAAATGTATATTGTAAATGTGTGCGTGCTTAAAGAGAGTGTGAACTGCCCAACGTGTCACGTATCAGACCAACTGTCATCATGTTTATGATATTACTGATTTTTTTTAAATGTGTGCTATTTATAATATTTTTAGTGTGTAGGCTTAAATTAGAAGAGGGATTAAGTCGCTCGGTGAATTTAAGGTGTGTTTGATAATTTTTCATCATTCAAATTTCGTTGAACACTGGAAAAAGAAAAGTTTCGATTTGACTTGCTGTATCGGTGGAATGAGATGGAGAAACTTAATCCCATCGTCTTTGATTGATTTATGCTCAGTAATTGCTTATTTGGAGTGTTAATTGTGTGCATTTTTATTACCTCTGTTTATGTGGCGAGTGTTAGAGTAGTGAATCTGGTTTTTATTGTGCGAACCTATGTGCAAAGGGCTGTTTTAGTTTGGGAGTTTTTGACCCCACAGTCCAGTATTTTGTACATAATCATGTTTCCGATTTCCTGTATAGTTCATAAATACAGCTTTCATTTTTGTAGATTTTCATGTGCTCATACACATTCATGCATATTTTGAGTGGGAATTGTCTAATGGCCTTCTCCAGTATATTGTCTGGCTTAAAGTGTTAACCCCAACCTGGGAAATGCTTGTCTGCAGAGGTGGAATATTGTTTCAGTAACAACTAACGATGAATTCAATAATAAATCTCAAGACTCGCTTAATTTCAGAGCCATGTAGTCATCTCACATGAAAATAATCTTGTAGTTCTGCATTATCAAAACCTCCGTATCTTCTCAAGACATTCTTACTCGAATTATGCAGTTTATTTTGATTTCTAAATTTTTCTTCACTTCGGAATATTTTTTATTTTTATTTTTTGTATTCCAAAATTCCTAAACTAAATTGTCCAACAGGAGTATTTGAATTATGTAGCTTGTCTGTTTTCAACTTTTGCATGTTTTTTTTTTTAAATCTTGTTTAGGTATGGTCCCCAAACTTTCTGTGCTCCATTAATATTATTTATTCAGGGTGTCTACTCATCTGGAAAAGTCAGGGAAATTTGAAATACAAAGGCCAAAATCAGGGAAATTTGAAATTCATTGTTATAATAAATAACTTATTAAAATAATTTTCCTGAACTGTGCTTTTCATACCTCATTACCTACTGAAAAATTTGAAAAACTTGTACTTTTGACTAAACTTCTTCCAAAAGTTACCATTTTGCACCAAAACTAATATAATTTATATAAAATTATTAAGCCTATATATTTTTCAGGAGAAAATGTTTGCCAAATATATAACTAAAACTTGAAAAACAAAAAGTGTTTTTAGCTAAATTATTTAATCTGTAAGAGATTTTGGTCATACCAATCTCCTTTGCCTTATATATAGTCATACACATTTTAAATGAAATAGAAGATAAAACATCAGCTTTGCGATTATATAGTTAGACTCTCTTATAATAAACTCAAAAGGGCCGAATGGAAATGTTGCTGTAAATATTTAATTAGTGCAAGTCTTTAGTGTAAAGAAATACACTTTTTAATACAGCTTTTGAATTTGTAAATTCACTATAATTGAGTTATAAATGGCTTTGGGGTTTGCGTTAATCGATTTCCTGGCCTTGAAACTTATTTTGATTGCGCATATTTGAGTGCCTTGTGTGTTGTTTACTGTAATTAGTAACTGGTAATCGATTAAGATTTGGTCTGGAAACTGGAAAAGTCAGGGAAGTTTGAAATAGAATTTGGGTAGACACCCTGTTTACTATCGTAATATGCCTAAACCTTTCATGTCTTTACAGTTTTCAGATGCATTATTTAAGTGGAGGCTTCATCAAACATTTGAACTTTCATACGTTCTTTTAATTCCTCTCGCTTCAAAGTTCTAAACTTAAGTACCTTGTTGGAAGTATTACTTTAGTTATACAAATATACTTTTCCAAATTTTGTTCTATGCAGAGAGGCTTTTCCATAGTTCTTAATATTTTGGCGATATTTTTTTAATATGTATTGTATTAAAGTTTCAAACTTTTCAGTATCTTCTGAAAATTCTTGTCTTGAAATCGTCCTTTTTCATCCAAAATTCCAAACTATTGTCTCTTGTATTGTGGTTTCCTTTTGCATAAAAAAAGAATTTTTCATCACCACAAAAACAAAACATTCTAATGGCTGAACAGTTCGAAAATCACTTTCAAGTACAGTCAGACCTTAAAACAAACATGTTTAAGATGAATTACTTTTAATACAAACCATTTTCTGAAGTCATGTCAAATTGTATAGGAATCCCCATGCTATTTTTTCCTTTAACACAAACATGGTTAAGACGAAATACCTTTTACTACGAACTGATAAACAATGGCCCTTGGAAAATTCCCTTTGCTTAATGCAAACAAAACATGCTTTATATAAGATCAGAGTTTCTCATTGATAATTTCAGCAGACTGTTGTTGCCAGGCTAAAACGTTCAGGAGTATGGTGACTTTTATGTACAATTGTATAACGAATATTTCTTGTCAACATTTACATGCAATAAGAACTGAAAAATATTTTATTATAAATTTGTTAAAAATGACATAGAGAAAGACATCATTGGAGAAGATAGGGTTGAATTCAACATAAACGATGCACAAGCTGGTTTTCTTCTCGATTCTGTTACGTTTGGTGAATAGGTCTCAATGAACAGCATCATCATGATGTGAGGTGTTTCAACAGATGCCGAAATATTTGAAGTCATTAATGGCACGATAAAGCCATTGTTGGAAAGTAATCACTATTTTTTGGATACTGACGAAGTTATTGAGTACTCTGCCACTTCAAATAAAGTCCTGTTAGTTAGTGTGATGAAGGCTTTCACTGCGTTTCAAACTGTGTGTCATTTTGTGATACAAGAGGCAGATTCTGGGGCTTCTCTAAAAACTTGATAATTTTTGGCGACATTGTGCTGACAGAAAGCGAAAACAATCTGCAATTATTGAGTTTTTTTAAGTGTACTACTATGATTAAAAAAAAAACATTCTTGGCACAGTATGTAATCCGGAACAAATAAATATTTACTAAACCATAATATGTACATATAGAAAGACTTTACACTCCATCTACTACACATAATATTCACGCTAAAGGTATACATATACTATTGTTTTTGTTACAAAATGTATATGCTATAAAATGTAATAAATTAATAACTTATATATAATAGCAAAATTTGTATATGATAACCAGAGATAGGATAAATAACAACAGTAATGTCATTCCTCCTTATGCTTTTACTGTTAATAAGGACATGTTTTCTGCCCCCTATAGGTGCCGTGAACAATGTTTGACTGCATCATCCCACTTTAAGAAGAACAATTATGCGAGACTCTAAGAGGAATGGCAAGAAATTACCTTATTATTTGTATATCAAATGGCTCACAAGCAGTGAAATCTATGACGATATTGACCAAGAAAAGGTATCATTATTGACGAAGTTGAACATTATACATGCTATATCTGTCAAGACTGGCAGAAAATATCATTATAGATGAATTTCACTGTATTTGCTCAATTATTTATTTTCGTGAAAGAGCCTGTGGGGGTGCATTGGTAACACATTCACTTAGAGTGACATTAACATAAGCTTGATCCCCAATGACTGGAGGAAAAAAGCCAACCAATTAACTGTTTACCGTAGTCTGGGTAGTTAATTTCCTAAGCCTTGATAAGTTTGGATTCTTCGGAGAAATATAGATTCTTATGCAGCATGAACTTTGCTGTCCATGTGTCATAAAACATGAATATCTTCCGTCTCTCTTGCTTTTTAAACTACTTACGAGGTCAAGAGGCTGCGAATCGGCCTTTGACAACATACCACTCAACTCAGTAAATAGTTTAACTTCCTTAATAGTGAACTCCGAAAGTAAAGAATTTAGTGTGTGGATTGTCTTTCTTGATTTACAGAAATTAACCAGAAATGTATTTTATTTCATTTCTGGTTGAAAGTTAAAAACAGGTAAGGTGAGGAAAGAAGAGCAGAATGGAAAGGGTAAATTGAAAATAATACTATTATAATTTAAAGTTTTCACACTGTTTCCAGGACTACTGCTGTCTTTATCAAGTGAGGTTGGTAACGAAGACAATGGTGGAACTAGCTGAACATGCAAAGATACATACATGTCAGGTCATTCTCCTGTTATGTTATGTAAGACTTCTTTTAAGCAGGACCCCGTGATGTTGTAGTGCTAACATTCGTCTTTCTTTCCACTAACCTGCTTTTGACTTAAATGACATCGTGGAGTATGTGCCGCTTTTCTACGCACCATAGTCCTGTATTTGACTCCCTCGACAGTAGAGTTTTGGATTACTCAGAAAACCGTAAGTCCCAGTGCAGTATGGCTGTTGCTGTCTTTCATCATTAAAAAAAAGCCCCATTTTGTTCAGATAATACAGTAGAGCAGCGGCATGCGAACTATTTGCATTGCCAACCCCCATTTTGTGTAAAATTTTGCCACAACCCCTGAACGAACTGACCTATACTTGAAAAATATGTTATGTACATTTCTTTGAATTTGGTGACCCACCAAAATTTTCTCACAGACCCACGGTTTTCACACTACTGCAATAAAGTAACATAATTCATACACATTTTAACACCATTCCATTCTTTGCTAGACTTAAGAAAACAAGCCGAAAATAAAAATAACTTTCTCAAAAATTGAATAAAAATTCTTTTGTGCCAAATTTGGTGCATTTTTATTACATAAGTGACTTTTGTACCTTTTGTTATTTGAATTTGTTTTCTGTTCTTCATAGATGCAATATCGATGTACACTACTCATCTGCATCAAATGCAATTTGTTTACTTATGTTATACATGCTAGGCTAGCGCGAAATTGTATAAATAACGCTATATGTAATCCATTAGCATTTATAATTGCGTATATTATTTATGTTTATATACATAATTCGTTTAATTGTGATCAGAACTGTTTCATTACTTCATTATATTATTGGAATTTATTTAAATACTGGAATTTAATGTAAGTTGGTAGAGAGAGGGAGCAATTATATTTCACGTTTTGATGAAACCTGTTCTAGCTATAAAATATGTGATTAACACAAATATTTCTGAACACAATATAATAATCAGTAATAAATAGTCTCCCACAATAATACCACTCATAAATCTTGTTATCCTTTTGTTTTTACATCGAAAAGGATTTGTTTTCAATAATTGTTTTAGTAGAAGTGAATAAGAGACAGGATATTCAGGGGTGAGTTTGTTCCGGGATTTCCTTAAATTCCGGGAATTTCAACTTGCCTCTTCTGGGATTATTTTTTTTAAAAAAAATTACAAAATTTTGTTTTGTTTCGTATAATCTTTTATATTCCTTTAGAAACCAATGTCTTTACCAAAATTATTACGTAACTTTTCAGGTGTGTTCATGGAATCCAGTTTTGGACGTACAACCACCCCTGAATATTGTTTTGTGTAACTTAATTGTAAGCATGGGAGTTGACGTTATTAAATTAAACAAAAAAAAAATCCGTTGTAAGATAAGGTTAATATATATTGCACAGGTGTCGAAAATTATTAAGTAAAAATAAATTCCCCCGCGAAAACTTAGAAAAACTTGCCCCGGAAGCTTTGTGTGTTGACCATTATTTGGCAATTGTGTTATCCCTGAGTAGGGTAATAATATCTTACATCCTTATATATGGAGAAAAAGGACGTTGTCCTTGTTCATCTAGTGGTCAGGACACTTGGGGCTAAACGGAGGGACTCTGGTTCGAATCCACGATGAGGATGGCGTCTATTTCTCCTAAACAAAAAACAGCTCTAGTTTGAGCTTATTTCTATGTGGGTGTCGAAAATTATTGAATAATATATTAGGTAAGTTGTAACATCATTCTATAGTGAATGTTTTAACTTTTTAGCCTATAATACAAGCTAACTTCAATAATCTATGTAAGAGAAGCTATATACCCAGAAACTGTACAATGGAAATGGTTAAAAGTAAAAACCGTTTCATGTAACGTTTCACATGAAAGAATGTTATACACTCTTTCTTGAACATATTTTTGGAGCATATCACTGCAGGGTTCCAGCACACTTGGAATTGTCAGAATTTGAAACTTTCTCTAAAGTTAGGACATGGTGTTTGGCCATATGCATGAAAAACCTGGAAAAATCGTGGAAATTTAAAATTCACTGTTATAACAAAATAGCCTATTCAGATATTTTCCTGAACTTTTTTTTTTTCCATTGCATACTGGAATTTCTGAAAAACTTCTGACTAAATTTCTCCAAAAATCACCTTTTTGCAATATATGTATAAATTGTTTAGCCCATATTTCTCAGGAAAGGGTGTTCGTCAAACATAACTATAAAATTTGTATGGGGAAACTAGTATTTTTAGTTAAATTTTGTATTTGTGAATTCACTTTAATTAGATTATAAATGCCTTTCGTTTGTACTAGTGGATTTTATGGACTTGAAATTTATCTTGATTATGCAAATTTAATGTCTTCTTACTATAATTAGTGATTGAAAATCTATTAAAATGTGGTCTGGAAAAGTCAGAGAAGTTTGAAATCAAATTTTGCCAGACACTAGGTTAGGGAAAAACAATATTTTTAGTAAAATCTGAAAAAGTCAGGGGAAATCTTCCCTACTTACATTTCGAATAGTCTTTGAACATGGAGCCATTTCTTCCCCCCCCCACCCCAATTATCAGATTTTGCAACCGGGTCCCTGCGGCTATTCAGGAAATTCTTTTCTCCAATTGAGTGGGAACCCTGTCACTGGATGTGCATGCCTTTTATAAAACACAGCTGAACTATTTTACTAAAAATCATTTTTTATTGAAATGTTTGTGGACTGTATCCAGAGCACCCATTGATAAACCTCCATCTCATTAAACATGAATTGTATCGCACAAGCATAAATATGTAAAACTGTATAAATTTTTGGAAGGTTTCATCGCAAAAAAAATTGTGAAGCACAATGTAGAAACCTGTTAAAAGCACGAAACACTTCATTGTGTATGTTCGAACAACATTTTAAAATTTTACTCCCATTGTCTCTTTTTATTAATTAAGCGAACAATTGTATTTTTGGTTTTAAATAAAGGATACAAAAATATTGTTTCTTTTTACTTTCTGTAGAAATGAAATTCCTGAATTATTTGATCATATTTTTACAGGAATGCCTCTTTTCTCCTGTAACGAAAAGCTAAAACATGAATGTCGGAATTATTCCCTATAATGAATTCCAACGAAAAACACAAAAATCTCGCCTCGGATGCTTTGTGTGTTGACCATATTTGGCAATTGTGTTAACCCTGAGAAGGGTAATAATACCTTCCAAAATATACAGTAGGTATGGGGGGAAAGTGCATATTTCCTCATCGCCAAGGCAATTTGGACGTCGCCAAAACTTCTAGTATACTCCAGGGTTTCCACAGCTGCTCCAGACTGATAGTCCTGCGCTGTTTAGTGCCAAAACATATTTTTTTGCAAGATTGCACCATCTCTGTGCCAAAAATTTAAAATAAACTCTGTGTTTGTTTTTTTTTGTTTTTTTTTTTGGTACTAAAACTGGTAAACGTAGCGAAATTCTCCTCACTGGAATTTTTATTTAACTCTTAAGATGGTATTACTTGCAGTATCCACAAGAAAAGGATGAGATACTGGCTAAAATAATTGTGAAGAGTCCACTGCCATTGTTACCAACACAGGGAGAAAAAAGTGTCATATCTAGTGAGGAATCGTCTCCTAATGAGCAGCCTAACAAGGCTCTTGCTCACATAAACTGACAGTAGTATTGCCAATTTTAGTGGATTTCAAGCTAGATGTAGGGTTTTAAGGTTGGCAGCACTGACTGAGATCAGCAACAGCAGATTGAAGGGAATTTTTCCCAAGCAGAGTGATTAATCTCTTTAAATATTTTTTAAACAAAATTAGAATATCTGTTATGGGCATCGTTAGCAAAGGGCGGAAGACTTACCCCACCCTCGATTCTAATTCCTAGTAGTTTTTATTATTTTTAAGTAGTTTATTACATGTTAATGCAGGCTGTCCAGCCATCAGGAAAATCTGGAAATGTACTTGAATTTTTAGCACCTCAGGGATGTTGAGAAATATACTTGAAATTTAATTTTACAGTCCACGTTTGGAATTTTTTTCCTCTTTGTTTTGGTTGGCAACACAGTATCCATTATGTGGATAAAAAATGCAATGAAAACATTTTTCAAATCGAATAACTGAAAATGTATTAATACATCGCAACTCCAATCACAGTTTTTATAATTATAAGAGATGCCAATAATTATGGATTTTCAGCTGCCATTATTGACAGTTGTATTTTAAAATTACAGAAAATTCCAAAATGATGCAATTTGTGAATATTTTCGTACTTTAGTTTGTGTACAACCCCTGCTATGTTTCATGGACATCTATGTCTATAAGCTTAACAAAAATTGTTACACACACTTGCTTATATCGTATAAGAATGGAGGAAATTCAAGTTGCCCAAAACATGACGATTTTCAGACATGTGCATTCCATTCACATGATCTTGTCACCAGACGATGTTGCCAATTTTCGCCATATTTAATGGATTTAGCAAGGAAAATTGCAAAAACTGAAATCTGCTAAATTTAGTGATTTTACATTAGATTTGCCAGTTTTCCCCCCTTTTGAAGACTATTACTGTTGCTCATCATTTATTTTTATTAATCATTTTAATAAAAAGTACTAATAAGTTATTGTTTATTAAAATTATAGATTTAAAATTTACGAAGTCTTACATTTTTTTAGTGAGGTTGAAACTACCATTATAAATCTATATTAATTTTTCAAACGATCGGCTGCACAAAGGGAAAAATTTAAAGCAACTTCAAATAAAATGTGGTTTTATAGAACACATTCTTCTGTGCCATGTACAAAATAGGTGGTTAACTTTGAACAACAGTGTGGATAGATTTGACGTTTTGGAAGATTTTTCTGTAACGAAACGGGATGTAAATGTTAGATCTGAAGGATTAAATGGAATTTCAGAAGTTTTGATTTACATATTATATATATATTGATACTTATTCGGAAGTATTGACTGATTCTATAACTATTCTTTACTGAATGTCCTAGAGGTATGAATATTTCTATACATTGAAATCATAGTCATAAAATCTTTTTAGAATCCTTATTTCTACAATATATAGACCACCGAATGATGACATTGCGGAATTTTTAACTTTCTTAAAGACCTTTATGGATTTCGTTAACACTAAAAAATTGAAATTAATTGTACTTGGTGATCTAAATATTGACATGAGTTCAAACCAAAATGTTAACGCTAAAAATTTAGAAGATATAGTTCATACTAGCGGTTTTTATTTTACAATCAATGTCCCTACTAGAATAGCATCTCACTCCCAAACTATGATTGACCTCTGTATAACTAATACTTATCCACACCTTTCAGGAGTACTCACATGCCATATAAGTGATCACCTACCTATTTTTATAACTAATAATAATCAAGATTTTCATCGTAATAAATTTGGAAGCTGTTTTTCGAAAAGAGATCTTTCGTAAAGTAATCTAATCTTATTTAAATCAGAATTCACAAAAATCCATTGGACCACTTTACTTAATTCGAATGATGCGCAACGAGCTTATAATATATTTATTCAAACTTTTACTAATATATGCAACAAATGTTTCATTTTTAAAAATATTTCAAGAAGTAAGCGTATCAGAAAACCATGGATCAATAATTTTCTTCTAAAAGAAAAAAAAAAACTTTTCTCCAGCTTCATACTATACAAATCATCTGATCACCTAACTGCACTTTGTAAGTTTCGAAATAACTTAAACTAAAACTGGCAAAATGGAACTATCTCAAAAAATTCTTTAAAGGCTCCGATCAAAAAAAAAATGTGGTTAGGATTAAATGAACTCCTTGGTAGAACTAAAGAATCCAAAAACCCAATTAGTAGCCTTGTTATGGGAATCAAACCATTACCAACCAAAATGAAATACTTACAGCCTTCAATAACTACTTTCGATTTTCCGTTTGGATTGGCATAGGCTCATAATACAATGTCCCATTTGAATAGTGAGAATAGAATTCTACAACTATAACATTAAAGATTCACTATATTTTTCACCAATTACACCCGCCGAAATTGCTAAACTAATAAAGGAAATTAACCCTAATAAGTGCCCTGGGCATGATCAGATTCACCTGGCTGCTATTAAATATGTTTCAGATACTATACTGCAGCCTCTCACTCACATTTATAATCTAATTATTTCCACAAGATTTAATTTAAAATTTCAGCAGTTACACCTGTATTTAAAAAAGAAAATAGATATGAGATTGCCAATTACAGACCAATATCAATATTGACAGTTTTTGCCAAGATTTTTGAAAAGATACTTTATAAAAGATTATATGGCTTTTTCTCATTAAACAAAATCATTCATCTAAATGAATTTGGATTTATGGAGGGTAGATCAGTGGAACAGGCTTTAATTGCAGTTACAGATTTTATTTACTCTTCTCTGGATTCTAAACAAGCAGCAGTTGGTGTGTTTTTTGATCTGTCGAAGGCCTTTGATACAATTAACCATGAACGTTTACTATATAAGCTTAGTCTAGCTGGTATCCGTGGCCCTTGCAATACCCTTTTCAAAAACTACTTAACTAACAGTATGTTCACATGAATGGCTGCTGCTCTACACTCCGCGATTCATTATGTGGTGTGCCCCAAGGATCTATTCTTGGACCATTATTATTTAACTTTTATGCCAATGACATTTTTTATCTACCAACATCCTTCGAACCAATTTGCTTCGCTGATGACACAAGTATCTTCTCTAAACATACTGATATTAACAACCTAATCACAATAGTTAATGAAGATATTAAACACATTATTAACTTCTTTAACATTAACTACTTAACCCTTAACAGAACAAAGACTAAGAGCTTTTTATTCACAAATAAAAGAAATATTAATCTAAATAATTTTCATCTTAATATTAATAATGAATCAATTTCATTCTCAACAGAAATTAATTTTCTGGGTATAAATAACATTTCAATCTAATTTAAAACGGGACACCCATATTCACACCATATGTACGAAAATTAGTAGAAATTTGGGAATAATAAGAAATATTGCATATTATTTACCCACTCCAATTCTTATAAATCTTTACTTTTCTTTGATTTTCTCTAACATACATTGTTTATTGATTTGGGGCTGTACCACAAAATACAATCTCTCACGGATTACTGCTCTTCAGAAACGTTTTATTTCACTTTTGTCTTATAACAGTTATGTGTCTCACTCCTTTTATTCATCTTCCAATAATACTCAAATGTTACTAATTTACAAGATCTTTATTTTTATGTTTAATGCCATATGAATCGTTTTATATCTTAATCTTATGTCCTTAATCCCACCTGGACATAATCACTTCACAAGAAATCTAAATAATCTAATACCAGAATTCTCCAAAACAAATCTTGGATTGGTATGCACGGGTTGTATGGGCCCTAGGGTGTGGAACCCTCTTCCTGACAGAATTAAAATTTTGAGTTCACTTTTACTTTTTAAAAAAGTACCTACATAAATATCTTTTGGAAAACAAATTTTTTGCATAACTTTATTGATTTATGCTTGTTATAATTATTTTAATTTATTTAGTTATTTTGCCTCGGGCAGCTGGGACTCTGTCAGACCTTATAGTCTCTACCCATAGCTGCCCGAGCAGATCGATTATTTGTATGCTTTTTTATGCTGTAATCTGTAATTGTATCTTCTCGAAAATAAGTTTCAATTAAATTGAATTTTCTGCCCATGCAGGAACTAAATTCAAATGCAGAAACTGCCTCGACATTGAACCTAACCTTCGTGCGAAACTATCCTCAAGAAAACCAGACGTTTACTAATTACATAAAACTAAACAACCATATTCCTCTCATTAGTTACTACATTTTGTCATTATTTCTAACTTACATATAGGACCTACTTAAAAAACGCATATTAAAAGTGAAAAGGAGTTAAGGCCTCTGCGATCAAATTTTTTCTTAAAAAAAAAAAAAGGATCTGCAGGACAAAAAATTTGGGAAACGTTGGTCTGGTGTAGAGAATCAAACCCGCGTTTGTGGATCTGTAGACGTTAAAAAAAAAAAAACTAAAAGCATGAATTCCTATTGGAATCGAACCAGGATTGTTTCATGCTAATCAAAACCGTTTTCGCTACCTCAGCACAAGGCTGGCAGAATTTTAAAATGAAATTTATGGTGGACACTTTTCCAATTGTTTTTTTTTAGGAAATTTTATTTAAGCATTTTTTCTACGCTGGTTTAGAAGCCTATTCTTTGATTTATTATTATTTCTGAAATACGTCGATGTGGTTCATAGGTATGTGCATTGAATTTCAAAGAGGGTAATTTTTAATGACAAAGGGATTCTAGAAAGAGATAAGAGAAATTTTAGTCTCAGCTAATAATATTGTTCAAATGGGGGCTGACCTCTTCCTTGTGCAGGGCCCTGGTAATTTACATTACGAAGCATGTGTAACATCAATCTTTGTCCGAAATTATTGGTTTAGTTCAAGTTTCATCCCAAGGCCTGACAACTGTCCATATACCTCTTTAATGTATATACTATATCGACAACGGGGTAATCTTTTACAGTGTGTATAATTTTTGCAATATCTAATGTATTCAAGCATTCCTCCATGTCTACTGTAATAACTCGAACTGCACCGACCACGGGTGAAATTATGATTGGATGCTTTTGCCAAATTCTGTTGATGAATTACAACGTTTTGTGATTAGTTTATATTATTTTACTTCACTTCTGTTGCCTCATAAAACTATAATATTAGTTATGCATTTCGTCCTTAAATGTGTCCTCTGCAATTCGGAACTTTTGCTTTGTTCCATCCAAGCCTTTAGATTTTTTCCATGCATCCACTTCTTTCCCCTTTTTCTGTAGACTTCTTCCTCTTGATGTTCCTCTCCAGAGTTAATTTGGTGACAAATTTGCAGACAAACTGAAATTCTGTAGATTGGAAGGTTCCATCATGCCGGACGTGGACACTTTCTCTGGGAGTTTGATGTTCCTCTGAGGTGGAAGTTCCTTTGAAGTGGAAGTTCTTAAGAGGGTGTAGTAACGTCGTAATCCGTATCGGTCCTGAAATATCAAACAGCTTATGTCAGCACCTTGTGTGTATGATAATTCGTTCTTTCCTCGGAGCTGCATCCAGTGTGAACAGGACCTGTGCCAGCTGTGTATGTAAGCCGTTCAGACAGAATCAATGCACAATCACTCACTTCCAACGCTTTCTCTACTTGGAGGGCAGTCATTCCGGAATATGTTTTACTTAATCTTCAGTTAACGTTCATGGAACATTTATTCTACGTTCTACTCGTCTACCATGGATTACTTGCTTAATCAACATTCATTTCATTTGAAGAATGCTATTGCTGCTTCCACTCGCCTTGGACTTCAGCGTTTATCGTGTTAGTTCCCGTCATGTTGCTGGCTGGTTACGTGAGTTATATTTAGAAGCTGTCACGTTAACCAAACCAGTCTAATGACTCTATCAGGAAATTGTTTGAACGTTGTTCATCGTATTATTGAACAAGAATGTGTTCACTAATTTGTTCTTTGAATATGATATTATTTTAGTAATTTTCATCGTTATCTTTATTGAAGTTTAATAAACGTTAAGTTTCTGTTAGAACTGTGTTAATGCGTTATTTCAACAATAACACTTAGAATTTTAGTAAAATATTTAAGTGCTGCAAAAAGAGAGTCAGAACGTTAAATGGTGACATGCATCCTTGCGCCATATTGGCGATTTGCACCTTAATCCCATATTGGTGAGCCAGAAGTGATAGGTTGAAAATGAATTCGATTGATGATTTTAATGATTATTAAGAAAGGCCCTTTTTCTTAGTTTCAGAATAACTTTCCATCTGTTTGAAATTCGAGTTAAATAGTCACATGATATATAAAAAATGCTTTATTTTTTTAACGTTGATAGATGAGAGAGTGCTTAGTTCTTTAAGCTATTAGGTAATAATTAATATTTAAATCGTAAATTTAATCTACACTTGCAAGGAAATTTAAAAATGTGAAAATATTTGCATCGTGTTCTGAAAAATACAATTTACAGGATGCAGTCTACAGCTTGGAAAAACGGATGAAGTATGAAAAAAAAGTGGCATGTTCGTTCACGTTGCCTCGAACCGGGGACCTGGTGGTCCAAATGGAGTTAAAGGTCGTAATGCTTGAGATTTCTTAAAAAGATCAGTGAGATGTGCACTATTGTCTTGAGAGATTTTTTTGGCGTAGACTGTAGAAACATGTACCTTAATTTATTCAAATGACAGAAAAGACAGAAGTTTGAAGTAGAATTTTTTAGGGGGTGAAAAAATTGATCTGAAAAGATATTAAGAACGGTCATTTTTTTAGTTTCAGAATAGCTTTCTACCTGTTTAAAATTCTAGTTAAATATTCAGAGGATGTACATGAAATGCTTCATTTTTTACAGTTGACAAGTGAGAGAGAGCTTTTTCTTGAAGTTATTTGGGAAGAACTAGTGTTTAATTCGTAAATTTTAAGTTCCCCTAAAAAGGGATTTAAGAGTGAAATATTCTTTTCAAAAATGTGCAAAAATTTGCTTCACGTTCTGAAAAATACGATCTACTTAATTCAATTTACATCCTGGAAAAATGGATGAAGTATTAAATAAAAAACGTGGCTTGTGTGTGAAAGGGAATTAGCATCCCAGACCTGTTGTTAAAAGAAAAACTCAGTCAAGAAGAAGAAAAGTTAAAAAAAAAACTGTAGGACTGAGTTAAAAGTCTCTGCAATGCTAGCGATTTCTTAAAAAGATGAACCAGAAATGAACTATTAGCCTAAGAGAGGCTATTATGTTTACATAGACTGTAGAAAAATGTGTTCTAATTTATTCAGATGGAAGGAAGTGAGATTGTAAATGTGATTTCTTAGGACGGAAAATCATTTCGAAACGTCATTAAGAAAGGCCATTTTTCTTAATTTCAAAATGGCTTCCCCTCCATATAAAATTCGTATTAAATATAAACATGGTTTATAAAAAATGCTTCATTTTTATTTTATTTATTTTATATTGGCAGATGCGAGTGAGCTCTTTTCTGTAAGTTATTAGGGGAAAATTAGTATTTAAACCGTAAGTTTTTGATACTCTTAAAAAGGGATTTACAATGAAATGTTCTTTTTTAAAAAAAAGAAAAATGTGCATCGCTTTCAGAAAAAAACGATCTACGTGATGAAATGTACATCTCGGCATCCTGTTGAATTATGGGAAAAAAAAAAGAAAAAAAAGAGTGGCATGTACATGCATGAGGACTCGAAGCCAGGACTTGATTGCATCCCTTTATTAAATATAAAATTATCGTGTTTCTCCAAACTACGATCATAAATTAATTGCAAATATTTGAGCGAGAAATATAAAAAATGACAAACACAAAATTCATAGGTCACACCATATAAAAAAGACGGTCATCCATTTTTAATTTCATTTCTCTTGAAAAGTTTGTAAAACTTTCCGGGCAAGACTGAATGACCTGATAATTCAAAAAGAGTTAAAGGTCGTTGTAACGCTAGATATTTCTTAAAAAGGTGAATGAGAAGTGTACTATTGTCTTAAAGAGAGATTTTCTCGGGTGCGTAGGCTGTAGAAGGACGTGCTTTAATTTATGCAAGTATAGAAAAGACAGATATTTGAAGTGGAATTTCTTAAGTGGGGAAAATGGATTGGGAACATATTATAAAGAAAGGCCGCTTTTTAGTCTCAGAATAGCTTTTCAGCTGTTTAAAATTCGAGTTGAATATTCATTTAGCCATTAGAAATTTAGCATTAGAAATATGCTTTATTTTTAAAATTGACAGATAAGAGATTGTCTGTCGACTATTTTAAACAACTTTGTCAGAGTATTTTAATCGTAAATTTTAGGGTTTTTTTAAAAAGAGAATTAAAAATATGATTTTTTTTTTTTTTTTTTACAAATGTGAAAACATTTTCATCATATTCAGAAAAATACGATTTACATCTTGCAATTTACGGCTTGGAAGAGTGATGAAGTTTAAAATAAAAAAAAAGTGGCATATGCGTTTCTTTGTTCGCGAAATATTTTTGCTATTTCTTTTTCGAAAAATCGCCGCCTGACATTATTGTGAAAGAGCAGATCATATTTTAAAGATAGTTTTGCGCTTTAGCTCCGTTTCAGCAACCTGAAAATCTGTAGACGGAATCCAGTTTGCCACATATGATTCTTTTCTTTCAAGATAAATATGTTGTCCAGCAAAAAATATGAATGCTTTAAAGCGTTTTATAAATGATTGCAGTACATATGAAAAAAGTAGATGA
>QLNU02014802.1:5960899-5973240 GCA_006491805.2 Dysdera silvatica | reverse complement strand
AAAAATTCCACTTTCATGATATATATGAAAGGTATTATTCTAAGACCATGGCAAATATTGTCTTTGACCCCCCCCCAAAAGTATCCGTTTCTGGACAAAATTCCCAAGATTTTAAAAGATATTGAAAAAAATAAAGAACAGCAGTCACAATTATCAAATGAGTAAACCAACAATAATTTTTTTTTTTTGAAATTAACATTCAATTCAGAAATAAGTTGATTGTAACATGGGCCCAAGGGAGGGAAATTAGGTCCTTATTGCATTTAGTGTTTTTTATTTTGTTTTAATTTTCTGTGTCTTCGTTCCCATGCCTATAAATTATTTTGATATTTCATGTAGTTCACTGCATGCCGAGTGTTAAGCATAAACTACAATTTTTTAATGTTTTTGAAAATTCTAAAGTTCAATATCCCAAAACTGCACATTGTCCGTTGGGTCCTTATTGCATTAAACTCTTCATTAATGCAAACCGTAGATTTCACCGATTATTAGTTACTTTGGAGTTTATCATCAAACTCAATTTCTTTAGAGTTGTATTTCACTAGAAAGAAATGGAATGCTTTCTGCTGAAATCGTTACAGAATTAAAAAAATTGCTACAAAATGGGATTTTTACTGTTCCAAAAGCATTGTTTGACTGTGGAAACCCCGATACTCTTAAAATGAGGCAAACGAGTTTTTGGAGCATAACTCCGTCCCTTGTTTATGTGCATGCACAGCATCTGCATGTACGTTGAGAAGCATTTCAGTATAGCATCCCTGGAACCATTTTGTTTTTGTGCGGGATCGTTTTTGGTCATGTGCTGCAGCATAAGAAAATGAATGAAAGGCTCAATTATTTTTTCCTTCCACCGACTGGAACTGAGAGGACGAATGGTTGTTATCGGTTGGTTGGTTGTATTTTTATAGTGCAAGGGTCATTCTGTGTCAAACAAGGTGAGATCGTACATGCAGTTTCAAATGAGAATAAACTGTAAAAATGTATTGAAAGTAATGTATTAAATGTAATAACAAAACGATATAATAAAATCAGATGAGATGTGAAAAGCCAGTATTAGAAAAAAAAGTTACAAATGATTTCATGATTAAGAAAGTCACAAAATGTCATGAAGGGTAAAATTATTTTTGTTAAAAGTTAATGAATGTTGTTGGCTAAAATTGGGGAAAATACATAAAACATGTAACAGTTCATTGCATGTGGAATACATCGGAGCATCTTCTCCGTTTAAAAGATGTTGATGAGAGAAACATGTGTGGCCTAGAGATAGGCGTTATTTTTGGTAGCAGTTAAAAATCACCTGTTACTGAGTGATCACTGCTCCAGTACATGGTTCCCGTTCTTTCGCCCTGATGAAATTCAAGGACCAAATAATGTTTTTAAGGATCTTACACTGTAAATCGCAATACATAAAAATGCAAGACATTATAAGCATAACACTGAAATTAGAGTGTTTAATTATATTGTTCTTTTCAACTTGGCATCCCTTGTATTAGTCATGCTCAGTGGGTAGGGGAGGAAGGGGTCATGTCGGAAGCACTATGAGCTTTGTTCCGGAAATACCCTTTTTGCCTTCGCTAAAACTTGAAAAAAGATTTTTGAGAAAAATTCAAGGACCAACCACATTTTTGTCAGTTTTCAAGAGCCCTGACTTGGTAAAAAAAAAATTCAAGGACTGTTCTTCAAATAACAGCTGCTATTTCAAATCACTAGTGATTTAAAATTTATTTTGTCACACAGGAAACGGTACATGCAATAACTGGCTATCAAAGTAACATCCGGTTTACTGTATAGCAGTCCTACAAACTGGTCACTTTTTTTGGAAAGGTCACTTTTACTCACTTATTTGCTAAAGGAGTCACTTTTTTTAGTTCCTTGTGTTTTTCTTTGGATTGTACCCTTATACAGTGGTATTATCTCTCTCTCTTTTTTTAACTACTTGAAAACTCAGTGAAAGTTCCCCAGTAATAGACATTTGAAAGGAAATATTTCAGCAGTATAGAAGTGGAGTTGTTTATGTTCAAATTTTGAAAAATTAAGTCTTAAAAATGATCTTGCACAGTGTTCATTTTAGTAGTCTTAAAAGTGGTAGAAGTTTTCAAAATGTTACGAGAACTTTAAGATCGATGATCTGGACAGCACACAAGATTACTTTTAAACAAAAAACACAATTTTTCAAAATTTGAGCAGAAACCAATTTATTTCTATACTGCTCATTTATTCTCTATCCTCTCATGATCTAGGCTTTTGTAGCATTCTTCTCCAAGAGCTTTTGTTTTAAATACAACAAGCATTAAGATACCCTATCATTTTTTTTTAAGTAAGGCCTAAACCTTGAAGAGTTTCCACCTGAATCATGGGGAAACGTTGATTTAGAAATGCCTGGCTTTTAAAAGATAATGGCTGTAAGTGCACAGTGGTTGAATGGGGATCCAAACATAGTGACATCAAACTGTTTTGTGAAGTGTGTTCCTGAATTGTAAACACTGGAAATAAAGGCTTTCAAGCTATTTTGCGACATATCGAATCATATAAGCATAGAAAATGTTTTTTGCTTCCATACATTTTCATATTGTAATATATATATATTGAGTCCCAGAGGCGGATCCAGAAAATATTTTTGGGTGGGTATATAAAGATAATACAGACCTATGGAAAAAATATGAATAAAGGCTGATCAAGTGGGAGAGGGGGGGGTGCAGCCCTTGAGCCACGTTTGTTCAGTCCTAATATTGCTGATACAGTAGTGCAGCTAAGCAAATTGGCCCTTGGACTGAAAAAGGTTGAAGACCCTGCCTTACAAAGGAACCTCGAGAACTGTCTGAGCTCGATTTTTCTGAATTTCGGTTTATAGGCCAATATGACCGAGTAAATGAAAGATCCAAAATCAAATTTGGCCCAATCGACCTGGGGGTCGAGCTACGGCCCACTGAAAATAGAGCTTACCATACGAGGATGCTTCGCTGCATGACAGGTGAAAACAGTGTTTTGGCGTGCTGGGTAAGCATTAAACGCCAAACATTATCGTAGGAAAAAAATAACACATATGAATAAAATATAGCATATATTTATAATAGCCATTTTAGTTGTACCTGAAATAATTATACATTGTGTATACTGGTGTAAAAGTAAAAAATATTTGAAGATTTTGCCTTACTTTTTTATAACTGACAAATTTTGAGATCATTTTTGGCGAAGAACTCGAAAAAGCTGCCTGGTACGTAAATCAGTCTTGAATAAATAAGACGCGATCCTTCAATTTTCAAATCAGAAGCAATCATCACTTGCCTGTAACTTCATTATTTTTGACATTTTTAATTTTTTTGTTGGAAAGCGTGGAATTTCAAGCCTTATTTGTCACCATGTCTTCCTTTTCCACCATATCAACATACTTGTTTCGCGTTGTTTGTGAAAAATACACAAAGCAAGCCGATTTTGTATCAGATTATAAGATGGATATTGAGAAAGAAATATTTACATTTGCCAAAACTTTGATAAGTGGGTTAACATACGAAATGAACGACGAGAATACACTTTATTTAAATTTCTTTTTACATTTTATATAAATTTGTTTGATATTTTTTTAATTGAAATGAAGTATGATGAATTCAGTGTAATGAAATAAATGATGTGAAATTAAAAAGTTAGAACGAACTAATGTGGATGCAGAATGTGCCATATTCTGGCATTCTAACTACCAGACAAAATTGGCCACCAGCAGACAATTTCCCAGGATGGGGGAAAAAGAAGAAAAAGAGGACAAAAAAAAATTATTTTTTTTCAGATTGACTGCTAACACAAAAGTTTAGGGGGGGACATCCAAACCTTAGGGGGAGCCAGAATTAAAAAAAGTTGCCATTTTATTAACATTTTTTGGGGCCACAAAATATTTAGGGGGAGGCCAGGCCTGTCCTATCCCCTCTTCCTACGGGCCTGGATAAAAGTGATTAGGTCCAAGGACTACAAACACGTTAGGACATCGCTGCCTATTATTGTGACATAAAACTCACCAGACAAATTTTGGTACCACTGCCAGACAGTTTGGAACTTTATGCATGTATGCGAACTAATTTGCCGTCACGCGTAACTTACACATTAGAAGACATGAAAAGAATTTCCATGGAGTGGGTCAGGAAAACTACGTTCCTTGAAAAGCATACAGCATCGCTTTAAAGACAACATGCTTTCACATATTAACAGTTCACGATGCCGATTTAAAGTTATGGTTTCTGAACATTGCAATGAGAGAAAATCTCACAAACTTTAGCGCAAGTGATGCTTTTCTATTAAAATTTTAAACAGAGCGTGGAATAATAAGTATGAGTGTCACCAAATTCGTTATGCCTGTACGTACTATGCACAAAACGGCGTTGGAAGATAGAGCTATAGAATTCGTCAACATAGTTACAGATGCAATGAGCAACTATCCTTTTGATGACGTTTTAAACACTGACCACTAAAGAACTGACACCTACACACACACTCTGTAGATTAATGGGGAAAAGCACACTCCGAGTACCATTCAATCTTCTCACGCCATATCCCATTCCGTAATAATCCGACCTATCATTTCTGCTGCTGGACAATTATTGCTGCAATTTCTGCTCATATTTTTACCCTTGCATTCACACACAAAATAAACTTCCAAGTTTCCGCTGCATTTGGATTGTTTAATTTATTTTAATTACTTTTTATTCTTTTAGTTAAAATTGAAATTCAGTTAAGATTTGATTATTATTGAGGTACTCCCCCACCAACGGCAATTAGTGAAATTAATGGTTATCTTGACAACGATTGGGGCCGTGCAAGCATATATTAAGCATTTTTGTGGGGATGGGGAGTTGAGATTTGCTTTTATTTTTCCTGACAACGGGAAGGGGGAGTATGAACAATACTTATTTAAAACACAGAAAATAATAAAACTAACATATAGTTACAAATTGACAACTGCCCTAACAGAACTGCTATGCTTGGGTGTACGACACACTGTGACTAGAACATACAGGCTCATAACTAGATGTTTATTATTGCGGGGAGGGGCAGGAAGCTACAGGAGGTTTAAAATTCATGTTTTGTTAATTTTATTAATATATTTAATAACACTAAATATATAAGTAGACTAATATATTTAAAATTAATAAATAAATTTCTTAAAATAAATTTTGCATTAAAAACTTATAAATTTTAGTATACCTCTCTATAATTTCCCCAATCCTTATTATAAAGTATATGAAGACTCAAACCTATGTAAAAAAAATTACATACACAAGATCTACAGTAGAGAGCTATTTTGAATACATTTCTAACATCAAAGAACAATTTCCATTGTCATATACAATTTATTCAAAAGAAAATTCTACAATGTTTTATTTTTAGAAAAAATATTTTCCAACGGAGCTGACTACATTTCGTGGGGGTGGGAGGAGGCTAAACCCCAGCCTGGCTACGGCTTTGGATTCAAAACATACATAATCACAGTTAAAAATTTAATTATTTAAATCAGTGGTTCTGAACCTTTTTAGCTAGAGTGGGGCGGCTTCTAGACTCCCCATAGCCTCACTGATATTTTAAAATTACAATGAATTATTTTTAATAAATGTATTTTAGCAATTCCACTTCTTTATTCTTATTTATTAAAGGTTTAACTACTGTTCATAGGTGTACAGTTCTGGTGGTAGCATATGGCCACCAAAATAGTTATTAACAGCGTATTAAAACTTTTTCCATACTATAATTTGTTGTAATTACTCTATTTATAAATATTTAATATTATAACGAACTTACAAATAAGTGCTAAACTTTAATTATAATTAGCCATCACTGAAGTGCACGCCCATAAAAAATCAGCCTCAAATAGTTGACGCCTCGGGAGAGTTGAAGATGAGGGTCAAGCTACTCCAGATGCCAACTCGCTTTACATTTTAGGAAGCAAGTAGTACCCAGGCTTTAGAGAGCAAGGGTTAAGAGGGATTGTCACCTCCATTTGGTGATAATTTTTGTGTCAATCTGGTAATAAATAACGATAATGTTTAGATATGATAACTTCAACAGCATTACTTTTCCATTGTTCTAAAACATGAATGCAAATACCACAAAACATGAGTGCAAGTACCCCAAATCCCACTAAAACGTAGGCAAATATTCGTTTGATAAAAAAATGGGTGTATTGGGGGAGGGGGTTCATTCCACAACCTTACCCATTAAGTAAAAGCAACACTAAACACTACTGCATCATGGCAAAATCCAAGAAGGAAGTTGGCAAGATCAGCAATAGAGGCAAAGTAGTATATACTCATGCTGTTGTTACTGTAACACCTCACTGCTAGAAAGAGTGGTTAGTCAGTTTCTCCTACAACATGGCTACCTGATCTTAAATCATGTGATTTTTAACTGTGGGGTCACCTCAAATTTAATGTTTATAGAGAAAGCGATACTAATTTCTGTATTTTAAAATACAACATAATGCAGGATATTTCTCCAGAGTCGCTGCCTTCTGCAATTGAGCATTCTATACATCAAATGAAATTTTTTTCTAAAAACAATGGCAATTAAGTTTAATGTCCACGCCAAAGTGACTTAAATGAGTTGTGAAACCATCATTCAATTCAGTTTTTCATGAATAAACTAAAAAAAAAATAATAATAATTAAAAATTCGTTTCAGATTTGTCATTGTGTTCTCCACATATTTCCTGTTTTGGAATGCCGGGGGTAACAAGCTGCCTTATTTATCTGGATAAAAACGATCATAACACCTGTCAAAAAAAAAAAAAATCCACTACGAAGAAAATGGCTTTTATTTTGCAATGCCTACACTACAATAGCATTACCACACATACAAAAACAGTTTCAGTTTTGCTTTGTTGTATTTAGAGCAATCAAAACTGAAAAAACCTCAGTCACAATAAAAAAAAACATAACTGACAGCACAAAGCATAAAAAGATACAAGGTCTAATTAGGGTAAAACCTAATTATCATCCATGTTTATTGACTACTGAAAAAAAGGGCCAAAAAGCCATTTTTTAACTAACTTCAAAGCCAATTTCAACTGTGGCCCTTCGGAAGCAATTTCATTGATGAGTAGTAGTCCCATCTTCGGCCAATATTATACTTTATTCAAAAAAAAAATTCAAACAATCCTGCATAGAAATTGAGATGAAATTGTTCAACTCTTTATCAATATAAAATCCTATATAAATTCAATAATTATAAAGATGCATGGAGTGAGGAAAACCATTCTAATAGTTAAACTACATTGGAATAATACACCTCCAATTTGCTGGAGCCAAAGTTACTGATGGCAAAAATGTTTCACTTCGTTATAGTAAATTGAACAGCGCCTTCACGAGGTTCTTCTGTTCTGCGAACTGTTACAGGTATCATTCCATTCTCATCAAGCGAAAGAGTACTGGCTTGAATGACGTGACACCTTAGATGAACACAATAGTCTAACAAACTGATACACAATTACGCACAAACACACACAAAAAAAGAAAAAAAAAAAGTTGAGTTTGAAAGTATATTTTTTTTTCAACAAAGGAAAAAAAATAAAAAGAGCAGAAGTTCTGAAACACAAAATTAGCAATTTATACAGCGCTACAGTTAGATACAAGGTTTTCATATTTGCTGCGACTTTACAATTTTGTGAGTTCCCCTATTGAAGTTGAATTTAAGAGAGGTAGCTTGGAGTACAATTTTCGAATCGCTTTTGAATTTGGTCATAAGTGAATTTAACAAAAGTGTCATACTGCTCAGATAGCTTTGTGCTGAGGATACGGTCATATTCATCTCTGATTTCACTTTCCCGATCTTTAATCATGCGTTCGCAGATCAGGTTGACCTGTCGAAAAGTGAAGAGCGGCTGCTCACGGCATGCTGGTGAATATAGGCCAGAAGCACTTTCATTTGATGAACCAGGATGCGGAGGGCTGGCACCATCTATGCTCAGAGGACTACCGGGCCCATCAAAACGAAGCTGCTTCCTTCGGTGTAACTTTCTAATTTCTTCTCTAATGTTAGCGCTAATCTGTTCCGAAGTCAATTTCGAAGACACATCTCCAAAAGGCGTGGGGAGACCTTGATTATGCCGATTTATTTTTGTGACAGGAGAGATAAGTGAAGAACTACATCTTCGTCTTTTGGGTGTTCCACCACCACTAGGGCTTTGTAACGGATCCCATTCGCAACTTCTTTTCAATGTTGCGCAAGCCATACCGCCACAATTTAGAAAAACAGATCCGACAGATTTCTACAAGGAGGATAAAAACGTTTGTTAAAGCATTTTATAAAGTACAATATGTCCTACATATATGCACACTATAATTACAACTACGTTTTATAGTATACCTCCAAAATGTTTAACAAAACATCACTGAAATATGAAAATATAGATACCATGTTAAGTATAAGGAATTAGCTTTTTTTAAAAAAATTGTTAACTCCTTGGCAAATTCAGATGGCAGTTCAAAGTAATTTTTCGTAACTGGAAACATTAAATAGCGCGCAAATAAAATGTTCTACAACATACAGTAAAAGTTCTCATTTATTTGCTTGCATGCACATTTTAGGGCTTGACAATTCCAGCCACCACTGGCAATTAGATTTTTGTAGCTGGCAAAGAGGAAATCTTTCCTACTGTCATCATGGGGTTTTACATTGAGGTGGGCACGTACAGTTCACCTTGACTTGTTTAGCCCTGAATATTTTACATCTATTTGTGCAGCTATACATATCGATACAATTGAATCCACATAAGGTCACACCACATAGTTGCACAAAATATTGCCTTTTTTAAATATTACTTAGAACCGCTTAACTGAAAAAGTACATATATTTCTTAGCCAGACTGACACTTCAGTTGCAATTCCATGTTAGTATGTAGTACACAAAAAAATGTCCAAGACACCATACTTGTATTTTCACAAAAGTGCTGCAGTACACACATGTGGGAATTCCATATGTTGCATCTGAAGTGAGTCACAGGACTCTTGTTATCTCATACTTTCCTACTATTTTGTTCACTTGCAAGGACTTGTTTATCATTGAACATCCTTGGTTGTTAAGCAGATGTCCAAAGCGGATTTGCTTTAATTATAGCAGAAAAAGAAAATTTAACTGTTTAAGGATTAACTAAAAGTTAAAGATATTGAATTTTTTAAAATCACCCTTAAATAATACTACTGTACTTCTTGTCTTCATGAATACAGTAATGGAACTATATAATTATTAAATGCTATATATAATTTATGTATAGGAAAATATAATTTAATAAACTATCAGGGTCATACACAAAGTAACGACCGTTTAGCTGTAATGAATTTAAAAAATATATTTTTATTCAAGTATTCTTACTTCTCCACACAATCACTATCATTTAAGCATTTATCATGTTGCGGATCAGGCGAAGGAATATAAATAAAATTACGCTTTCTCCACGTGATATAAAGCCCGAGAGTGTCATGTGAAAATATTTCTTTTTCCAATTTTTCTAATCATTATAAGAATATCAGTTGGTCGGCATTATTTTTAATACTTAATTTTTAACTTTTTTATTTGAGAAGTTTGTTTTCTTTTGAGTGTGAATAAAAATTATTAAAAACACAAATGATAGCAGTGATTATATTTGATTACATTATTATACCGGCCATTGAGAAGGAAGATGTCCCCTTCCCTACTGATTTACCTCATTGGCACCTTCTTTCAGTCATCTGTCATACTTGGCTGCAGCCAATCCAATAAGCCAGTTGTTCATTGCATCGTTTGTGTCGGTATCACTTCAAAACTTTTCCCACTCATGAAAGTCACTCGAAGCAAGATCCAGTTTATATAATATAAGGTGGATGTTCAACAACCCCACATCCAAATATGTCCAGCAGGTCTTGGGTTACACCAACATAAAAAATGTCGGTGCTAAGCCCATTCTCTTGCTTTTGTGATCAGTCAGTTGTTGGGAAACCCATCTGGCATAAATTTTGTGGCATCAAAAAAGATGCTTCAACACAAATCCTCTAAGCAAAGAACAAGAAATGTTTGGGAAGTAATGTTGACATTAATAATGCAGTAAACGACAGGCTTAATGACCTGGCTGCAGCCGAGTATGGCAAAGAGATCCTAAAGCTCGTGGACAGATATAAATGCTTAAACAAAGAAGGTAATTACGTGGAAAGGTAAAGTAAGGTTCACTTATGTAAGAGAAATCGATTATTTGAATAAAAATGTATTTTTAAAAAAATTTATTACAGCCAAACTGTCATTACTTTGTGGATGAAAAAGTCTAAGGGCACGAACCACTTAACTGCATGTAATTTCATTGCTTCATCCATGTGCATTTTTGTAGTTTCAACTATACTCAAAATTGAAGTAAGTCGAATAAAAATGAAAACACGGGTCTGAGGGTCTGACTCGAAAACCAAGATGTACGATCTCTTTTCTTTTCAGAATTCTTTAGTCAGATAATTTATGCCCTGTACGCAGTGTTCATTCTAGGATCAAAAAATGACAGGGAGCTCCGGATAAAAAAAAAAAGCACTTTATTAAAAATCTTTACATGCTTTAATTAATATTAACACTAACTGGCCAGATTACTAATTAAAACCTTCTTTAACAAACCATTTTATTTTTCTCAATGGAAAACAAGATAACTAACCACTACATTTAAACTACAGCTGAACCCCGCTATAGCGAACCTCAAGGGATCTAACTTTTGGTTTGCTATATTCAGGGCTTAATTTCTAACAAAAAAAAAGTGAAGGAGCCCTAATATTATAAATCGATTAAAAAATTGAATGGCTGCAAAAGAATCGATAAATCATATCAATTGTTTATGTCCATTTTTCTGGACAACAAAATGCTTGACCTTAATCTCAAATTCATTACTTTTTCATGACAGCATCCATTTAGGGGCTCCCGCCCAATTTAAGCCCTGGTTGTATTTGATGACATAAGTATAGGAAATTATACATGACAAAAAAAATTGTTCGTTATATACTGGGGTTCATTATAAACAGGCGAGGCATAGAAGATGTATTGTTTGGTGATGTTTTTCGGAAAAAGAGTAGATTTCCAGTAGGACGGGAATATTAATTGCAGAGTGCATGTCAGGGCATACTGCCCGCGAAATAAGCATAGAATGAACACCGCTGAATGCTCGTTCCAACAAACAGGAATTGAGCTTTTGATATACATCAATCTGCACCGAAATTTACCTTTAACAGGATTATACTACTTCATATATATACACCCAGTTATCTGTCAATCAAAATCAATATATGAATTAGGTTTTTTGAAATTGTTCCATATCAATAAGAATTTTTCTAGCATAATTGATGAACCAAAACCTACTTCAACCTTCAGTTCAGCTTGGAAACGTTTAATAAAATTTTCAAATTAATTATTCATCCACAACTGGCAACACAATAGTCGCGCAATAACATCTCTGATTTTTTAACATTTCTTTTTTGTGTTGTGTATTCCTAACGAAAGACCGCAGAGTTAGTCAAAAACGTACTTTGAAATAAAAATTTCGATCGTACCTTACGCTTATAAACGTTTGTCTTTTACTCATAAATGACAAGTGTGCTACTTACACTTTTCTTCAGAGAATTTCAGATGAATTTTTAAATTCTTTTATAAGTGCATCATTTTTTTTTTAGATCACACTGCAAGCCAGCTTAAAACAGAAAACCAACCTCTACCCTACTTACACAGGGTGTCTATCTAAATTCCGTTTCAAACTTCCTTGACTTTTCCAGTTTTCCAGACCAAATCTTAACTGATTTCCAATCACTATTACAGTAAACAACACATAACACATTAAGATTTGCATAATCAAAACAAGTTTCAAAACCATAAAACCCACTAACACAAATCCCAAATCCATTTATAACTTAGTGAAATTTACAAATACAAAAGCTATTAAAAAATGCATTTCTTTACACTAAAAACTTGCATTAATTAAATATTTACATCATCATTTGTCCCTTTCTGAGTTCAGTATAAGAGAATTCAGCTAAATAATTGCAAAGTCAATGCTTCATGTATTCCATTTAAAGTGTGTATGACTACATCTATAGGAAAGGTGATTGGCATGATCATAATCCCTTACAGATTAGATAATTTAACTTTTATTTTTGAAAAGTTTAGACAAAAGTTTAAGTTTTTCGAAATTTCAGTATGCAATGTGGAATAAAAACCCAGTTCAGAAAAATTATTATAATAATGAATTTCAAATTTCCCTGACTGAGGCCTTTGAATTTCAAATTTCCCCCGACTCTGAGTCAGAAAAAACTTCTGACCTTCACAGGCTTTCCAGATCTGTAGACACCCTGCTTACAGAGAAAAATGCCA
>QLNU02014802.1:5945936-5960799 GCA_006491805.2 Dysdera silvatica | reverse complement strand
AATGAGAAAATATGGTAGGAATGGCATTTGGCTTTAATTTTCCAAGAATTTTCTTTTCAAATTGATCAAGTTCAAAGTGTGCCTCAACGACAATATTTGCAAATTAATAACTAAGAAAAAAGTATTTCATTTGTATTTAAATTATTAAATGCATGGATAAATATTTTTTTTTATTACAGATAAAATAATTGACGCATGCCATTTCAAGTTTGCAGTTATTTTATGAAAAAACATTAATATTTAAAAATTAATAACTGATATAAAAGCTTTTAAATTTGTATTTAAAATTGTAAATGCGTAGATAAACATTTTTTTTTATTATTGATAAAATACGGATAATCCACGCAATTTAAAGCTGCCATTATTTTAAAAACATAAATGTGAAACTAAAAAGTTATTTAAAACATTAATGATAGGCATTAACACTTCTATTTTGCATAGTTAAATGACGGGTCAAACTTATTCCTGATATTATATCATACCGTAATACTCTCAGATGTAAACAAAAAATTATAAAGCGTGTGGCACATTTTTTACTATAAAAAATAAAACCTTCACACAAACAGGTACTTTTCACGAAGTTAAAATCTTTTCGTTTTATTTTGGCGAACCAAATTTTGCGCCGTTCTTGATCATTTTTTCCATTTGGAATGTGAAATAATTTTACTACTGGAACACTTCGATTCTTGCAATTTACAGCACAACAACCAACCAATTTTCTGTGATAGGCTCCGATTATAATGAATATTAAAACACTCGTTATCTGTACCAGCCAAGAGTATGCTAACACAGTACTGAGAGCGCGCGATGATTGAGATATAATGACTGTTGTCTGTCACTTGCCCATCAGTTAACCAATCAAGCAGCCTGAGCTCGACAACAATACATGACAGAACTCTTCCTATATATATGGCTCTGAAATGTTCAGTTGAAGAATGCAGATCAGGCTTGTAATAAAAGACCTAAATGCAGATTGAATTTTTACTGGAATCCGTCAGCATTGCGTAATTGGAGAGTGGTATCGTTACCAAATCAAGCGTTGCTGGTGTTCTTCAACCTGAATGGTGAATCAATCACCATTGCGTTGCAAAAATTCCACGCGACGAAACAACAAAGACAAGAAATGGCCCTTTGGGAGCGTTCAAATATTATGAAAGCACCTCTGTGGGGGTGTGTTGTGCTTATTTTCCTATGTTAGCCAATGTTAATTTTTGCTTACCGGGGGGGAGGGGTATAAAATGGCCAAAATATTGCTTATGTAATACTAGAACACCGAAGCTTAATAAACGGTTTAAAGGAACTTGCCGTTTAGAGGATCAGCTCAGAGCCATAGCCAGTTTAGAGCTGAGCTCCCTCCCCCAACCTGGGAATGTAATTACTCCTCTGGAAAATTTTTGTACAAATTGGTTTTGAATTTTTTTTGTGTTGTATAAAATTGAACACCACAACAGAAATTGTTTTTCAACCTTAAAATTATACTCAAAATATATTTCTACCTTAGAAGTTGTGCATATCATGATCTTTTAAAGAGGTTTGTTTGTTTGTTTTTTGGTTTTACGGCTCAAAGACTACAGTGGTCATGCTGCGCCGGGACCTACTGTTTTCCGAGGAATCCGAACCTCTTAAGGCCTAGGGAACCAAACCCCGGACTACAGTGAGCAGTGCGATCTTTATGAGATCTCTGAGTAAGCGTTCTTTTTGCACTGCTGGGAGTCGAACCCGGATTAGCCGCGCAATAGGAGAACGCGTTACCACACTGCGCCACCGCAGGGCTTTACAGAGGTTTGTGTTTTCCTGTACTGTATAATTAGGATAAAGAGAACTATAAGTTTTCAATGCAAAATTTACATTAAGAAATTTATTCATTAATGTTAAATATATTAGTCTACTTAGATATTTAGTATTATTAAATATATTAGACTACTTGGATATTTAGTATTATTAAATATAGTAGTACATCAAAACATTAACGTAATTTAGATCTCATGTATCAGAGCCCTCCGTAAAAATGAAGCATCTAGCCACAGGCCTAGATCAGCATGAGAAGACCAAGAAGAGAACCACATCGTGTCCATTATAGAGAATATGGCGGTGGAATCGTCCACGAGAAGTAACAGTGCTTACGAAGTTGGGAAAAATATTGAGTGTACCTTAGTCAGATTCGACGTATCCCTACAATTTGCAGTCACTACACCAGTTATTACTGGAAGATATAGCTACAGGAGATCATTTACCAACTGGGCTGTGGAAAAAATGGAGTGAAAACCTTAGGGTTTTTTTTTCACATGTTCTGGATGGATGATACCAACTTTTCACTATGCAGGGGTGAACTGAGTCCTCTCAAAGGGCGCATACCTTGGATTATAAGACAGCGTGAATCCTGTAGCCCATGATGATGCATCAGCCGGGGGGCCCAGTCCGCCCCTGCTGGTGTGTCAACACATACAACACTTGCATATAAGTGACATCTAATCCCAATCAGTACATGACCCAGCCACTGCATTAATCCCATATGTCAATTTGGTGTGGCTTCACCTCATCTTTCATTTTAAAAGAGCATTGTCTGATATCTAGCTAGAAAAAGTATATGGTGACTGCTGAGCAGTGGCACCCATATGAGTAATTCTGGGGGGGGACTGACAAAAATTATCACTACATTTAAAGCTGTAAAACATTCTGATAAATGTACAAGTTACTAAAATAATACACAAATAATTGATATTGCTTGACAATTAGTAATGAGCTAAAAGCACTTAAAATATGCACAACCAAGTAAATGCATAGGCAGAATCAGGCAAATTCAAAATTTTAAACAATGGCTACGGGGGGGGATCTAGCCTCTCTCTGCCCTCCCCATATGGATGCGCATGCTGCTGAGTGTTATCTCACTCTTTGCATGAAGAAGTCATACCCGCATTCAGGTCTTCCGAGATAATGAGAGAAGCCCGAGCCACTTTCTTTTGCGAGGCCCCTTACATTTGATAGGGTCGGGGACAAGAGTTATAGACCCCCCAGACAGTTTAGCAGATCGAACCATCCCCATTTTTCTTGTTGTGTTTCCTGTTATTTTTCAGATCATTCACGTTCACACACACCTTATGATAGCAATCTATCATTTTTCAACTTCTTTCACACGACTCAAGAAACTTAAAATCAGTGTTGCCAGATCTGAAGATTAAAAAGTAGCAAACTGTGCTCCAAAAGTAGCGGATTTGAACTATTTGTAGCCCAAACATAAAAATGAATTATTTTGCAACTAATAGTAATAGTTCCAATAGCAGCCTAGAAAAAGGATGGGGGCTCCGGTTCCCTCCGATACGTCCCTGATATGCAACATTTCAAGTGCCCTCACGTACGCTCTCTGAATACGGAATATCGTAATCGTATCTCCAATAGCAGCCTAGAAAAAAGATCGGTCTTTGGGCCATTCCCGATACACCCCTTACATGTCTGGAAATTTTTTTAACCCTTGGATTTGGCATTTTTGAAACGGCCACAATGCGTTGTGGTCTTTTTTCCCCTCGGTTCATTGAGTGTTTTCGATGTTTCAGCCTAACAGATATACTTATATAAGCAGGTCAACATTATCATTTCTATACTTTCATTGCCAAACAAAAAACATAAAAAAATTGAATGGAATGCAAGTTAAACTAAAATCATTAGTTTAACTGTGGAAAGTACTGCCAAGTTAACGATTTTCCACAGTATCCCGAAGTGTACAATCTAAACTTAAACAAGCACGCACCATTATAATCAAGAGCGGATACAGACTTTCATTTTGGGGGAAGCGGGGTCAAGGACAGAATTTGCCATGGTCTTGGAATAACACCCTTCATTTTTCATGAAAGTTGGAATTTTTTACAGTGAAAAAATATATTTTCGGGGTGAGTCATGACCCCTGTGACCTCACCCCATATCCATGCTTGATTATAATTACATACTGTAACACAGGAAAATAGAAAAATTGACCTCACTAATGTGGCTCCACGCTTTGCATCTTCGAGTCTTTATACTATATAGGCTCGAAGATTGTTAAGGGGGAGCAATTCGAAAATTTGTAATATATAATAGATACAGATACTACAAATATAAGTGGTAAGTATTTGTGTTATATTTTTATTTATTTCAGTTTAGAAGAATCATTTTTCAGAAAAATTTAGATAAATATGCATAATGTAATATGTATAATTAATATAATATACATAATTAATATAATATAATTCTATATCTAATGTGTTTTCTTTACTCTGTTAAAAATGCTTTTATTATGCAAATGTGGCGGCGGCGGACAGAGGGGTCGCAGATCTTTTGGTTACTATAAAAGGGGGTCGCGAATTACTTGGTTACTATAAAGGTTTGTCTCAGCTTGAAAAAGGTTGGGAACCACTGTTATATAGCGTATATATGCTCGAAGGTTTGCACAGAACTACAATATTAAACGAGTTTCGAAGTCACATGACGTCCATTTGAGTACATATAAGATCTCTGTGATTAAAAGTACCAAAACAAAAATTGAACCACAGAGATCTTTTATGAATTGAACGAGTATCGAACATGTTATGTTTTAGTGAAACTATCGTTCACTGCGAATAGAAATGTTCAACAAACAAAATTTTTATTGTATTATGTAATACTAATAATATTTTGTGATTTTATATATGAAAATAAAAAAGTAGCATATTTTTCAGATTTATAGCCTGAAGGTAATTAAAAGTAGCCCAAAAAGTAGCGTGTCGCCCAATTCGAAATTTTTATAACAAGGGCAGTTAAAAAGTCGCCCAATCTGGCACCACTGCTTCAAATACACATTTCTGTGAGAGAAAATTCAAAGAACTATGACTACTCCTGCATGCCCTTTCTAAGGACTAGAAGTTAAAAAACACACATTTGTTACAGAATTAACTTTAATTCTATTAAGACATGATAAAGTTTTTCGGGGCATGTTTGCTGGAACGAAACAGTGTGGACTAGCTGATACGAATGTTTTTCCATCCTAGTAAATGAATTTATGAAACTCGTATTAACTTGTAAAAAATAATAATTGGCAGAATTTAAAATTTGCAGTGGCAGTTTTAAAACTATCCGAACTGAAACATTTAAAACCACCAAAATTTAAAAATTTTCAGTAGAAAATATACAAAAACTTCTCTATAAAAGTTCATGTAATCATTAATAGCAAATTTATAATTTTAACAGCATAAATTAACGTTTGTTCTATAACGATTTTCAACATTATTACCAATAATTTAATCGAAAATGTAACACTTCAAAATTATTAATTTACAATTAAAATTTGTGTAGAATTCAATGCTATTAAAAATAACTCAATCAAAATTTATAATCTTGGTACCTTACATTCATGAAACATCTTTTATAAATTTCATATGTATTTTTTTAATTGGCCTAACTTGGGGGAGGTCAAGACTAGGGGCAGATTAGCTCCCCCCCTCCCCTAGAAAAAAAAAAAGAAAATTACAAATAAATGGCATTGGAGTTGGGAATATAGCTTTCCCTACACCTTGATGCACGATGATTGTCCCTATACTTGAGGCTGGTTAGGTAAACAAACTTTTACTAGAAAGTGCATGTAGAATTTCTTCAATGATAGCAGCAATCCATTTTATCATGCTTTCATAAATCCAACATGAATGAATTTTTTGAGTCAAAGATGATCAAACAAACCAAAACATCGAATAAAATAGAAAAAAATATAAGATTATAAAATTATTATATATAATTATATTCTTATTTTGGTAATATGGTTGAGACTGGTCATAATGAGAGCAAGTAAAACAAACGTTTGATTGTATTTAAAATATACAAGATTCAAACCCTTTATTGTCAGCAAAAACCTGTTAATGCAAGGAATTAGAGTAAAATCCCCTTTAATTTGCGTAAGTTGAATCTAAAAATACGTCCCCCCCCCCCTGTTTACAAAGAAAAGGGAAGCAGTTTCTTTTTTCTGAAGTTATAGACATTCCTACCACTGAAGATACATACTGTCAGAAAAATACAAGTTGCAAATAATCTCGAATCCGACAAAAGTAGCAATGAGGACCACCTTATCGATCCACCATTAACTTATAGAATGGCGTTACAGTGGGTAGTGAAAACAAGTAAAATTTTCAAATTTAAACGATGATGTGTAATACTGCGTAATTTAAAAAGTCAAGGTAATTTTGGTATCTTATCAGTACTATTGTATGCAGAAGCAAACCGTCCGTGACATATATGAATAAGTATTAGGCAAATTAAGCAACAATTTTTATCAACGATTTTAGGTGCAGGTAATACCAACACTGTTAACAAACAGTTATTTCGACACTGGCGTAAGGTTTAAAAACACGACGTTTCGGGAGCCAACTGCTCCCTTTGTCAAGTGAAGGCAGAATCAACACCGATGTTATGGCATGGTTAGATGGTGAAAAGTTCATGGTTTCATACCCCACTGAACACAAAAAAAATTTATTTTCTTTGTGAATTTTTCACCATCTAACCATGCCATAACATCGGCATTACTATTACTACGCCTAAAATCGTTGATAAAAATTGTTGCTTAATTTAATCTGCGTAGTGTTTGACTTGTATAAATAAAGTATCAGGCAAGTCTGATCATGTATTGTTTGACACACTGGCATCATTGTCATTCAAACAGTCGCTTTATACAGATGGTGCACTCAGTGATTGCACCATGGAGGAATAGCATTGTGTAATCAGATTTTTGTAGGTAAAGAGTACAAAACCTGATGAAATTTATAAAAAAGAGTTTGGTGCAGCATGGAAATGACTGCATGTCTCAAAGGATGGATAGAATAGTTTGAGCATGGAGGAAAAATATAACTGATGAAGCCTGAAATGATAGGCCACCAACCTTGAGTATCAAAGCGCACATAAAGAGAGTTGACACAATGAGTAAAGTAGATTGAAGAATTTCTGCAGCTGAAATTGCTCGATATTTGGACATAAGCATTGGATATGTCCATACAATACTGCATGATGACGTCTAAGTCCAGAAAAGTATCCGGTAAAAGAGAGTACCGTACTAAAAGAAGCTCCATATTACCGAAGATTAGAAATGATAAGGATAAAAAGGTGGGACATGATTGCAAACATAACTAGCCAAAAACCTTTTTCCTCCAACAGAATCGGTAAGTTTACGATCCCTATAATGGGCGTGTGACAGTGGTGAGTGGACAATATCGAAAAATCAATTTTTGATTTTGCCTCAACTTATTTTGTAAACGTGTAAAAACAAAAATTCCTCTACTTCTTGAATTACCTTTGCATAATATAGGTCAATGATATTTGTTTTTGCTTTTCTGTCAGGTTTCTCCTTCTCATTTTTTTTAAATCTTATTTTAATGGTAATCTGAATATAACGAACAAAAGTGCTGGGCCCCATCATGCACGTTATAAATAGGTTCAACTGTAATAAAATTCAATTCACTGAATTGGTTATGAAAACTGCATTTTTCTGGAATAGAACTTCTCATTAATGCCATCTACTTTTCTTTTTTAAATGTTACTTTAATAGACTTTACACATTCGAAGCATGTGAGTACGATATTATTAGTAATGAATTTTAAAGCTATTTCATGTTTGGATCAAGACACCTATGTTCCTCAAATGTGAATTTCAAAGACAAAATAATGAATTGTTAATGTCAGTTTAGTAGGTGGAGCTTGTATGAAGTTGAAATATTAAACCATTTTCATAACATGTAACAGTAATAAAAGTTTATTCAGAATTTTTTAATTCGCCATTATTTACAGCAAAAGTGGCTGCAAAAATGTATGTGTTTTAAAAAGCAAAGGTCATACCTGTATATCCAAATGTGCATTCGAATAACGTGCTATTTTTTGTTATAAATTTTCGATTATTAGTCTGTGCTCCCAATATTTTCATGAACGAAAGGTGATATTCACCTTTCATTCACATTGTTTGTACCTTCTGCGAAAAATAAGCTACGCAGTACAGGTTACAGTTACTTGGCCTGAAAGATATTTTTAGGTACCACAATTTAGAAAATTACTCTTATTATAAATCGCATGCAAACATTTTCACATTACTCAGTTGAAAGTATTAAAGTTGTTTGCATTTTACAGTGTTATTACATATTTATTGCATTTTATATTCACGAATTGATGGATCGGACGCTATGGGCTAACTGCCTGGCCACTTAGATCTCTCCACTAGTTTTTTCTTCTGGGGATATGTTAAAGGCTGTGTTTACAGAGGAAGCATATCTAATCTGCAAGACCTCTGTGTAAGGATAACACATGATTGCTAATGTTACACAGAAAATGCTGCAGCAGGCATGACTGGAATTTGACTACTAACTGAATATCATCCAGGCAATGAATGGAGAACATCTGAAAGTGCACCAAACTTTTTATAAAATATTCACGATTACTGCTCTCTATGTATATATTTTTTCATCTTTTCCCACTTCTTGTGAAGTGAAGGAACTTGTGTTTTTAACATCTGTTTTTACAATATTCCTACCATGCCATGCATGTTTGAGGTCTTTAATAAATTACAAATCATTATATATTGGCGATAAACATGTACAAGCATGGAAAAATAAAACTTTATGTTTTAAAAATAAGGACATTTGAACCGGACACCCTGTACTATCTGTCTACTACAAGAACTCCTCATAGAACCTAATCTATTTTCAGTATGGGATGCTTGAAGAAATGTATCACATCTTCAGTAGGAGATGCTTGTAGAAATGTATCACATCCTCAGTAGGGGATGTTTGAAGAAATGTTAGCACATTCTCTATTGAAAAGGAAACTAGGTTATACAAGTTCTTGAAGTAGACGAGACAATACGGAAGACCAATAGTTTAAAGTGCCTTTTTAAACCACAGTACCGTTACCCAACATTCACGTTAAGATGCAAACCAAAAACTCTATGAATGAAAGATTACTGATTCAATTATTTATACAGTACAAACATATCTACTAATTTTAAGAAGCAATTATTAACTATGCATATTGAAGAATAGCAAAATAGGCAATAAAAACACACTTTATTAGAATAAAGTATATATGTTTACTAGATTTTTTTATTGAAGATAACAATATTTTTTCATGACACAGTAATTTGATTCCACTCATCAGGATTAATATCGAAGTCTCTCATTTTCAACCTCAATCGATGCCAACGGCCATAAATTCCAAAGTCAACAATATGTTCATAAAAGCGTAAAATTTCAGGTCTAAGGTATGAACACTGAGCAGCGTACAGCTTGCACTCGGAATCGTAATCATCAATCCACATAAAGGAAAAGAATAAAAGGTTCATACGTCTAAGCAGACCCTGGTTTTCACATGAGATTAAAAGCTTTGCATGTGCCTCAGAAATTGGGTTTTGTATAGGTTTACCTACAAGAAGTAAGTCCTGTATGCCAGCAGTGAGCTGGTCATGGAAAGCTTGCTGATCAGGGTTAGTTTGAATTGCAGCTAGCATTAGAAAAATACCTGCAAAAAAAATGGAATGCATCATTTATTGGCAGGTATCATAAAAAAAAAAATCAATTTAGAAAATTACAGTACAATCATAAATCAAATTTAAACAGCTGATTAATTCAGACCTATTAACATAAAATTGCATAATGCCTGTACCAACTGAGGCAACATTGCATTGAGTCAGGGGTGTAGTAATAAATTATGGGGGGCTTAAGTAGAATTATGACAGATCATGTGATATGGCATTTTTTTTTTGGCAAAGGGGGGATTGGGAAAGGTGGTCGCCGAAGGCGGTATTGTAATACCAGACAGGATGCTCAAACACCGCAACCAACCAACCAACCACCCACCGAGGCAGGTTCGGGGAAAAAAGGGGGTATTCGAGAGTCAACCATACACAACACACAAAGATGCACGTTTGCATATATGCCGTCATTTAACATAAACCGAAACCAGCTGCTAGCATGTTCGTCACGGAGAGGGACCTCAGCCATTAAACCATAAACACACCCTGGGGAGCGGCCACTGCCAGGAAAGTGGTGTAGAAACGTACGGATTCAGAGGGATCTAAAGGTCGGACAGACCTAGTGAGACTAGAAACACATCCAAGGGCTGGCCAAGAACCCTACATGAAATGGCCAACTCTGGAAAGGAAGGAAGGTGTGGAGTTCCGCAAGGAGAGCGGTGCAGACACTGGCGGATCTGGATGGATCCAAGAGGTCGGACAGACCTGGTGATTGAACATGACCTAGGCGGCGGCATAAGTTTGGCCTTAAGGTAGCCATATGCTGGCTACCGCAGAAGAATGTATTCCAGAGTTTATCAGCATACTTCCTGACACTGAAGACATATGGGTGACGGCTGTTGCCTAATGCGGCAGAGGAATTCATTGTTGAATGCATCAAGCTTGGCAAGTTTCTGCCACGGTGGTTAAACCCTCTGGTTATAATCGGTTAAAACTGGCATGGCAGAAACTAGTTTCTGCCACAAAAGTGGCAATAACCGGCAGGGACCCAGAAAATAGTTATTTCATGCGTTAAAAACTTATCAGAATACCCCAACTTGCAAAAGGGAATGAATTTTATTTAAAGTAAAATAAGTTTAGTTACAATGTGTATAGTATTTATTCGAAGGTTACATCATAACAAATTCTATATATAATTTTTCATAGCAGTCTATAATAAAATATCAGTTTTGGTGCGATTTCCTAATTCAAATAATTTCTTAATTTATTATGAATAGACGAAAAGCGTTACAGAAGCATTTTTCCAAGCCCAACAATACTGCAGGCAATATTATCACTGAGTGAACAAAAGTTACAAAATCATCATTTATAGTTGTTTCCTTTAAACTAGACCACCATATAGGAACTGGGACATTTTCCAAGATTTTACTATAGTAATATGTTTCAGGAAAAGGAATTGATTTTGCTCAAAAAGCTATAACGTAAAGCATAAAATTTGGGTTAATGACATTAAGGAATTTCCTTCTCATGTGACAATTTAGATCACATGTACTTTGGGTGAAGATATAAACTGGCATATATGATGTTGAGTTATGGCCTGATTAAGTCTACTTTTTACCCCTTTCTGATTTCTATGAGATTATCATCATCTATCAACGTTAACCAAATTTCATAAGCATCTGGAATAGAAAAGTCATCTTTCCGAATCTTATACAGGGCAATAGCAATAGATTTTAAAAGCTGCAACAAGTCTTTTTACATCTTTATTAATCATCTGATTATTTATAACTTGAACAGCACCTTTATCATCCATATCATTTTCATGATCTGCGAGTAATACGGATGATTCTCTATGAATAATTCCAAGCTATCCACCTGACTTTTCTATTTTCTATTGCCAGGTATTCGTGGCTTCACAGTGTTTATGTATTCCTTTAGCCAAGCACTTTGTAATGATTTCTAAAATATTTCTAAGCAGATACCACATGCTTTACAACAGACTTGAAAAAAGTATGGTTCCATTGGCTGTAAATACAGCTTATCCAATTCGTCATAAACCACTGAAGCTTTTTCTTGCATCCCATCTGTCAATGTTGTTGCTTTTTATTTTATAGCTAAAGGTTTAATAAGGTGAAGGTAAATAAGATAAATAGGTGTAATAATTTAAATAATATGGCCTGCGAAAGATGGTTTTTGTAACAAATCTTTGATGTACTCTAGTATTTTTTAATTATTTTAAAATATTTTAATTATTAAAATTATTAATATAAAGCTTTATAATATACTAAATTATTGTAATAAAAATATATATTTGTAATCTTTCATTTACTAAATGATACAATACTGTTTTCAGTACTTTTATTAGTTTCTGCCAGTTTCTCCCACTTTCTGCCGGTTAAAACCAGTTATAACCAGTTCTGCCACTGGCATGGCAAAAACTAGTTTCTGCCGGCAGAAAGTTGACCCTGGAATGCACAGCTGAGCCTGAAATGATACAGTCCAGTCTATGCCCCCTGGTAGTGTGATATCTAGGAATCTCATTTGGGGGGGGAAGGGGAATTTCAAAACTGAGGGGTTGTGGAGCCAGAATAGTACTTTAGTTTTCTTTTAGAATTCCTCATTCTGGAATGCAAAGTTGGTGATGGGGTTTCTTTAGCCACCACAGAGATACCATTTCGGACACTATTTAATAATTGAGTGTTTCCAGTACTTCAATAGAAACACACACATCGTGACAAAGATTATCTACACCAAGCCATTGGTGAAGACGGCTAATAATAAAATAGGCAAAAAATAGGGACGTTAAACAAGCTTGGTTCAGAGCTAAAAACAAACAACAACTGATAGCGGTTACGCTGGAAACAATAATTATTTAGATTTAAACTTAAAGAGAGAAAAAAATTTAATCTTTGATCTTTAGGGTGGTAAAATTGACTTTTTGGGGGGTGTCTTACATCCCCTAAACAGGCCTGGATATCAAATTGCCCCTCGGGAAACTATCAGGGAGAAAGAACATGGTCTTTCGCAGTTCGAAAGATGGTGATATGGCATTAAATTGAACAAGGTACCTTGCTATCGAATGTGGGGGGGGGGCTTGAGCCTCCTTTTCTGAGCTACTGCATTGAGTCATATATTTTACACAATATTTCCCTACACCTATCCATAATGAGAAACAGAAGTCAAAAACTCTCGACAATCCAAGTCCATCCTCCATGCAGAGTGGTTTTGAAATTGCAAATTTTTTAACAGTTTCAGATAATACATTATTCAACAAGCAGGTACAAATTGTGTACTATCATAAACATTTTATTATTATATGTATACACAGTAGAATCCATATTTAATCTAATTATCTTTAATCCGGAACTTTCTGTTAACCAACGTCCATTTTCATAGTGATTAATTTTTTTTTTTAGGATTTGATATGACTGGAGAAAAAAAAAATTAAAAATAAAAACAGCAATGCTACTAAAGTAGCTTTGTCTGACAGAGCTGAAAAGTAAAAAGACAAATCAAATTACACCCAACGAAACTTTATTTCAAAGCTTTGTGAGATGTTAAAGATGATTAATTATTTATATAAATCGAACACTACGCAGATTAAATTAAACAACAATATTAATCAACGTTTATTGGCGTAGTGATACCAGCGCCGATGTTGTGGCACGGTTAGATGGTGAAATGTTCGAAGGAAAATAAATATTTTCTGCGTTCAGTGAAGTCTGAACCCATGACTTTCCACTTGCCAAGAGGAGGCTTTACCATCTAAGCTACAAACGTTAACATTTAATCGCTTACGAACGTATTTAAAGACTTATTTTACTGAAGTTGGTTATTTCGCAGAATGAGGTAGTAACATGATGTGTTCGGCTTATATAAATACATATGCTGCAACGGGCATTTCGATCAATTTAATACCAGTCTCTTCGCAATTTGGTTTAAAAAGCAATCCATGTTACTACCCCATACGGCAAAATGACTGGCTTCAGTAAATAGTCTTTATATACGTTCGTAAAGAGATTATATATTGTCCTTCGTAGCTCAGATGGTAGAGCCTCCGCCCGGCAAGTGGAAGGTCGTGGGTTCAGGTCCCACCGAAGGCAGAAATATTTATTTTCTTTCGAACGTTTCACCATCTAATCACGCCATACCATCGGCGTTGGTATCACTACGCCAATAAACGTTGATTGATATTGTTGTTTAATGACTAAGTATGTTTGCTTTTTACAGCACAAGGCTACGCTTATACTGGGTCGGGATCTTTTCCCAGGGAACTAACCACGGGACTACAGTGGGCAGAAGAGTGATGGCATGCCATTTCTACCAGAGTTGGCTTTCTGCTGGCAGAAACTACTTTTTGCCGTGCCAGTGGCAGAAACTGGTTATAATTAGTAGAAAGTGGGGGAACTGGCAGAAACTAATAAAAGTATTTAAAATAGTGTTGTATTATTTAGTAAATGAAAGATTACAAAATATATGTTTATTACAATAATTTAATATATCGTAAAGCTTTATAGTAATTGTTTCAATAATTAAAATGTTTTAAAATTAAAAAATAGAGTAAATCAAAGATTTATTACAAAAACCATCTTTCGAAGGCCATATTTTTTAACTTATTATGCCTATTTCGCCTTATTTATATTCTCTACCTCATTAGACCTTTGGCTATAAAATAAAAAATAGCAACATTGACAGACTGGCAGTAAGAAAAAGCCTTAGTGGTTTATGACTAATCGAATAAGTTGTATTACAGTGAATGAACCACACTTTTTGTTTTTAAGTCTGTTGTAAAGCATGTGGTACCTGTTCAGAAACATCCGGAAATCATTACAGACAAGATGCTTGGCTCAAGGAATGCATAAATACTGTGAAGTCACAAATATCAGGAAATATAAGGTGGAGGAATCAGGTAGATTGCTTGGACTCGTTCCTAAAAAATCATCCATGTTGCTTGCAGATCATGAAAATGATACGGAAGATAAAGGAACGTTTCAAATCATAAATAACCAGATTAATAAAGATGTAAAAATACGTATTGCAACTTTGAAACCTATTGCTGTTGCCTTGTTTGAGATTCGAAAGGTAACTTTTCTATTACAGATGCATGTGAAATTAATCCTAAGTGATAATGATAATCTCATGGAAGTGAATCAAAAAGGGGTAAAAAGTAAACTTAATCAGGCAATAACTCGTCATATGTGCCAGTTTGTATGCTTCATCCAAAGTGCATGTGATCTAAATTGTCATATAAGCAAGAAGAGAATACTAGGAAATTCCTTAATATCATTAACCCAAATTTTGTACTTCACATTATAGCTTTTTGAGCAAAATTAGCTTATTGTCCTGAAACGTATTACGATAAAATCCTAGAAAATGTTCAGACTTCTATGTGGTGGTTATAGTTTAAAGAAAACTATAAATT
>QLNU02014802.1:5909654-5932180 GCA_006491805.2 Dysdera silvatica | reverse complement strand
GTAATTTAGAAAAGGTATTCTAAAGGAGGTATTTTAGTAGATCTAGCTAATATTTTAGAAAATCTAACTTTTTTTTAGCAGATTTAGCTAATTTATAACATGTTTCAGCATTACTAGAACAACGTTTGGAGTCACATAAATATGTGTAATGCAGCGACAACTGGTTTGAGATGCCATTTAGTGATTGCTTCACGTTGCTCTCTCATCTGGTTGTGTTCGTTGTAGTGAAAATGTCTAAGCATTCGATTTTTTTTTTCAATGGATTACATATGCAAGGTAAGATATGTATGAATTTAAGAAGGGAAAAAGGAAGGAAGGAGGATGAAAATCCCCCCCAAAAAAGCAGACGTAAACATGACGGCGAGTCACCTTGTGCCGATTGCCAGTTTTTGGAAACACGGACTAGATTTAAGGGGTAACGTCTCGTGCAGTAGCGTCCCTTTTTTTATAACATTTATAAAAATTTTGGGCTAATCAAACATGGTGGCACATAGAAAGGAAGTTCCAGTTAGCAAGAAGGAATTTGGAGCAGTTGGCGACCAAAGAGGGACATTAATATGAAGTGACACCAGAAAAAATATGTAGCAGTAATTTCGCCGTGTCCCGTCGTCAAGAAATTTCGCCAAGCATTTACTTTGCGACGTTCCCACCAATATGTCTCACATCACATCTTACCGCGTCTCCATTTGGAAGTTTTCAATTACTACAATAAGTTTGTTAGCTATGGGGGTTTTACTTTGGCGACGGTACACGGAGGAATTGTAGTTAAGAATATATATTGACGGACTAACCCCATTTCTCCAATCGTCCTCCTTTCCATTTTTCAGGAACAACAAATTTATTTGTGATGTTCAGAATCTTAAACTTCTCCACAATTTTTTCGGATAGGCGAGAAAGTCTGAAAAAGTTCATATCGTAATTGGAATAAACCAATATAAATAGCACATACAGCCTTGGACTTGATCCTAAACAAGCAAAACACGAAAATTCGAAGAGGACAACCAGGTTACAAATATAAAATTTCAATAACCCATATTCTATACTGTTTTATTTGAATAAACTTTGATAACCATGCGCACCACGATTGTTTACATTGGACAACTTAACTTTCCTTACTTTTCTTCTCTTTTTCACTATTCCTACTACTCTTTGTTTGTGAGGACTTCTAATAACTTTAGTCAATAAATTTTGCAATAAAGTAATAATGTAGTAAGATGCTCACCTCAAAGTCAAATATATATAAAAAATTTACATGAAATAAATACTTAATTAACGCCTATTTCTATCTTAAGAAACACAAAAAATGGAACTAAAACATAAGAAATTTTTCTTTTAATTTTTAAAATTTCAAAATTTTTACAATTCTATTGGTGAAATCCCATCACGTGGTATGTCTCCACATGCGTAGAAAACTGTAATGAAGGTTGCGAAATTTTGGCCAACTAGATTTACTACTATAGTAGTAAATCTAGTTGGCCTTGTGTAGGCTTTACGTCCAATGATGGAGGAGTACCACTGGTTTTGTCAAAGCCTAATGTTGCGTTTTTCACGAAATTATTCAATGAGGACAGAGGAGCCGAAAAAGTAAGGTGAACACCGGTTGAAGCAGCAAGTTTGGCAAAGTGGTCGGCGGCTTCATTACCCGGAATACCCGAGTGAGCTTTGATCCAAATTATAATAGACAAACTCTGTAATTCACGGCTCTCCAATTCGCGGTCCTATAATCGGAGGCCCTATAATTGCTAGCCCTCTAATCGGTGACCCTTTAATCGCCGGCCCTCCAGTTGACGGCTCTCCAATTTGCGGCCATCTAATTCGATACCATCTGGCGGCCCATTAATTGGCAGCCCTCTAATTACTGGCTCTCTAATTTGAGGCTCTATAATCGGCGACCCTTTTATTGACGTCCCTCCAATTTTCGGCCCTTTAATTGCCAGCCCTCTAATTCGGGACCAGCTGGCGGCTCTTTAATTTCCAGCTCCCTAATCGACTACTCTCTAATTGGCGGCCCTCTAATTGGTGGTCTTCTAATCGCCCGACCCTCTGGTTCGCGACTTCCCACCCTCTAATTCTCAAGTAACTCGGTAGGTTTGTAACGTTAACAATAGCCATCATTATTGCATTTACGGAAGACCTTTACCTTACCCTTTTTATTGCGTATAGACAGGCAGACAGGAAAGCCAAAAGCAATAGCGGGTTCAATATCTATTGAAACCCGCTAATAATATCACAAAAATAAGCAAAAACTAATCAAACAAGTAAACACTGGCGTTAGCACCACTGCCGTCACAACCCTCCTTCTCTTTAAAGCAAAGTGAACACGTCCAGTCGAACGGCCCCAGCTGTATATTCTATGTGCCTTGTGTTCAAAGTGCTTACGTATCTTATATTTAAAGTTTTTTGCATATGCAATAGTTTTAAATTTATGAAAACAGTATACCATAGAAGATTTTTTATATATTTAATATATATTTCTACAATAGGGTTTGATGCTGTAAACTGGACTTGCATTGTTTGAATCTTTAGATCTTCAGTTTGTTTACAAACAAATCATATGGTCCTTGCCTTCTATGGAATGATAAGCTGCATTTTGTTTATATATTTGGTTAGCATTATATATTTTTTGTTTACATAATATGTTGATCTTCCAGTTATATAATTTCTTTCATAATAATATATATATCTTTAAATTATTTATAAAAAATGTTTATTTAATTATTAGATAGCAGGTTCGCCAACTTGACAATATGTTCCGGACCCCTAATTGAAGAATATGCGTGTACACCCATGTGTGTCAACCAAGGATAGGGAAATATAAACTATAACAATATATTTTACATTTTTCACTCCCTCAGCTATATTCTATACAATTTTTTATTTGTTGTCCATCAGTTGGGTAGAGTCTGGCGCTCCCAAATACTTTTTTGGTGGGGAAGGGTGGAAGGGCCTGATCCATTAGAGTTGGCCCCTCTGCTAAATATTATAGAATATCTCCATTTGGTAAAGATGGTTCAAAAAAATAAAGTTGTCATCTGTGTAATTATTATTGTTATTTAGAAACAACTTTCACCTACCGGGAAAAAAATGTTTCTTGATGTATAATTAAAGAACATCAGAACGAGTTTAGTTGTAAAATTAAAAGGGGAAAATAAAATTAATATTATATTTATTTATGTGGACAGTACGTAAAATTCTATTAAAAATGTTTTAATGAAAAAACAAATTAGATACTTAATTTTTTTATTGGTTTCTTAAAAAAAAAAAAAATTCAAGGGAAGAAGTTGCAATACTATTTTAAGCAGAATTTTTTTTATTTAATTTCAAGTATTTTTGTACACATACTAAATTTTTAAGGCTCTTAAAAGGTACTATAATTAGAAATTTAATAATAATAAGCAAAAAATTTAACCATTTGTATCAGTTCTGTGTGGTTATCATCAGTGATGGTTTAAATCATGGGCATAATCTAACAGGGGCAATGAGGGAATATACCTCCCAGTTTTTTTAGAATGGAGGCAAAATCATATTTTTCCACCCAATTTTAGGTTTTTTGTTTGTTTGTTCCCCAGTTTAAACCGACATAACATATTTAACGCTCAAGTTAGGCCTATGGTTTAAACCTTGGCCATGCACAAGGAGAGAGGTAGGGTGGGGGATGTCTTGAGAGTTAAACACCCCCATTTGAACAATATTATTTGCCGTAAAATAAAATACCGTGCGGGAGAAAATTCTGTTTCCATCAAAAGCATTCCCCCCTTTTTCAAGATTATTCCTGGTTTAAATGTTGGGGTCCAATGAGATATGCAGGTGGAGTGAGGGGTTTAATGGGAGTAATACCCTTCTATGAAGGTTTGATTGATTAAAAACTACGATAACATGTACACATACACACACACACACATATATATAATATGTAATGATCAATATATGTGTATAAAATTGCCTCTTTGTAACATCCTTATTTTTTGAATATGTTGTCGTCTTAGCCCAGTCAGACACTGGTTAATTATATACAGTAAAGATTCCTTATATCGAATTTATATATATATTAAACTTTTTGTAAATCCCCTTGTTCATTACCTGTTCATTAATTAAGTCTGTTTAAAAATGAGTGATTAAATTGGATGTGAGGTCCTCTGTGGTAACATGTTCGCCTAGCACTCAGTTAACCCAGGTTCAACTCCTAGCAGTGCCAAAAAAAGAATGCTTACCAATTAGCTGCTCACTGTAATTACATTGGGTGAGTTTACACACTCCTCGCTGGCTTGTAAACTAGTCAGTATATGAGCAAGTCTCGATTACATACAGCTTGTAAAACTCGCTCACTCGCTTAGTAAAAATATGCAGCAGAGGTGCTCAGTAGATGACTACCATCAGCGATTTTTCTAAACTGGCTTTCAACTCCACCCGCCCCTTTCGAGGGTTTATTTCAGCCAAATCATATTCGAGAAAACCCGGGCGAGTATCATGAAAAGTAGCCCACTCCTCACCTGCACTAGCCAAGCGAGTGGCGAGTTAATTGGACAACTTTATTATACTGAGCGAGTTTAGCAGCAGTGAGTAAATTTGCTAGCAAGGAGCATGTAAACTTGCCCAATGTAATTGAGACTGTAGGCCCCAAGAAGTTCTGATTCTTCGGAAAACTGTAGATCCTGGTGCAGCATGATCCTTGCATCCATAAAACTTACAAACAAATGTTTCTATTTGTCTGCACGATAGAGCCATTAGGCCATTGATATTGCTCTTGACATAGAGTCCTGCATAGAGGAACTGCTACACCCACTGAAATTCAGCCCTGCTATTAGTATGTAGGTCGATACTGCTTGCTTTCATTTTATATCCAACGTTAAGATTGCATATAGGTCCCTTGGCAGTGAAGTGGTACTGTATTCACCTAGTGTGCCATTAACCTGGATTTGACTCCCAATGGTGAAAACAGAAAACATGCTTGCCATGATAAACTGCTACTCACTGTAGTCTGGGGGTTTATTGTCTAGGTCCCAAGAGTTTCGGATTCCTCAGAAGTGTGACCTTTGTTGTACTTGTTCCGTAAAACATTAAAAAAATAAAAATAATTAATAAAATTGCAGATCTCATATATGAACCTTCAGATCATCTATGAGTGAGCCTCTCCCCACTTCCTTTAAAAAAAATACCTCCTACAAAAAGAAAACACCTCAGAAAAAAAGGACTTAAAAAACTAATTCAAAAAAGAACCCAAAAAAGGGCAATTTTAGAAAAAGAAACATAAAAAAGTAATAATAGTAAAAGTAATAAAAAAAGTAATAATAGTAAAAGTAATAAAGTATAAATAAACAATTTTAGGGGAGAAAAATCTAAAATAATTAGCTTTAGAAAAAGAAACTTGATAAAAAAATCATGACCTGTTTTATTTTTTCCTAGTTTAAAACATTCTATATTAAGATAGAACTGAAGTGATATATAGCATGTGCTGCATGTATTGTTTATGTACAGTTGCAATCGAAAACAAGTGCATAATTTTTTTACTTTACTTTACAGGCGGGTGCAATTGTGCATGAAGGAATAATAGTTAAATAACTACGAAACGAATATGGTTAATGCAACTGATATGCCTTATCTTAGCTTCATTGGGCCTTTGACGTTGAAGAATATGTTTTCTTGGGCTTGCTCTTTAGCCATGATATTTGGTGGATTAGTGCCTTTTATACCACAATACAAAGAAATTCGAAGGACTGTGAATGCAGATGGTTTTTCTCTTTACGTCTGTTTGTCATTATTAATCGCAAATACATTAAGGATTGTTTTTTGGTAATATGTTGTGATCTTTTATACTAGTATTTCTAATTACGTTTTGGTTCTTACTTGGAATTCTTCCATTTACTATATACTGAACCCTGTACAGTGCTGATTAGTTATAATGCTGTTTTCAAATTATAATAGATTCACCTTATAGCGACTCTGAAAGGGATTCCCAATGCAGAGATGTTATATTAAATGATCCTTATATCAGATTTATAGTAAATTAGCATTACACCTATAGAACAGCTGCTGGACTCCTCTCGGTGTGTTTTTACATTATAATGAATTACTATAATGCAGCTCTGTACTTAATTTTAATCAGTCTTTCAAGAAAAGAACAAAATATCTTTTAGCATGACGACTAAAATTTCTTGAGAGTGGTAGCTGTTACAGAAACATTCTTCTAGCACATGAGAGTACTTTGTACATGTTCTCAATTATTCATAATTAATCATATCAATCACCTTCACATGGGCATCGCTTTGGGTTTTCTTCTTCTAAGAGGTCTTGTAGTGCTCTACCACAAATCATGCTCTTTCCTTTCTACATCAAAGTGGCTTCAATTCACTCTCTACTTCATTATAGAAATTTTCTCCCCTCTATGCTTACTGGGAATACAGTCTGTAAATATCTAAAGCTTAAATTCCGAAACTATTCCATATACCCAGTGTCTACACGGAATTTCTATAATTTGCTATCAGATTCAGTTTAGGTGATAATTTCATGCAGTTAGCACCTAAGCCAGTGATTCCCAAACTTTTCAACCGCCAATCCACTTTTATAGTGGTCAAAGTGATAAAACCCCCTCCTCTGTGCCGTTGCATTTTATAAAAGCATTTTTAATGAAGTAAAAGATAACATTAGATACAAAATTACATTGATTATATATCATCATCATCATATTCAACCATTATCTATCCACTGCTGGATGAAGGTCTCTCCAAATGCTTTCCACACAAGTCTATCCTGAGCAATTCGCTTCCACGTCACCCCAACCTGTTTTCTTATTTCATCCACCCATCTAGTTTGAGGACGTTTTCTAGGTCTTCGGTGGTCTCTTGGAATCCAGTTCAGAATTTCTGTTGTCCATCGTTGATCAGTTCTTCTTGCAATATGCCCAGCCCATCGCCATTTCAGCCCTTTTACTTTAACAATGATGTCCTCTACTCTAGTTTGCTCTCTCACCCAAGTGTTTCTTTTTCGATCTCTCCTAGTTATTCCAAGCATGCACCTCTCCATGCTCCTTTGCATTGTCTGTAACTTTCGTATTGCTCCAACTGTTAGACTCCATGTCTCTGATCCATAAGAGAGGACTGGCAATACACACTGGTTGAAGACCTTTCTTTTTAGACACAAAGGCAATTTCCCCTTCAGGATAAAACTGTTTCTTCCAAATGCACTCCAGCCAAGTTTAATACGTCTGTTGAGTTCTTTCATAATGTTGCCATCCATTGAAATCAGCTGGCCAAGGTAAATATATGAATCAGCAATTTCTAGCTCAGTGTTGTCAACTTGTTGATTGATTATATATATACATATATATATCTATATCTATATATTATATTGAACATACATATTAATGTACATTCAAAGTATAAAATTAACAACCATTAGTAGAATATTGCAATATGTGTAGCCATGTTGAAATATAAAACTGTCGGAAACGTGTGGTATAAAATTCCTTATAAAAATAATTGCAACTAAAAATAGTTGCGGCGACCCACAGAAACCTGTTCACGACCCCCAGGTTGGGAACCACTGACCTAGGCTATGCTCTAGCACAGCGATTCTTAGACTTTTCATCCTGTGGAACTCCCTTTTTACCACATATCTTGACATGGAACCCTTCTATAAACATTATGTATGTAAAACCTGAAGGGCTCCTATTTATCACTGGACATAAACATAAAAATAAGTAATAAAAAGAAGTAATACTTTTCTGTTGTTGTGCTGGATATTTGTTGTGGTTAGTTAATCCTATTTAAGGGGTTGTCATGGGGGTAGAGGGGAGTTATGGAATTGACAGATTTTCTTTACATTTTCGGCGATGTTTTACAAACTGTTTGTTAAATTAACTCCTGGAAGGTCATTGTGAAACTCTAGGGCTTTTGTAGAACATACTTTTTCATATAATTCTCCATGTTCTTCATTAGTAATGATTATTAGTAAACTACAAGTTCACACCCTGACTCCGTTGCATCTGTAAACCTTTTCTTGCTTCCTTCATCATCTTCTTCCCCAAATACAATGTTTGAAGAACAGTGAGCAGTTTTCAGTATGTGTAGTACATCTGAAAGGCCTAGGAAAAGCATTAGCATGGATGCAGTACTCCAAGTGAGACACTGTTTCAAAGTTGTATGAGAGTTTAGCTGATATCAGAGTCTCATTGAATTTGATAGTATGAATGATTGGAACAATTATTATACCCAATGCTATTGATTGAGATTTCTTATTAATCGCTATTCTGTATTTATTATTCCCCATGGGTCATTGTATGCATGAAGTATTACATCAAGTATGGTTGAATTGTTTTTTCAGGCATGTACCTCCATTTACAAAATGTTATAATGTCCCTTTATGGTGTTGATTTATTTAGTACTCTACCTCCGAGGAGAAGAATTCATTCTTCATGTTAAGTGAGGATTGGGTGTATGCTTTGGAAGTTTGCTTTCAATGTTAATACATAGGAGTTAGGTCTCAGCCCTGGTGGTGAGCGGATGTCCTTTCTCTGCGGTCTAGGCTGGCAGGTGTTGGTTCCAGCTCGCGTGGGTGGAGTAACTGGGATATTCACCAGGCCATTGGATTGCAGTGGATTGATTTCTGTTTGTGCTACTCTGGGCCTGGCTCCATCTTTTCCTCGCGGATTGGTCTTTGTTTCTGTGATCGGACAATCGTCCTTTGTTCTGCTTTAGGCTCCTGGGCCATTGTCTCCGCTCACGGAAAGCGATGATGCCCTGGGAAAATGTCACGGTCTGTGGACGGGACACAGGAACAGCGATCTGTGGCAGGATGGATGGCGGTTTGTTTGTTCTGGTTGCAGGGCTGGTTTGCACCACCCCCTGTTGCTTTGTGGTACTTCACCCACTCAACGGTGCCCGGTGGTCTCCTGTAGGAGTTTCGGCCGGCCCGGGGTGTCCTTCTGTGCCATCCATCTATTTCAACCACTCCTCAGGGTGGATTGATTGTGGATGGTTCTCGGTGGATGTTAGGTGATGATACCAGTGCATCTCTGTATGCTTGTATGGATCAACAATCCCCGCTAATGCTTCCCGGTGTCCCTTATGGCCCACTAGCTGTCATAATATCTGACGTTATTATCTGTCTGGGATTACAGCGCCGCCTCCGGCGGCCACCCTTCCTATTAAAATCTATGCACAATAAATGAAGTGAATGTTAATACATAAATGTTAAACCCCCTCTCTCTCTCTGTCAATCATTATAGATTAATTTACCCTCCTCCCCTTAAGCTTATCTACAAATGTCTATCAAATGAAAATGAGTCAAAGAGCATTTTAGAAAGATAATGTAATATTTTTTAAAAATAACTATTACCTCTATTAAGATACTTACTCCATTGTGACACCAAACTTTCCGTTCTTTGTTCATAGAAGGTGGTGAGTTGCTGGTGGAACTATTCTTAAGTACCCTTGTCTCGAGTAAAATCTACAACTGCGCACAGTCTTCTTAAGTTCCCTGAAAATGTGAAAGTGATAGGCTGGAAAAATCTATATGCTGTAGTGTTTCCAGCTTAAATGTTAAATGGCAAAATTGGAAAATTTTTACAGAGTTGGAGGGGACATTATTACGACAAAGAATAATTTTGGTGGCAAGCAGTTTAGGCTGATTGGATTTGATTAATGCTTGTAGCAATTTAATTTTCTGGTTACTAGATGGCATTTACAATGTTTCCGGAGGTAAAAGGGGGGCATCTGAGATTACCTTATATGCATTATTATAATATATATATATATAACGATATTTATATAAATAAATTTACTTTATATGGCAACGGAATTTTTCCCCCAGTGTTTTCGGGGAAGGGATGGATGCTTTTCCTGCAAAAGCAAATCGAAGGAAGTCAACACTAGGTTTAAAAAAAAAACTCATCTTTTAAAATTTTACACTTCCAAAATGTAGTGCCTTGGGCATTTGCTCAACATTCCTATTTATAAATTCGGTTTCGATCATACATGAATCACAATTTAAAAGATCATGTACATGAGGACACTTCACCAAAGAAACTTTACTACTGATTTCGTTTTGTGTAGTCTTCGTGATCGAAAATTGATAGCAAACTTAAAAATTGAAAATGAGCGTGAAGCCAAAGAGTGTCGCTAAATGTAAACTATCCCTAAAAAACTTCCTTCCTTGTAGAAAAGGCTACATTGAGATGCTAGTGGAGACAATCGAGATATCGTAGTTAGCCACAGCCTACTAGATTACAGACGATGAGTTTACCCCTTTTGTAAGTAACACTGATTCTAATCTTGTGTCTGTGAGATCGGTAGAAGGAAAAATAAAGGATTGAGCAATCGAAATTTGCGTCATATAAACAATAAAAATTGGACATGTTAGGTGCCAAAAATAACGACTGGGTCTAAAATCTCGATAATCAAAGTGAAATTTTTTGGGTCAAAATACGACTAACAACCTCTAATTTACGAGCCCTGGTGCCATGACACACAAGCATGTATCTGTATACAGGTATATTTTAAGCTCTATACTACTTTTAGTACAAAAGTTAGTGCATTTTTTATGCACTATAATTGAATTTTTATATGCAGTGAAACTTATCTAAGGCAGAAACTCACGGGACCGGAAAAAATTCCGTAGTATGCAGGTTTCCGTCTTATGGAGGTTACATGCAAAATAAATACATACATAGTTAAATTCAGTGGTAAGAGATGACTGCATATGCTTTTTTTTTTCTTTGTCTCATCTTGCGAACTTTAAGACTATATTTTCCTTTTGATAAAAATATTTATTTTATCACTGCATTATGGTTGTAACCCCCCATGCGATGAAATTGTGTATAGTATACATGTAAATACAATGGAGTTGTAGCTCTGTAACCCCCCATTGTAAGCCTGTAACCCTCTCCTTATGAACTTTCTGGGTATGCTATGGTGGGTGGGTGGTGTGCAAAATGGTGGTCGGACAAGCATAGGTGTAGACAAAAAGTTCATAAGCAGGGGTTACAGAGCTATAACGTATATTCCTATGTTAAATATACAAAATTTCATTGAGATGGGGGGTTACAACCCCCAAAACCGCCCCCTGGCTACGCCTATGTGGACAAGGGCATTCTATATCTGTAAAATGCCTTTTATTCGTCATCCCCCACTTTGCTATTTGCATTGTATTACAACCCTCTTTCCTTTTTCTGCTAAGAAAATTTTTTTCCTACTAACGATTTTCCGCTTTATGAAGGCTTTTCTCTTTGACGGGACTAAATAGTGCTTTCCGATACCGCGTTAGACAGTTTCTGTGTTAGCTAATGTTAACTACCATTGACTTTTGAAGGGACCGCAAAAAAATTCCGTGTTGAGCAAGTTTCCACCTTAGACAATTTTCACTGCATATCTTTTTTAGTATCGTCATTTTTATGTAATTTTCTATTTTCCAGCCCAATATTTCTACACCACTAGTCAATGCCAAACTTTGTCTAAAGTGTTATTCTAATTCTTTTTTATTTTTAATATTTAAAACTTACTGTTTTAGGTTTGGACATCCCTATGAATGGCCCTTGTTACTTCAGAGTGTTATTATGAATTTAGCTATGTTATTAATGATACAGCTATGTGTCAGTGTCCGCCATCATACCCAAATTATTCCCAAAAAGCCACATTTTTTCACTGGTAAGCAGTCAGTCTTGTCTCTTTTAGAATATATATATTAATATTGCAATGATATGGCAGAACCTGTCTATCTCGAATACTCCATTCCTCAAAATTGATGCATTTCAGCATAAATTCAATGTATATTTCTGGGTTTATCTGTAATATTTTTCTTCCCAAACTTTCGTATCTTAAACTACAGACTAAAGTGCTAGTCACAACTTCGAAAGTGGTCGAGAAGGATCCTTTGCATAGTAATATTCACAACATCGTGTGTGTAGTAGAATGGGAACATAACAGATGCAAATTTGTCAGGCAGCCCACAAAAAAGGCATAACTTCTGTTAACGTTTTCAATAAGGATTGGGGATTTCGGACAATGGGGGGGGGGGCATGAATGTAAGTGGAAGCTTCAGAAAATTGTCCAGTTAAAGTCAGGTATCAGAAACTGTTAATACTAGTTTTGTTAAGATACATCAAAAATGTTTCAGATAATATATTATAAGAATATTTCATCAAATATATTACATCTATACTTATGATTACATAGTAATAAAATACCTTCAACCAAACATGTATGCAGTGTATGAGGGCTATTCGCACAGTAACCTCCGTTTGGCTACATAAAATACGCAAATACATATACATAATTTCTATTACACACATTGGAAGACTACAACTGTAGACTATTTTTCAACGTAGTTGCCCATCAAATTGAAACACTTATCATATATGTGAACAAGCTTTGAAATTTCCCCTTCATAGAAAACTGCCGTTTACGAGTTCTACCATTCTTCGACACTATTATGCAGTTGAGTGGTTTGTAAACACTTTTGGAGTCAAATGAGCACAAATTTTTTATAGCCTAACTCAAGGGTGACAGAAGTTGCTTTTGTCCGGGAGGGAGTGGGGTGAGTAAGAAGAGGGATGGGAAGACATACTTATTAACTAATTATCAGCAAATAAATGACAATTTAAATTATTATTATTTTTTTCTTTTTTTGCTTTCGTCTTCAAGACTACAGAGATTACCCACAACCTCATATGAATGAAAGCAGTGATAGAATTATATGTTAATGTATAAAAACAAGCAAGATTTTTCCTAAAGGGGCATTACCCTTTTCATAAAAACGTTGTTCAAAACAGTATGAGAAATTTGTGGAAATTTTTCAGAAAGTTTGGCTATTGTGAACCGATGGTTTTCACAAACCGTTGCATCACTTTTTTGAATGAGTTCATTACCGACAACAGTAGGACGGTCAGTTCTTTTTTCATTGTGAATGTCTGTTTGTTTATTTTTTAACTTTCTGCACCACTCACCTACAATACCTTCACTTATTACGTTTTTCCATAAACACTGCACAGTTCGCAGTGAACGTCTGCAGCTTTTTTTTTTTGTACGCAAAAAAAACTATTACTGAATGTACCTCATATTTGGCAGCATTTTCTTTTGTACTGCTCATTTTGAAGCAAAGTCAAGGGCAGACAAGCAACAGACACAACCTCTCAGTGGTGCAGCTGGGCTTTGACTGAATCAATCTACACTGGAGTGCAAAAACAAAGTCAATCCGCCACTACTTCTCATGCTATAAGAAAACAGAGGTCACTTTCTGAATAATCCTCATACATAGGCACCTCTAAATCAAATTGTTTTATCAATTCTGTGAGATTTGAGATAGTCAGGTTCTACAATATATACAAATACCATAACTTAGTTAATATTGTGATTTTATTATGAAGCAGGAAAATTTTTGTGTTTTGTTTTGAAACACATGAAATATGATATCTTTTTTTTTATTATTTTAAGCAGTTTGTTTCAACATTTTTTACATTGTCGTACAGTACAGTAGGGAATTATTTACATGAAGCCTGAAACTTTGTGTTTTTACCCTTACCCCCTGCATCATGCATTACAGGTCTATTAAGGTCTGAGAGAGCCAGGATACATTGCGAATATGTTTGCATGATTTTCATGAAACGTCTATTAAACGAAAAATTTAATTAATATTTTTTTTTATTATATTTTTACTATAAATTTGTGTCCATTTTGATTATAAAACGTGCCTTTTTTTACTTTGCGTTATAATAAGAATTAAATTTTATTGACTAGGATTTTAGATATAATTTAAACATTTAACCTTTAAATTGTGTAGTAGTTAATGTGGTGTAAGTTCACAGGATGAAAGGTTACCATCAGCCCAAAAATTTAAGTATCTTGGATCATTTATAGATATGGAGATTTAGCCACAGAGATACAACACAGATTCCAATGTGGGTGGTTAAATTGGAGAAAGATGAGTGGAGTGCTCTGTGATAGGAAAGTAAGCGGTAGGATGAAAGGAAAATTGTACACAACTGTGGTGAGACCTGCAACGTTGTACGGGGCGGAGACTTGGCCAATTACAAGAGCGTATGAAAGGAAGATGGAAGTGGCTGAGATGAGAATGTTGAGGTGGATGAATGGTGTTACAAGGAGGGATAAAATAAGGAATAACCTAATTAGAGGTACAGTCAAGGTTGGACTCATGGGAAAAAAAATGCAAGAACATAGGTTAAGATGGCTTGGGCATATGGAACGGTGAAATGAGGAATATGTGGGGAAAGGTATTGAATAGGCTGGTGGTAAGGGAAGACCATTGCTGAGATGGAAGGATCAAGTGATGGAAGATCTGGAAGAGTATGGATGGAGTAGAGAAGAAGCCTTGGATAGAAGATTGTGTAAAGGAAGAATAAAAGAGCATAACACCAACCCCATATAAAACATGGGAAAATGGCAAAGTGAAAGAAGAACCACCTTTAAATTGTATCTAAAATCTGAATCAATGAAACATTCATTTTTATCATAATCAAGTAAAATATTAAGGCATGTTTTGTTAAATTTGAGTAATTCTCTCTTCATAGTCGATAGTGTGGTTATATCAGATGATTAAGTACTCGCAACGAAAAGAGTAATTTTCTGCACCTGGTGGGAATCTATATCTCCTAATGACCTACATACGTGTTTTATTGTCAAAGCAGACATAAATAGAATTATAGTATAAAAATAATAAAAATCTTATATGGTTTTCTAGGGAACATTTACAAAATTTGCTTTAAAACATAAAAATAACAAGTTATATGAACAAGAATGGCACATTTTGGATTGGACTCATATCAATGTAAAAATTAATAAAAGGTTTCCATAATTTTCTAAATAAATAGTCGCAACTGTTAGTAAACTAAAAAGACATAAAATGTTAGTAAATCTAAAACCAAAGCAACAAAAGTACTGGACTTTTACAGTCAATAACAATAACGGCAATGAGACTAATATGACGCAAATGCCTTTTAGCAATGATATAATGAAACTATAGATATAACGATCTGCCACATAAAATTATCGAATTTTATTAAAATTTTGCATAAATTATCTCAAAAATATCATTTTTTATTATTACAATCTTTCGTAAAGAGTGATTTTGGCATAAAACCATTGCAGTTCCATTGAATTGAATTTAATAAAACCATTAAATTACAGACGGCATACACAAAACTGTCAAAACTTGGCGGTAAAATTGGCATTACATAAAACGGGTATGTGTAAATATTTTTTCACAAGCTTTTCTGTTCTTCTTAGTATTGCCTATAAGAATAGGTGTGGTTGAACTCGCATATATGAGCTCACGTGCATGCGAAGATTGCATACATGCATAAAATATCGAGCTTCAAATTTTCTCTTATCTTTTTAATGTTATCTAAACCAGCTTAATTGCGATTTTATACATGCACAAACCATATACATGCTAGTATTTTTGAAATCAAATGAATGTTTTATTATACAATTTTAACTGGATATATGCATACAAACTTTATAAAATTTTCATCCACAGTAAATAGCTGACAACCCTTATTTTTAAGAGGCAACTTTCCCCACTGGAAATGACTGTCAACGAATGATTCTGTAGACCAGTGGTTCCCAAACTTTTGGCCCGAGGAGCCCTTTTTAAGAAATTGAAATTAGAAATTTTATTTACACATACATCTGTATATTACTATACATACATATGTCGGGTGCAGTGTGAAACACACATTTATTTTAATTGCATCCAGTGGCTAATACATTCAATTAGTTATTAAGTATTCTCTTAATTTTTAAATCTTCTTTTTGGTTTTTGTTCTTTTATTTCTAGTGGTACGTTATTCCACAAAAAATTATTGATTAAATGATATGAAAAAGGTTAATGCTTCAACAGATCAAATGTTGAATCAGTTATCTGTTTTTATTAATAGAGTAATAGCCCTTATTAATAGAGTAATAGCAGTGGTGCAGTGTGGTAACACGTTCGCCTAGTGCGCTGTTAATCCGGGTTTGACTCCCAATGGTGCAAAGAACGCTTACTCAGAGATCTCATAAAGATTGCACTGCTCACTGTAGTCTGGGTTTGGTTCCCTAGGCTTTAAGAAGTTCGGATTCCTCGGAAAACTGTAGGTCCAAGAGGTTTGGATTCCTCGAAAATTTATAGTTTCAGATTCCTTGGAAAACAGTAAGTCCTGGTGCAGCATAACCACTGTACAGTAGAACCCTGCTAATCCGTCACCTATGGGACCGGGAGTGTGGTCAGAATGCAAAAAAGGTCGGATTATTAGAGGAACACTTCCTTTACGTTAAAATGTGATACAGTCAAAAAACGATGTATACTATGTATGGTTTTCAATTAAAAATATTGTCTACCATACCATTACATAATATACTATAGTATTATTAGTATATTATATTATGTTGACACATTTTAAGTTTGACAGTGTAAATAGGAAATAACATATTTCAAGAAATATTGAAATCAATAGGTAGTATAGTTATAGTAATATATATATATACTTTTACTGTACTGTTAGTTCTTAAGGAGGACGAAAAAATCTGTAATGTTCTTCTGCTTAGCAGACGACCATCTTGATTTTGCTGCGATGTTCCTCCATTTTCGTATCCACAAAATATCCGTTGGTGAATAAAGGGAGTTTTGTTCAATGTACTGAAGAGCTGTGTCGAATACCCTCTTAGCATCTGCATGCCATACTCGGTCAGTAGGTTTACAGCTCTCATTGTGTTCTTTCTTGCTGTCATCTGTAGTATGGATTACAGCAGCAATGATCTAGTCATCATTTAATTCTTTTGTAGTTCAGTCAGCATCAGCTTGATTGATCCACTCACGTCACTGAGCTAAACATCAGGATGTAAAGCTTGTACGTCACTGACAATTGCTGGTGTGTGTTCACCTTGAATTTCACTTCATGTTGATCACTTTCAACCATCATTTTCGGCCAAAGTTTACGCCACAATTTTTCAAGTATTGATGTTTTCATCTCTTCCCAGGCCTAGACAATTGTGTAAATAACATCCTTAATATTAAGAGCTTTCATCGCCTCAAACAGGCCGCTACCTTTTTCTGTCTTTTCTAGAATAGATCCAATATATTTTCGACGATATCTTCTCTTTAACCACTCCCCCCCCCACCCCCAGTCCATGGGTTAAATGAGAGAAGTTACGTTAGTAGGAAGAAATACATCTTTTATTTCTCCCTTTACTAGTTCCTCTTCAGATGGATGAGATGGTGCATTATCCAGTAAGGGCACGTAGAGGCAGTTTTTTTTTACTTTAGATTTTTTAAACTGCAGGAATAAACAGGTCAAAAAACCATTCTTTAAAATGTTTGCAATCCATCCATGCTGGTTTTTGCTTTCGTTAATACACAGGTAGTGATGATGCATTAATGTTTTTAAATGCTTTTGGATTCTTGGATTTCCGTATTACAAACAATGGCAATTTGTGACTGCCATTAGCATTACTACAGGTGGCAATAGTCAACCTATCTTTATTAAGTTTCATACCTTTTATGGTTTCGTTTTGTGCAACCAGAGTTCTTGTTATGAACATTTTATAGTTTAAACCTGTTACATCGATGTTATATGAATGATCAGGAGTTAATCTATTATTTTCTTTAATCAGATTTTCAAATTCTGAAATAAATTCGCTTGCAGCTTCTTCATCAGCAGAGAGCTTCTCATCTGAAATTATTACATTTTAAATTCCATGTCGTTTTTTCCATCGATGTAGTCAGCTTTCATTTGCTGTAAACTTTTCGATGCCTTCATTTCCTTCAAATTTTTTGTGGAAAATAAAAGCCTTTTCTTTAATGATTGGTCCGGACAATGGAGTTCCTTTTCTTCTTTCCCGCTCAAACCACAACTATAAAGCATTGTCTAAAAGCTCACATTTTGGCTTTTTCAAAGTTTTACGAATTTTCAGCCATTGTTCATCCTCAATCGCCATCATACGAGTTTCTAGATCTTTCCTATTTTTTCTCCCGTCTTTAACTGTAGTTACGCCTACTCCTACTTCACGTGCAATATTTTGAAAGAACTCGCCTTTATTTAACCTTTCAAGCACTTTTAATTTCTCCAACGAAGACAGTGTAACGTGTTTACGTTTTGTTGTTGCCATAATGAAATCATACACACTACGCCTAAAGACAACTGAACCTAAAGCACTAAAAACTAATTTCTAATACAGCAGTTACAGCAAACAGGGTTTACACGATTTATTTCACAAAGAACGAAATTAAAATCAAAGCCCGGTGGCTGCGCCGTGCGGACTACGGCATAAATCGCTCGCCGAGATAGCGGTATGGTCGGACCATCAGAGGTCAGATTACCGGGGTTCTACTGTAGTCCTTGATCCGTAAAACCACAAACAAATAAATAATAGAGTAATAATACTGTACATTATAAATATTGAAATAAATGTGTATGATTTATAAAATTAGAAATAAGAATATCTAATTTAATAATAAAATTCATTAAAAATTTAATGAGCAAATTATTTCCACGCTATAGTTCAGAGAATACCGCTTTTATGTAAAACCCGCTTATATGCATAGGATTTCGTTGCCATGTTCATTTGCAGTTTCAACTGTAATACGTTTTCATAATGTAGAATTGTGCCTAAAGTTGTTCCTAAAAAAATAATATTTTTGTACTTTAATAAATAATATCCCATACTTTTAATTTTATTATTGATTCCAAATAAACCTTAATGTCACATAATAAAAATCATGCTATAAATGTTTACGAAAGAGTAGCACATCTTCAATACATGACACTAAAGTGAAAAGAGAATGATAAAAGTCTTCAAATTTTAATGTGTAGAAGAAATACACAAATGGGTGATTTTTTTTTTTTGGCGGGATGTATTACTTACATTTGCAATTTAGTACTAATTATTAATTACAATGCATATTGGAACAAATGAATAACATAGTTATTATATTTATTTATTTAAATCAAACAACAATAAAGGTTATTATATTTCACTACAATAATTGGAGTTACAATGATGTGAAAATAATTATAACCTTTAAACCACTGTTCTGAAAAATGACATCTTTTTGAGTTGTGACTTTGTATAAAGGGAAATATATGTGTCAAATGATATTCTCAAAGACTTCATAAGGAATAAGTTTAAATCCTGACTCACAGATGTGATGATAATGAAAAACAGTTTTACCAACTTTAAATTTCATTCAGATCGCAAAGTAAAAAATGTTTATTTCTCATGTTGATCATAAACGTGAATAAATTTTTATGCATTATTCTTTGATTTGTATATACTAGATATTTTTGTATTGCACATAGATTGCCAAAGCAGAAAAAGGTCGTTTTAATAATTTAAGTTTTATTTATAATGGATGCATTGTTTTGTGTTTGGTAGCGAACACGTAAACTAACTGAAAGGAAGGAAAATCCTGCTTTGAATTGATGCAGATTTGTAAAGTCTGATCTACTAAATAATTTTAAAATTTTCTGATTCATGGACATGTGGAAAGTTTGAAAAATGGTCCTCCATAAAAAGTAATTGGTGACTCCTATTCTGTGCTAATTGGTTGATGTAAGCGTACTGAAAGTGGGTATTATAAATTACTTTTCACCAAATATATGTGTGCTGATGGTGAGGTGATTCAAGCATGTGGCCATCAAGTTGATAATTCACTACTGTACTGGTGAATTATACTTACGTTATAAATTGATTTTGTTTTCTGCTGTGATTGTAGAACAATGCAAGGGGGATGTTTCTACTCTGGCACATGATGAGAACTACTTTTCTTCTTCTCTACCTTCTCCTCCTCCTCCTCTATCTCCCATCCCTCGATCTTTTTGGGGTATGTCTTCTTTATAATTTCTTGGTTTTCTGGTAACACTTTATTCATTTTAATATCTTTTATTTAGCACTTTCTTTTTGAAAGAGTTGGCAAAACCTTCGCTATGGTTATTTTAAGTCTCATAAATAATTAATACATAATTATTTTGTTGAACGTTGGTACCTGTAAATACTTAATATGGGTAAGCTTACATTTTGAGTCCAGGATTGGGACGGCGTCTCTTTTTCTCCTAAAACAAAAATAGCTCTAGCTTAAGCTACTTATACATGACTTCCAAAAATTATTGTATAATTACATTTTGTGAAGTGTCCGATTCCTCGAAAAATAAATAAAACTTAATTTTCGTACCAATGTTTGAAACAAGGTTAATGTACTTGTATTATAAAAATTCAAAAAATTAAGATTAACGCTCAGAACTATGAAGCTGTATAGGAAATATATGGGTGCATTAATCATTGATAAAGTTAATATAAACCATGTTGCTGGCTAAAGTTGTATATTAATGATCATATAAAAGATTTAATTAGACTTTACATGGTCAATAATAATGTCATTATCAGTAATGTCATTACCTTTTCTCTTGCCTTGCTTCATTACTTTTCAACTTACAGATTATTTGAAATGATCATTTCAACTGATTTGCAAGGTTTAACGGTAATGAAGGAATAATGAAGCGAAGTTTTCTTTAAATTATTTCAAATGATTCCCAAGGTTGATGGAGGAGTAATAACGAAGCAAGATTTTTGGAAGCAATTACATTATTATTGATTGTGTAAACTCTGCTTTATAGCTTCACATCCCATAGAAAAATATGTGACCCCCCCTTTTCTTTATTACATTTTAAAGTGTTTTAAAAGTTTTTGCTATATTATATCAGAAATAACTACATGCCCCAGTAGTTTGAACTGGCCGAGCTGGGTTTGGCTTCCAATCAACATAGCTGTGCATAAATTTATCGTGGTTCGTAAATCACGTTAAGTCATTAGTTGTGTTCCAGACGAAGCATGTTGCAGTCTTTGGGTGTAAGCAGAGGAGGCAGAAGTTCATAAGGGGGTTATAGGCTTAATGGGAGGGGTTACAGAGCTACAACTCATATATTCCTATGTTAAATATACAAAATTTCATTGCGATGGGGGTTACAATCCCCAAACTCCCCGGGTTATGCCTATGGGAGGAAGATATATAAATATGGAAGTAACTGCCATTTTTCAAATGATTTAAAGTTTGGCTGGCTTCTTGTCTCAAAAGTCACAATAAAGAAAAACTGTCATTTTATTTCTTATAATTTTGGGACATAAAATTAAACTAATTTGAACAGACAATTTAATTTAGTAATTTTTTATCATTAATCTCTAACGTACCTCTCATTAATTAAAGATAATTATTATTTGAAATGTTTTATTAACAACATTGATAACTTCTGCAGCATTTGATAATTTGAAGTTCTGCTCCAAGGTCTAAAATTATTTTTTAGATTCATTTAATTTAATCAGCATTTCAAGTATTAATTAACACATTTGAAACAAATTTGATGTATTAAGTAACAGATTATGATCACGATGCAATTGACATCTGTTCTATTCATTCGTTTTTAGATTTTCAAGTTCAATATTTTTGGGAATGGACAGACTTTTTGAGCTACTTAGAATTTTTAGCAACATTTACAGCTGCCGTTGGTATTCTAATGTACTTTCTTATTGATATATATATAGTAGTGGAATTTGTAGGCTTTCTGGCTGTTTTTACCGAATCCATGCTTGGCGCTCCACAGTTTTACAAAAATCTTAAGAAAAAGTCAACGCTTGGAATGAGGTAAATCAGAGTCAACATTATTTGTAATAAAATATAAAGATTTAAATGAATAAACTTCATTAGCTTCACATACATATATATTGCATTACTTTATATTATACTCCACAGTTGCATGATGGTAATATATTCATCTATCGTGATATGGGTTAGATATTAATAATACTGTAGAATATATGCTGTCTTTTCTGCCATCATCATCATCCGGGATTTGGTTCTCTTTGCAACAGAGATTTGGGTTCCTTGGTGAACTATAGATCCTGGCACAGCATAACTTGTATCATAAAATACACCAAGCTACTTTACAACATTGAAAGATAGCAGCAGTAGCTGTAAGAGTGAGTTCATGCAAACAGAAGAAAAGGCCGCTTTGTTCTGGCTACTCAGCCATTTTTAGAATTCTGAAATAAATTCATTGATGCCAATTCCAACAAATAAAGTGATAATGTTAAAACAAATTACGTTTTCTGTAGCAATAATAAAAATGTTAATACCGAATTCAAAATAGTAATTGGAAAAGTTGTATTATTGTATGAATACCAATAGCAACAATCTACAAATTTATTGAGCAAAGTGCTATATAGTTGAAAGAGCGGCCATCTTCCATTCACAGTGACGAAAATGATATTGAGGAAATATAATCTGCCACAAATTCAACATCAGTAACAAAATTTAATGTTATAAAGGAGCTCTGCCGTGACATCAAGGTGATGTGTTCGTCTGTTGTGCCACTTACCCAGGTTTGATTCCCATGGTACCATAGAACACGTGCCATTTTTTCTGCCCGCCATCATTTCTGGTATATTTCTCTAGGTAACATAGATTTGAATTTCTCTAAAAACTGGGTCTAGGCACAATATGACCGTAGCTATCCTTGCAACATACAATACAGTTTTTTAAAATATTCC
>QLNU02014802.1:5875254-5909554 GCA_006491805.2 Dysdera silvatica | reverse complement strand
TAAGGAACATTCTGACAGTACTTGTTCGTAATTCCTGAGCAGTCTACCACACAGCTGATTTATTTTATCGTGTCTGGAGAATCTTTTTATATACCTGCAATTCCAACCTTTGACTCGCCATTTTCTTAGTTTTAAAGAATACGATAACTGCACCAGATTTTACACTGTCCTTCATTTGTATGTTGTTGACTGCATAAAGCAGCGAAAATTTTAAATGTTCAGCTAAGCAGTGTTTGCTGAGTATATATGTAAATTTTTATCCGAATTGTGGGTGGAGCAATGCTTTCAGACATATATTGTTCTATGCCTGTTATAGTGTTTATGTTGTAAAATACAGATCGAGTACTTTATTTATTAAACAGGTTTCCTTACTGCTTATAATAAGATATGGGGTTGCACATTGTTGCTACAGAGCAGGTATTAAGGTTGACATGCTTATTAAAACGAGTTGTTGTTTTATATATTTTTTTAATGTATAATGGTAAAGGGTGTATTTACTAAAACAGTAGTCATTTTTTTTCTTTATCAGAATTGGAAATTCTGACCTTGTATTTAAAAATTTATTACTATTTTACAAAATGCGAGATTTTTGAAAATGAATAAAATGTCTTAAGCAGAAATATCTCTTTTCATCTCCTCTTCATTTTCCGTGCCACTATGGAGTTCCTTGTATGTCTGCAGGGCCATTTCAAGATCAGACTTATATGACGAATTGTTTTCAGCAATGAAATCCTATATTAAAAATATATCAATAAGCAGTTCTATTTCTTTCCAAAATATATTTTATAAATTGCAACTTCTAATCTTTTCACAGGTTAGCCAATTTGTAATATAATTAATAATTTTTCCATAGATCACTTTCTATTTCAGAATATATTACATCCTATTAATGTAATATATTTCTTTGGAGCAAGGATTACCAAGCCTACATCTATGACAGCTTTTGAAGTGCTTATCATGGATACTACCACAAATAGAAATAACACTTAAAAATTAAGTAAGCAAAGGGAAGTAACAGCAATATGCACTTTCAGAATAATTTTTATAAGGGAAATTACTAAGAGTCTAATAAAATAACTAGCTGTTCATAAGTATGAGGAAGTTGACAACCCCTATTGCAGAGAAAAAGGCTGCTCAAAATTAACTAATATAACCATACTCCATGTTATATGGATTAGTAATATAAACAAATACTATGAAAACCTCTATACAATGTTTAAGAAAAGCCTTTCCAAAGCCACTAAAACTGAATAATGCCAATTTGGGTTTTGTGGTGCAAGAACAGCTAAGGTCATACTGTGTCAGGTTTTACAGTTTTCCGTAGAATGCAAAACCATTTTTGCACAGGAAATCAAACGGTGGACCTGTAGAAAGAAAACAGTAAGTGCAGTTGGGTGTCTGCTGGAATTAAACCCGGGAAATTTGGATGGTATCCAAACATGTTACTACTATGGCACCACAGGGTGAATAACATTAGTTTTATCATATGGTCACTCACTGCATTATCATGGCTAAAATTTTTCATTTAATTTGCTTTTACAGAGCAAGGACGACAAACATCATGCTGTGTTGGGGTTTACAGTTGCCAAAGGAACCAGATTACAGTGAACAGTTAGTTGGTACGCGTTCTTTTTTTTGGCACTGTTGAGAGTTGAACTCAGATAAATGATTGGCTGTATTTTTATGGTGCAAGGGCAGATGGGTTACTGGCACACTGTGTTACCATTGTAAGGTTTAATTTACTTTAAAATTTATTTTATGACGCAAGGATGGCTAAGATCATGCTGCGCTAGTTCAGTTTTCTCAGGAATGTACACCTCTTTTACCTAGGAAATGAAACCGTGGACTGCACATCAGGTAAAAAAAACAAAAAAACAACCCACCCTCCATGCCCAGTAGCAGAAACTTTTCTGACAGACTACGACACCAATTTTGTTATTTGAAAATAATCCGCAGCATAATTTAATTTTTTTTTTTAAGTTTGCATAAAATACACAGGCACCTTATGCATCATTTTGTCAAAAAGTTTAGTTTTTCATAAACGTGGAAATTTGATAAAATATAATAAATATTAAAACTAAAATATTTAACAGTATTGTATCTTACTATTTTTTTAATTTAAAATAATCATATATTGTTTTTCGTAAAATTAAACATTTCAAAATAGCCAAGACTGTAAACTTTCACCACAGTTGAATAATAAAACTGTAGCTTTTATTACTGCAACACTTAATTTTTATTGAAAAAAATTGTAACTAAAATTTTACTTTCTTAATTAACCCCGTAAGTCTTGCTTCCGTCAATATGACGGGTTGTAGTATCAATCCATATTTGTCGTTCACGTGATATCGCTTGGCTGAAACGTTTTAAAAGCTATGTAATAAATAGTGCGAAAGTATTTACTTTTCGTCATCTTATATCTCATTCACAAATTAGTTAACATTTTTATTTCTTAAATAAAAAAACAGCTAATTTTTGCATGGTTTTCTTGAAAAATACGCGACACTTAAGGTGTTCAACACTGAACGTCGGTAAAGTTACACTTTTCCTTCTTCTTACCTTCTTAAAAAACATTTTTACTATTACACTTTTCCTGATTTTTTTTTTTTTAAATAAACAAATGCATTTTATTCAATTTTTTTAATTAAAATATAACTAAGAATGCTTTGCTTTATTTTTGTTAAATGTGTATTATGACAGAAATTTTCAAAAAATGGGTCCCCGAAAACTTTATTTTTGCACTTTATTTGAAGTGGCCTAGAGAGAAATTCAACCCCCCCGGTGTGGTTTAAATTGTTTTCTGTCGTATGCATTGCATGTTAAATGCCATTAAAATGTGTCTAGTTATGTAAAATGTTGTGGATTAGCAATAGAATCATCTTAAAGTTTGCGGGGGGATGGGCAAGATGACCCTCTTACGGAACCCTGGATCCATCCCCGAATTTGCGGGGTTTTTACATTGGGTTACAATAACCCCTGAATCTCCAAGTATTCAATCCATAATCAAGACAACCTAGCATTCCCAGTACTTAAATAAATCGAAAAATAAGTGAACTGCAAACTGAAACCAGAACAAAACTATCTCTTTTCCTTTTACCTCAATTCGAAGATCTATTTTTAAACTACGTCCCTGTGTGCATAGGCATAGCCAGAAAGTTCATAAGGGGGGGGTGTTAGAATGTTAGAACACCCGAACTCAATGGCTATGCCTATACCCTAGTTCAAGGTCAGAGTAGACGATGCGATTTTCGATGTCTGCCCTGCCAGGATTTGTTAATTAGCCCCTTACTTCTCACTTCCCTCTTTAAAATAGAAGAAATAATTAAATCTTTTTTTTAAACCAAAAACCTTATTTTACGTGAATATTTAATCAAAAGTAGGCCAAGTTATGCCTATATGCATTAATGAGGTTTGACTGTATATACATACATTAAAAAAATTAATTAGACGCTATGGTATCCAATAATTGCTAAAGTGTAGAATTGTCTTTGCCTGACGTTCCACCTTCAGTGATATCGGATAGTTTGCGTTTTCATGAAGACGAAGAGAATTCATTGTTTGAATTACATGGCAAATTAGTACCGATTTCCTCACTATTTTTCTGTTCACTATTCTCTAATATACTACGTGCTACTTCCTTTGAGTTTATCTCTTGTATTTACCTTTTTTTTTTTAATTAAAACATTAACATTTGACATGGATTTATACTGCAACTTTTTACCAGTGTGAAATCTCGAAAAATGTATTTTCAGATTTTTAAAAAGAATGTTTTCATTACACTCCAAATAAAAAACTTTTTCCAGCTGGGCTGATACTTCAATGCGGTTAAAATGCTAATTTTATTCAACTAGAAACACATTTTGGTTAATGACCGTTAGAAATAAAGGATAATACGGAATTCTCCCCGTACCACCGTACCTGCTCACTTTGTAACGGTGTTTGGTGTTCCTGTTCTTTAGGGGGAGTTGGGATGGGAAAAATAAAGGTGGCTACATACGTGTCGATTTATTGTACAGATTTTACCTGTGTGTCCACACATACTTATGTTTTTCCGTGCCATCATTACCTGTTGAGGCCAAAAAACTGTTTTTCAATCTTGCGTGGGATGATCGTGAAGCCCATAAAACCTGCAGATTTTCATCATACACACAGGCGGTTTCCCCCGCTTCCATCTGCCTCCCTACGATAAATCGCTATGTGTGTATCCGCATTAGCTTAGTGAACAAAATGTCAGAAGAAGGTCAAAGAAAAACAAAGGTCACAAATGCATCTATTTTTGGCAAATTGGACTGGTAGGTTTTTGGTTTTTTTTCATCGCCAGTTTTGTAAAATAATCCGCAGACTGCTGAAAAATCTGCGATGTCCGTCTTCCGTCTCGCATTTTCTGCTACCGAGCCTTCATGCATATACAGAGGCGAATATATTATGGAATTTCCATAAATGTTGGGCATTTCAACTCGTGTTTACAAAAATTTTGTGTTGTTTTCCATATTCTTTTATATTCTTTCGGAAATCAGTGTTTTTACCAAAAATATTACGTAACTTTTCAGGGAATTTTCTGGTACGTTCAGGGAATCTGGTTTGGTCTTTCAATCGTCCCTGCATGTAGGGTGCCATCAGAAGTCAAACTTTGATTTTCCATAGATGGACATGCCATTATTATACTACAGAACATTTAATTTTACAGTTAAATGAATAAAATTTTATATATACAATTTGATATCAGTTCCTAATGTTTGATATATCTTATATAAAAGTGTTGCTCAAATTGTGGTCCACAGTAACTTATGAAGAGCTCCTTTATACTTTTAGGAAATAATAATGAAATAATATATTTATCATCATGGTTGGTATAACATTAACTAGAATTTGTAACTTTAGTTTTACCTAATATATTTTACCCTCCCAAGTGGGTCCTTGACTACCTCTAACACCTTGGTGGTCTGCAACAAATAAAGGCTCCAAGTGGTCTGCGAACATGCAAAGTTTGAGAAATACTGCCTTATATTTTTCTACTTACACTAACTCTCTCCAAATCAGTTTTCGTTTCTATTGGAAATTCATGTATAATGCAAAATAGCTTGATCAAACTTGCAGCATCTGCAATTCTAAATATAAAACATTAAATCAGAAAACGTAAATAAATACATAAGCCAAAAATATATACCCCTATGAACAAGATCAGTTCATTATTGCCTCCTCTCCCCACAAATGCATGCAAACTTATTAAAATCACCAAATACTTACAAATTCCTTTCAATCATATCCACTAACAGCCCTTCTATTTTCCGTTTCCAAGCAAAATAGAAGGCCATAGCTCCAAAATGTCTTGTTGATCTGAGCACATCGAATTTTTTTCTACTGCTGATGTGATCGTAAGTAGTATGAGTGACCTAAAAAATAAATATTTTTATTTTGTTAATTTTGCAACTTTCCGACATAACATTTCAGCATGATTAGTTTGTAAAGCTAACTCGCACCCCATGTCAATTTAAATCTGTTTATTTTTAACCAATCAGTTTTCTTTCTGTTTATAAATAAATGTTCTTCGAGATTTTGTTATATTGCATATACTAAAATTAAACAACAATACAGAAAACAAACGCTTGCTGTGTATGCAACAATGACGATAAGAATGACAAGTAGTAGTATGTATGTATATATACATACACACACGCTAAAACACATACTCCCCCCCATCCTAACTTCAACAAATCTGTATTTTATAAACTCACCCTGTGGTAATCAGGATCATCTGGCTCAAATTGTATGCACGCACTATCAAGAATAAACAGGTAAGATTCTTCATCCTGTAATCTCTAGATTTGAAATGGACATATTTTATCATTAGAAAAGTATATTTACTAACACTAAGGAAACCGAAAAGAAAGAAAAATGTTAAACAGAAAGGGAACATATACATCAAGGTGTGGACTTGAGAAGTACTCGGGTACAATGAGTTTTCTCCCTGGTGTCGGGAAATAGATCTGATTCATTCGAAATCGTTCATCCCAATTTGCTTTTCGCAGAGTTCCATCAGGTTCTCTGACCGTTATGAGTCGTTCCTGGTGAAATAAAAATATCACAATTATTTATTCAAATGTATTGTGAAATCAACAAACACTAGGATATTGAAAACAGCTTAAGACAAGGATATTCTGTAAACTTCACAAATATTATAGCCTCCTGCCTATATCCTTGTTTATGACATTCATGAATAGCAATGCTTTATCAACCAAGAATAACAATACAGTATACATAGCTTACAATAAATAATTCACATATCTATATTCAAGCTTATAATTAAATTGACAGACAAGATCGTTGCCGAAATTATATTTAGGGGAGGGGGGGGTTCAAAAAATTTTATAGCATGTATCGATACAACCAAAGCAGGCAAGGCCATAGCCAAGTCCTAGTAAAAATTTAGTTTTTTAGTTAGGGGGGGGGTCCCCTAAAATCCCCCTCTGGACATGCAGAGGCATAACCAGGTGGAGGTTTTGGAGGTTATAACCCCCATCCCCATCAAAGTAAGTAATTTTGTATTTAATATAGGAATATATATGTCAAGCTTTGTAACTCCTCCCATTAAGCTCTTATAACCATTGGCATACACAGAAAGTTCGTAAGGGAAGATCAGAGGCCACGGCGCTGCAACTCATATATTCCTATGTTAAATATACAAAATTTCATTGCAATGGGGGGTTACAACCCCACATCAACACCCCCCTCCTCCGCATACACCAATGCCTATAACGCTCCCCTTATGAACCTTCTGCCTATGCCACTGTGGACACGGGCATGCTGACAGACATATTTGTACACAAGTAGAACTTTTTCACAACGTCATGTTTGCATATAAAATGCTTTATATGCAAATATGATGTAAAAAAGTTCTACTTATTTCATATTGCATAGTTTCATCACACACTTCATTATATATATTACTCATTATTACATATCACATATATATCATTCATTATATATGCACATATTCATACGCATACACAATGCACACATACATAATGCTCCTTCGTTAATGTGAATACTCATAGTGATAAAACTTAAACCACCCTTTTTCAACCCCCCCCCCAAAAAAAAGATTTATTAAACTTTTGTCTTGAAGATCTAACATGAATCCTATTTTATTAGCCCAATTAAATATTCTTCCTATATATAAGGCATTGGAATTTAAAGTTGGTGTGTTTATATTTAAAGGTATTAAACATGGCCTGAACAGAGAAATGTATCAGCCCCTTTGTAACCTACTTCTACCTATAATACTGGTAACTCCAGAAACTTACACATACCTTTTGCTCAAATTAACTTCTTATATCATGGCATTACAATTCTGGATTCAAGGTTTTAGACTTCTTTTCCAATCAAATCAAAATTGATCAATAATCTAACCCCATTCAGGTAAAAACTAAAAAAGCATCTTCTAGCTGGTTGATTTTGCTCCGGTATTTGTACTGTTTATTTTAATATTTTGTAATGTCTTTTTGACTTACTTTATTTTTGTGTCTATCTGTCCTGTTTTGCCATTCTTGGTGATGACACTTTTGTCGAGCACATACAAGTGCTTATTCGCATTACTCCCTTGGTATTATCCTCGTGGTCTTATTATTTGTAAGTTGTTTGCGCTTGAATGTTATGATGTCCAGGAAAATGAATTGAAAAAACTGCTCATGCTGAACATAGTTCACATTATCCGGAAAAGATAAGATCATACTAATATCCGACAGGGCTTTAGGAAGTAGTTAATGTTAAAGGTACTTCACGATATGAGTGTTCCTTTAAACGAAATTCTGACTGCATATGTTCCAAATACCTATAAATATACCGTAAAACAACACTTTTCAACCTTTTCTTCATGGAACTCTTTGGAATATTTCGATGGGACCCCCCCACGGAACTCCTGCATCCAAATTATTCTATCTACAGCACATGGTCTCCATTCAATCAGTTGCGCATCGAATGTAATCGTTCTGCATAACCTTAGTTCAAAAATATTGACATAAGGTATAGCTTCCAGTGTGTGTTTTTGTCGTTGTTTAATGGTGCAAGGACAGCCACAATCATGCTGCAAGGATCTATAGTTTTCAGAGGATTCAAACCCTGGAATACCGATCAATAGAAAAACAGCAACCATTAACTATCCTCTGACTTCAAACACACATGTTCTACATGGTAGACACACTGTACATACAGCCATTATCACTATGCAAACCTATAAAGCTTCACTATATATTTCATTTGAACAATTTTTGCTTTATATCTTTAATGAACATGATTACTAGTCAATTTAGCAAAGGATTGATTAAAAAAAAATTAATAAGTAAATACAATTTTCAAGTTTAGGAATAATATGGTCAAATGTGAAGAGAACATATATATATATACATTTTTTTTTTTTTTAATTATCATCTTATATTTGCATGTTTTATATATCAAGACTACTGTGGGTCACCTGATACGGGACTGATGGCTCGATGTGAATGAAATGGCAATAGCTGTCTCCTCATAGAAGTGTTTCAAGTTTTGAATACCTTTAAAGCCCTGCACGGGTTGGGGCGGATTTGCACAGACCCATTCTAAAAATGTTCAGGCCCGTGCAAGCCAGTCGAGACAAATCTGAAATTCAAGTTTGAGCGGGTCTGAACATTTTCACGTTAGGTTTATGCAAGCCCATCTCATACAGGTCTATCTGTACTCGTCAGAAAAGGTTGGGCCGTGCTGACTTTTGGGCTGGGTCTAAAAAAAAACAGGCCTGTGCAGGGCTCTAAGCTGCACTCAGCCTCAGAATCGGCAGTTGTAACTACACACATACAAGGGTACAGTATTTTATTCTAAAATGATAACACACATCAAACTAAGGTAATTATTCAATATATTGTCCATACAGAAATGTAAAAAAAAATGTATTCTCCAATCCTCAGATCACTCAACAGAAAATGTATCAAACATTACTTACAGTTAATGTGGGAGAACATATGAAAACAATAGCCTATGTTTTAAATAATTTTTACATGACAGAATTATTACTAAAACAATTACATATTTCTAAATATTGTGCAGTAGTTAAATGATAAAGTGCAACGATATACACCATTACGGAATTAATATTTACCCTCTCTGGAACATTACTGGATATATCGATAAAAAGCATATTCCACGAAATCAGACCTTGGAGTTCTGGATCATAAGACATAACCTCATCTATTGGTTCTCTCACTTCAACTATTGGCGGAATTTGCAATTTCTTTAGAGCTTGCACCCTTGCCGTTTCTTGTAACTACATAAATAAAACTGAACGTTAACATCAATAAAAATTAAGCCATTTAATATTTTGAGTATTTATTCTCCTATAGACAGTACTTAAATAATAAAATAATACTTAGCAACGAACTTAATAAACAGAGTAGTGACTTCCGACATCCACACCTGAGCTTAAATTAACTAAATTATTAAAATTAATTTAAATTAGCTTAATTATTATTAAAATATATAGAAGAAAAAGAGACACCGCCATGGCCTAGAGTCAAACTAGGGCCTCCCAACTTGATGTGGAGTGCTTAAACCATTAGGCCACCAAAGCGCAGGAATGATGCCCCCTTTCTCCATATATAAGGCCTTTCTAAGATACTATTACCCTTCTAAGGGATAACATAATTGCCACACAATCAACACACAAAACCATTTTTTTATTTGTAATTTTTCGTGGTTAAGGCACTTCGGATCTAATAGTGAGACCCTAATTCAACTCTAGGTCAGGGCAATGTCTCCAATACATTGAAAGGTCTAGTTTGAATTAAAGCGTGGCTGTCAGAAATTACTACCTAGAAAAATTCCCTTATGAAAAATTACAAAAAACATGTCTAAGTAGCTTTGCTTGTTGACCATTTGGCAATTGTGTGAACCCTGAAAAGGGTAATATCTTAAAAAAAAAACTTAATAAATTGTGCAGTAGTCCGTTTGAGGTTAATTTCAACCAATTATTTAAAGAATTCAGACTTTTCCTTATGGTATTAAAAAACTGATTTCCGATGCCTGTGCAGAAATAAAATAATCTTTCCATAACAAATAAAGTATTGTTCACTCATTTAATAAATAACAGCAGCACAAGAGTCTAATAAAAACATTTTAATTTTAGGGGACCTTAAAAAGATTTTTTTTTTTCTCTCCCAACAGTGGAAAACTGTCATTTCATCAGATCGAAAGATGCAAATGTGATGTCAGAGGCAACAGCCACACTGATTTTTATAAATAATATTTTTAAAAAAAGTTAGAAAAAATCTTGGTCTTACTTCCTTAAGTCGTTCATCAGTAGCAAATGCATACCGAGGTGCGGAAAGCTTTTGTTGAACTGGGCGAAAAATTTTAGCATAGTCAAGGCCAGTAATCTTCAGGAGAATGGACTGTACTTCAGAGTCTATAAAGTGATCTCCAATTGATTTTGGCTTTTTTTGTGGGGGATCTAAAATATATCAAAATGTATTATTAATTATATAAAATTCATGGATAGCATATAAAGTAACAGTTTGCATATCTTGGGATTTTTTCCCCATAGTGACATCACACATAAATACTAGATATGGTTAATATGCAGGATCTGGTTTTTTTGGTGTCCTTTAGTATTTTCAAGATTAATAGCCAAATGCCTCTAAAGATCATGTTTATGTAATTTTGTCCTTTTTTTTTTTCTTTTTGATACTAATATGTTTAACCCCTCAGTGTTTTCAAAGGCAGTGGATCTCAAGAAAGGCTTACATTGACTCTATTTTTGACGATCCATAGATCAGTAACTTTAAATTAACTACACACATTTATATTCATTCTGTAATAAAACGAAAAACTAACACCATATTATTTAGTCTGTGGGTTTTATATGGGGGGTGATTGTAAGTCCACATCAGATTTCCTGAACGTAACAGAGAATTCCTTGAAAAGTTACATAATATTTTTGGTAAAGACAGTAATTTCCAAATGAGTATAAAAAATCATAGGAAACAGAATGAAACTTTTAATAATTTAAAAAAAAAAAGTCACGCTATGACGGGGCATACAGTTTTCCAAGTAATTTAAACCTCTTATAGTCTAAGGAATTAATACCCTGATTACAATAGTAGTTACTTGCTAAGCATCCTTTTTTGGAACTGTTGGGGGTCAAATCACGGATAACAGCATACTAAACGCATATGTTACACCTGTATCATCGCAAGTCCTATCATCTTGTTTTAATCCATTGGTTTCATAGAGAGAGAGAGGACATCCTAAATTGTCTCTAAAATTGTGTTAACGATAACAAAAGCATACCCAACAGTACATGGCATCTCTGGGATGACAATAAGAACGGTGTTTTAGCTCAGGTTGCTGACAATAGAAGAGCGATGTTTAGCTCAGGTTGATGCACAGCTGTACTATTGCTATCCTGGCTACAGTTTCATCACAGAAGACATTATATACATTCCTATTAAAGTAGTTTAAAAAAAGTATTTGATATATATAAATATTTTCCACCACAATAGAGATATTTCTTAAATGCCTTACATGTTAAGGAGCAATTTACATTTTCCATCCTGTGGATGCCATTTGATTTACATGCCATGACACAGACATAATATAATTGAGTTACAGCCAGTACTAATACCATCTTACAGATGATATCTGACCCATAGAACTAATCTGCTATTGAACCTAACTATTTAAAGGGGATTTTTAGAATTGTGTAACTCGCTGTACCTGTTCCATAAGATTTCAACTTACTAAAATGCTTACAGTTGATCAAATCAGAATGTAAAGAGTTTTCCACACATTTACTATTTTATGATGAAAAGAAGAATGTTTTCAACTGTAAGGACAACACTATTATATTACGGACCAGCCAGCAACATCTTGGTAAGCCCACTAAGAAGTCTTTCCTTAATACATGCTAGGATAAGGTTTTCGAAAGATAAATATGAAACTAGATTAGAAGAAAAACACCTACAATGTAAGTTTGTGAAGTCATTTGTTTGTGCAAAAGGACAGCAATTATTCAAGAACACTGTTACGTGAAATTTTTCCATGTTTCGTTCTGTCAGATGTTCATTTTCTTAAACAAGTACCAACATTTGAATTATACTTCTTTACACTGCTAAATGCATACAAACAGGCTCAGTTCTGGCGGGTGTGCATGCATGTTCTGTGGCCATAATGGTACTCAGCCATAGCATCAACAGTGGGACTTGTCACTTCCGAGAATATCAAATTAATACTTAATATTACTTACCCCAAAACCTCACAATAAATTTCATTGAATAGATCTAAATTACTTTTCAAGTTCCACGTTCCCCACAAAAAATTTTAGATCCACCCTTTCATAGCACCCACAAGGGGAGAAATAGCTCTACGGCATGGACACAGGCTTTTATTTCTCAGGTGTGGCAAAAAGCACCAAAGAGCAATCGTACACCAAACTGGGAACCCGACTACCATTAGGAAAACATCCTACAAAGAAGGCGGAGCTAAGATTGGATAAAGAAGGCAGGACATAGTTCCCAGTTTATCGTTATGGGTTATACATATAAGATGACGTATTACTTCTTGAAACTCATTTAATAATGAGTAGAGAGTATTCTTTGAATTTCTAAAATATTAATTTGATTTATTATTTATCAATTTAGTTTATTAGTAGAAAACCCAATCCACAGAGAAGGCGGAGCTCAGATTAGATAAAGGAGGCCAGGCATAGTTCCCAGTTTATCGTTATGGGTTATACGTATAAGACGATGTATTATTTATTGAAACTCATTTCATAATGAGTAGAGAGTATTCTTCGAACTTATAAAATATCAATTTGATTTATTGTAACACATTTAATAATAAGCACAGCTCAGGAGTAGGTCAAATCAGTGCCGGATTAAAGTTTTTACCTTTTAATTAAATGTATAAAAATCGTTTATATTAAACTGAAGTATTCTTAGAACTTATAAAATATTAATTTGATTTATTGAAACATGTTTAATAATGAGAAGAACCTGCAAAAATTGTGTCCCCTAAAAACAATTGAATTGTACTTATTAAGCGTATTTTCGGAAACTATTTTGCGGAATGGGGGATGTACATGCATAGGCGTAGCCAGAAAGTTCATAAGGGAGGGGTTTTCTCAGCAAGGAGGGAGTTGCAGAGCTACAACTCATATATTCTTACGTTAAATATACAAAATTTCATTGCGTAAAACCCCCAAGGCTGTACCTATGAGTATATGGACTGCTTTTTAAACCAAATTGCGAAGAGATCGGTATTAAATTCATCGTAAAGCCTATTCTGCGAAATAACTGGTTTCTGCAAATATGCTTAAATACATTTGTAACAGATTGAATGTTTGTCGTTTGTAGTTCAGTTGGTAAGAGCACCTGCCGAGATAGCAGACGGCCGTGGGATCATACCTCACCAGACGCAAAAACATTTCTTTTCTTTATGAACGTTTCACCATCTAACCATGCCATAACATCGGTGTTACTATTACTACGCCTAAAAAAGTTGATAAAAATCGTTTCTTAACGGAAACTATACCCTAAAAAATTGTCTCCTTTTCAACCACATGCCTATCCCACTTACAATTTGTTCTCCTTTTTCACATTAACTGTCAGGCTCCCGTCCTCTTGTTCGCAGGCCATGAATTAAACTTCGTTTTTCGTTACAGAGACATAATATTTTGTAATAGTAAGCCCTTGCTTTCTTTTAAACAAAGAAAGTTTACACTACTTGAAAATATTATGGATAAACTTGATATTTTATTTATTTTTTAATGTGAAAAATATTTGAATTTTCATATTTTTTCAAAATTTAAAAAATCAATGCAACTAATGAAGTATTGCACAAGGCCCACAATAATGCAAGACCCTAGGCGGTCACCTGACTCGCCTTAATCTTTAAGGCCACCTCTGTTCAGCAGGGTCCCAAAGTGGTGGGGGCCCTAGGCCTGGGCCTACTTAGTCAAAATGTAAATCCGGCACTGGTTCAAATACAATGAAACCCCTCATTAGCGGACACTCGCCAGAAAATTTGTCTGTAAATGGAGTCATCCTGAAGTACTTCAATTCGAAACATGTATTTTTGAACACATAATTAGTTTCGTGTAGTACAGTGTATCACAAGCGTGGGTCCAGAAATCTTTCAAGTGGGGAGGGAGCCATTTATTTTTGATTCCTATTTTTGGCCAAGTGTCCGGTACTTTTCATTTCATTTTCCATGATATAATCCCGGCTCAAGGAGGGGGGGTACCCCCTTGGATACACAGGTGTATCACTATATGATTTATTTATTATCAAAGTCTGTATTACGCATTAGTCATTGAATCTAAATAAGCAATTGAATAAAGCAACTCCAATCTAAAAAATATTTTTTCTTTATGATAAAAGTGATACATCTTTATTATTTTGTAAACATTTTTGAACCCCCAAAAAAAATTAAATCCTGGCAATGACCACACTCACGGTTGTGGCTAATTTATATTAATTAGCCACAATGTGACATATTAATTGTCACAAGGACTCAAGTCCGGGGAGTATGACTTGATTCTTAAGATGAAGGAACCACTTTGTGACATTCGTTTCAGAACTGTTCCAGAGATTCTTCAGGCAGTAGACCGGTCCATTCGAACTATCAACACAACAGGCGTTGGTAAAGATATCGTACAAATTCCAGATCGATAGCAACGGGTTGTGCACTATGCGGGTGACTACATTTAGGGGCAGTAAAACTTGGTAACATGCATCCATTTTGTGTCCACTGTAAACAAATAGTTGCCACTATTAAAGTTCCAACCCTCGTATATGTAAAATTACAATTTATTTCAAATTATTGTAGGGGTAGGGGGCATTTAATGTGATGCCTATGAAGGCACTAATGAAGGACCCCAATCAATGGAAGCTGATGATATCAAAAAATGGAATAACTGTACTAGAAGAATATGAAGTAACTATACTTATACAGTAAAACCTCTCTACAACAATATTATACGGACCGAGAAAAATTATCGTTGTAGAGGGAGTTATTGTTATAGGGAGGGTTCATTATACAGTAAAACCTCTCTGCAACACTATTATATGGACGTTTTACTGTAGTATATTGTGGCGTTTTCAATATTAACACATCAGTTGAATAGTATGTAATTAAACAAGGGGCAGATCCACAGGGAGGAAAATTAGGGAATCCCCCTCCCTCAAAAAAAACCCACATAGAAATGCGGTGGAAATCAGTTCTTAATGTCGGAAAGTTTGTGTATCCAAAATTGGCACGTTTTATTTTGCTTAACCGGTGTTCTGCTCTATAATAATTTTGATTCTGATAATACATAATATTAAAATATATTATTCTTATTATACTTACCCCGGGCTTATTCCTTAGACCATACGATTCGGATTCGTTGGAAAACTGTAGATACACGCACAGCATGGTTCTTGTTCCATAAAACTCACAAACAAACAATAAATTATTATAAATTTTGATCAGCAAATACAATCAGTTTCAAACTGAGAGTTTTGGGAGCTTTTGGTGTATTTTAATAAAGGAATTATATGTTGTATCCTAAAAATTATAAACAGTCAATTTGGAAATTTACTGTAATTCAAGACCGTAGCCAGGATTTAATTTCGGGGCGGGGGTTAAAAATTTGAACAGCATGTATCGCAATACAATTACAGAATACAAGACCGTAACTAAGTCCCATTAAAAATGTGTTTCGAGGGGGGAAGGACCGGTCCCCCTCTGGATACGGACATGCTGTAATTAGTACTTGTAATTTTAACTTCTCATAACTTGTTTATGGCTCCCAAATATAAAAAAACGAATAAATTACACGTTATAAATATTTTTACGTAACATGTATAAAACGTTAGTCAACTTCGTTATGCGTAGTTTGAAAATCCCTAGATTACACTGGTAGCTAAGCATTTAATTAGAGTCCCCGTAGTTCCCCCTACTGACATTAAAATTTAATATTATAACAAACTTACTAATAAGTGCTCAATATTACAATAAAAATGTAAATAAGTATTATAATTTGCATAATACTTGAACAGCTGTGCCTTTTAAATCCATGGAAGCTGACATCACAAACGGGCTAGTTCATTACAGCAGAGGGGAGGACGTCATTTCAGAACTGGTTTTTAGCGAATGTTTGAATGCGCCAAAAAAACAGTTCTGAAATGACATCTTTCCCTCTGCTGTAATGAACTAGCCAGTTTGTGACGTCAGCTCCCGTGAATTCTAACAGTACCATTGGTCAACTTTTCGCAAAAGAACTATAAGTTTCTTCACATTATTTTTTATTTAGTTTCTTATGCTAAAATTCAATCGGTAATATAATACATTATTTATAAAAATTTTAGGCAAATTCAGGGTTGAAGCTCCACGTTATATAAAAGCGCGGATTAAAAAATCTTCCAAGGTTGTGGGGGCCGTGCATACCCATCCACTCTTGGATACGTCAATGAATACATCTAATCACTTTTAGTGAACAAGACAAAAAAATCAAACCACATTGGTCTGTTTATCGTATGAAAAAAATTATACATAATTTCTTTCGCGACATTAAGAATAGACCGAAAAACGCCTCATACCCAGAAGAGGTTTCACAATTATGTAAACAATTGGTTCTGCCTTCGCTAGAAAGGTCATCAACGAACGTCCTTAAAGAGAACCAAAAGTGTAAACATTTAAATTTCCACAGTCTTAATTAAACACATGTATAAGGGCCAGGCTTGTAGCCAAGCCAGGGCCAGCAGAGGCGTGGCCCAAGTTGCCCCATAGAGCTACTAATATGTTAATATATAGAACAATCAATCTGTGCCCATTGTTTTGCCCCAGTTACATCTTTATCCTAGTTACAGGCTTGATAAATGCGTTTAATGGCTTAAAATTTTATAGATCAGATCTCTCGATGCTCATTCTTTAACACACACTGTGATTATATCAGTGGCAGATTTGTGTGTGCGTGTATTTAAGTAGGCGAACAAGACACATGTCTAGGGATGGCAGCTGAGAATCCAAAAATAAATTATTTGTCATTATATGAAATCATTGAAGTATTCATTTGAATAATATGAAAAATTAACTGCACATGTAAGATGCTAAGAGAACGATAGGAATTATTATTTATTTGTTTTATCATTATTTTTTTCAAACGTATCCACAAAAGTAGTTTGCTTACTTAGAAAAATGCCTTACCTATGTCTTAAAATAAAAAATTAATTTTATTACTAAATAATTGAGTAGAAATATTTGATATACAGTATAATTTTTATTACATTTTATTAAAATTTTTCTATTAATGTTCGGAACAATTAAATTGTTTTTTCTGTTATTCAAGTTTAAGTATAATGTTTACATGCTTACCAGAGGCGGCTTTAGGGTAACGCGAGTTAAGCAACTGCATAGAGCAGGGAGTAGCCTTTAGTGTCCTAAATGCAGCCTTTTGGATGAATCCGAATTTTGCAAACCAAATCCTTTTATTTTTATTAATATGATTTTGTTCATCTTATTTTTTATTTATTTACTTTTTATTATTATCATAGATGAACATATTTAGAATACAAAAGATAATAGAAGTAAAGTAAGGATAATCTAAAAATTTAATTTTTAAAGTAAAGGTGCAAAGAAATTAAAAATATTTATACAGAAACACGTTTCATTATATATTACTAAAAAACGAATGAAAAGGAGGAAAGTTTAGCTTTATTGTTGGGGGGGGGGGGATTTCCGATAAGTATTAATGAAAGTTTTTAAAATTACCGAAACTCGTAAATTATGCATTTATTCTGACTCTCTTTTATTTTAAGATCTGAGACTTTGATAATAAATGATATAGCGATACACTGTGTAAACAATTATGTGCTAAAAAATAAGTAAGTTTCAAAATGAAGTATTTAAAGGATTGAAAAGATTTTACTGCATCTGAATACTTCAGTTAATATAAACGGAAGCTATATAAAGTTAAAAGGTAAAAAGCCTTAATTCTGTACTGATTTGAAACCGATTTCTGGGCCCTACTCATATTAAGTATGTCATAATCAAATAAATATTTATAAGTTCAAAGAATACTTCAGTTTAATATAAAAACGAGTGTATATAAATTAATTAAAAGGTGATAAAAACTTAATCTGGCACTGATTTGCAGGGCTCCTGGGGCCTACTCATTATTAAATGTGCTTCAATAATCAATTGATATTTTATATGTCAAAGAATACTTCGGCATCAGTAACAAGATACCATCCAAATTTTTTTTTAGTAGGAAGTGTTCCAGCCTGCATGGTAACTTTGCCTGGCTTGTCACCATGTTGTTTACCTCACATTACAGGTTCCACCCCTTTCCCTCCTCCTTCCTGCCCAGCCCTTCACCCCTACCCCCTAAACCTTTCTTTCTTCTTCACTCTACCCTCTAACCTCTCTCCTTCACAGCTACTCCTCTACCTCTTCCTTCACAGCTATCCTCAACCTCTCTCTCCTTCGGGGCATCCTCTCCTGTTCTCTTCCTCCTCCCCCTCTCCACCTCCCAACCCGTTTTCTTGGCAGTCTCCTCCTCCCCCTCCAATCCTTTCTCCTGTTCCCTTTCCACTCCCAATCTCCACCCCCTTCGCCTCTTAACCTTCTCCCTGTTGGCTTTCCCTTTCCTCCATCTCTTCCCCTCCCCCTGCTCCTTTTTCTCAGTGCAGCAAACAAAATAAAAATGGCATACTAACTTTTATCTGCCGGATAACTTCACCACTTTAACTACACAGTCATCCACGTTAGGCCTAGTGTACAAACGCACCTTGCAAACTGGGCCTTTCTACTCCACAGCAAACAAACCTAATGTAACTCTGCCTACCAGAAAACCAGGACGAGGAGCTAATTCCAGTATGTCTGTTAAGACCCTGCCTATTTTCTGTGAGGGGTGGCACCTGGCGACTAATTTGGCGAGGGACGTATAGTATTTGCGTATTGGCGCGTTTTGCCACGCTTGAGGAAGAAAAGCCCGCACACGGCCAAGTATCCAGAACGGGTCCTATACAAAGGTGTAACTTGAGCGTTATAAATATAGCGTAAACTGAGGGAGGGGGGGATTGGATGGAAAAAATACGATTTTGCCTCTACTTAAAAAAAAAAAAGCTAGAGGGAAGTGCCCCCTTGCCACGCCAGATTACGTTCTATGGTCCTACATACAAATACATTCCAACCTGTTTATATCGAAGTTTCACGTATATTGAGCATTTTTGCGGTTCACTTCAACTTCGTTATAAGCAGGTTTAATTGTATATACACCGAACTTGATACTATACCTTCTCCATCACTGTTATTTAAAATAATGCCTGTTGAAAATCGTCTCATAGGATTCAAACAGCCTTTGCGCAACAATGGTTGCAACTGTAGCCATGAGAAGATGCTACAAAACTTCATACTTATATAACAACGTTTAAAAACAATTTAAAATAAAGTCAACAACGTTTAAAACAAATACTTTCAACAACATTCAACATGTGAACAACAAACGCCGCTTTATATGTTTAGTTTTCACGGGGTTGTCTCTCCTCTTTTAGTGACACTCTGGCCTGTTGTTCACGAGGTCTATTTGGAGTATTATATTTATTTTATATTACAATTTAAAGACATGTTTCTTCATATATGTGACATTCTAACCTCTACAAAATAAGTAAGGTGATATAATATATAAATAATTTACAAATAATAATAATAATCTATATGCATGAACAGTTACATTATAATTCTAATATTAAAACAAGAAAAAATTGTATTGTCCCAGTGAAACATTTTTCTGCTCGCAATGTAACAGTGATCCTTATATTGTATTACATTTGTCCTGTATTGCCTAAATTTCAAGTTGTCTAAACGTTTAACACGTCCCAAGATGTCCCTCATATCCGTTAACGTTAATTAGAAAAAAGCAAAAATTACATGACATGCTGAACTACATAAATTTTAACAACTGTTTCAATGACTTGAAAATATTTTAATAGTCAACCGATTCGTTGTTGATGCTGTTATTAATTGTACACAGTCGTTGATTGGGAAAGACGGTTCAATAGGTTTGCTAAGAGTGAATAAATCCATGTGAAATGACGATCTCTAACTCTTTCTGGGAAGTGTAAAGATCCGTCGTTCGTTCATTTTCACACTACATCACGTACGTACGTTCATTTTGAAACTAACCAGTTCACAAACTAGCCTTCGTATTTGAATGACCCACGTGTTCTGCATGTTCACTGCCCTCATTTGTAATTTGTAAAATTGTATCTTGTAGTCCTATTAAGAACAAATATTTTGCTAAGAGTATTAAAAACCTTGGGGAAAAAACACCTTTACTTCGGAGATGAGTTTAGAATTTGCTCAAAAGACCTTTACTAATATTTTGTATTCACTAGGGGACGAAGACAAACGTGTTTTCCAATTTTGGCTTCGGGAAAAATTATGTGAAGGTCCAGGTAATTAACTTAAACTATTAGTGTAATCAGTCGCTTAGATATCTAGGGCTCAGGTTCCTTCCATTGGATATCAAGGCGCATTTTTCTCTATAATGCGCCGTATCCTTTGACATTTTATTGTACATTAGGCCCCCATATTTTTTAATTGCTACATCCCTGAATAGAACGGGGTAACATTGGCAGTTTTTTTTTCTTCAATCGACTATTTCAACTGAACAGTTACTTCTAGGAAGTTCAAAATTGCTGCGTTATTCCAGTCTTGTGTAGTATATGATAGAAAAACCCTACGATGTTTTTTCTGTAAGAAAAAAGAAAAAAACTGACCTATTAAAGTGGGTTTGGGGTAACTTTGGCACTCCATATTTTTATTGCATAAACAGATGCAGCTTTCAAAGATGAACGTTTTTTCCAGGTTTGACATTTCTAGGTTCCCCGCATTCAAAAGATATCTTTTTTTCTGTTATTGCTGTGCACATTTACATATAAATTCATAGGTACATAGTCTATGATGATTGGATGATATGCATTATATATTACTAAGAACAATTTTATATAAAGGAATACTTTACTACTAAAATAAAACGACTTGTAGTTCATGTTAACAAATGTAGTACGGTAAGACAAAAACACATTCATAATACAGGAAAAGAAATTTGATCTAACATCTACTAAACTGGTACTATGGAATACCATGTGGGGAAACAAGAAATGGTACACAAATAAGCCAATTAGAAAAAAAAAAAATTAAACAATGCCTAAACTAAAGCCAACTTTTACACAAGTTAGATTACATCATGACACTATGAAAAATTTAAAATAACGAATAGTTGTATGTTAATTCAAACTGTGGTTGCAATGACAGACTCACTGGGCAAATGAAATTACTCTAGGGAACTTATTATTTCACACGATCACCACTACAAATTAATTTTGGATGATGCAATATTTCTACAATGTCATTATATGATACATCGTTGTCCCACGGACGGAATACATTTTTAGATTTCTTATCAACAGATTGTAATGCCAGTACTTCTACCGGAACTTGTTCGTGTTCTAAAGCTTAAATAACAGAAACATAAAAATATACAATTTTATTGCTGGCAAATTTAACAATAGCATCCTGATCCTAGTCTGAATAAAGCTTGATTTGATTTGGTCACAACTCAGCAGAGAAGGTGAAACTGGAACAATGGTATTAACATTGCCAGTTGACATACTAGCAGATGTAAGATTTTCAATTTTGGATTGAGGAGCAGATGGTAATGATTTTGTATTAGGTGAGCTTGTAGAGGGTTGAAAATCATTCTCTGCAAATTCGGAAAGAATAATCAGAGCACCAACCTTTCCGCTTATTTTGTATGATGCTTATTTATATGATGCCATGTGGTACATTGTAATTTTGAGAAGCAGCGCTACAGCTAAGTTCAACAAATTTAACTTTGTTCACTGCTTCTTGTAATTGGAATTCTGTATAAATTAACATAAGATCTTTCATAAGGGATTTTTTCTGCTTTTTTGTGGCATTTTACTGGCTGCCAAAGTTACCATGATTTTGACTTGAAACAGAACTTTTCATTAAATATTATTTTACAGAAAAGTTACGAACATATATTTTTAAAATACATAGCAAAGGTGCTATGTGTAGTTAAACTGTCACATAGTGGATAAATAAGTTCCCTTGTTTGAATTGTGTGTTTGTGTGACATTGATTTTTTGGGCGCTTAAAAAATTCTCTTTTTTTTTTACTGCCACTACCCGAACCTAGGTGGGTTAAAATGAAAATCATAGTACAATATTTATTGCGCCTATGCATCGTAATTTTTTTATTCAACAGAATCGAGTGGTTGGGTGAGAAAAAATCGATGAAACATTTTTATAGAAATCTGCCAATGTTACCCCACTCTACTGTACTTCTAAATTCAGTGCTCTATTGTAATATTTTGACAGAATCCTAGATTATTGTAGCCTGCCTGCAGGAATTCAAACATCCAAACATGTTTAGCAATTACTATTAATTTTAATTATTAAAATTTATATTGTGTCCAGGGGCACTGGCCTAAGAAAGGGAGGGGCTCAAGCCCCCCCAATTGAATATTAAAACATCATTGTTCTTAACATCAAGTCACTTACTCTTTTATAAAGTTGCTTAAGCCCCTCTCTCCATAAATTTTTAATTATGTGCGTAACAATATAAAAAATGTGTGTATGTGTAGGGGAGGGGGGGGTCCAAATAGTTTCATGGCAGCTCATGTGATATGACATTAAACAGAATGTGTTTTGTTATCCAATTTGTAGGGGCATGGGTACCCATCTGAATACTTCTAAGGGAGGGGCTGAAAAAAATTGTTACCCACTTCTCAAATCTGTTCAGAATTTTTGTGAATGTACAATATACCAAAACACTACAAAAATAATTGATATTGCTTGACAATTCGTAATGAGCTAAAAAGTACCTTATTTTAAAATGTAACTATAAAACTTTTGAAAGTAAATGCGTAGCAGGTTCGGGCGAATCAAATTTTTAAACGGCTAGTGGAGGGGGGAGCCCTCTCATATGGGTGCCCATGGGGGGTAATTGAGTCCCATTTCATACTGTGTGTAAATGGAAGAGTTTTGGTTGAGTTTTAAGTAACAGTGTCACCAGCAGCATGCTGGGGCATGGCCCTGGTTTTCCCATAGAGCTATTTATAGAACAGTCCCCGGGTGCCCTGTACCACACATGCCCTTTGCCTTGTCCATCCCAGTTGACACTTCATCCTAGCTACAGATTTGACTGTTTAACATTTTATTCTTTAGCAAGAAAAAAAATTTAAAAATGTGTTTATAAAAGTAACAGTTTGTCAAGATTTTAGACACGCTGGATAGTATCTCAATTTAAAATTCGTTAAAAACGTTAATAGTTGTTTCCGTAGCCATATGCTACCTGCTTTAGAATCAAGGAATTCCTTCTCTACACAGAAGATAACATGTAACTGCCAAAACAGCTGTTAATGTTTTAAAGGGTTTTTAAACAGCAATAATTTCTGTTATTTTATATATAGCAGAAATCTCAGTTTATAGAAAGATCATTCCTTTAAACTATGGTGTTGAAGAAGATTACTAAGAATTCTTTGGATAGGAAAGGTCATTAACAAATAAGTATTGGAACATATAGGGCTAGAAGCATCACTAGAGGCAAGAATTACAACTTTACTAGATTACAACAAAAGGTAACTCTCTGGAAAGGCAGTGGTTCTAGAAATGGTTAGTGAAGGATAAAAGAGGAAGGCAAAAGGGTCATTCCATGTCAAGTGAATCAAAATTTTAGCACTTTTGAACCTCACCCTCTTGTATTTTTTTTCAAATTTGGCTCCTTAGATGTACTACCAGAGATAGTGAAAAATCCAAATTTTTAGATTTTTAACTGCAGTATTTTTGAAATTATAGGCCTCTGAAATCTGGAAAAAAGCACGATTTTCTGTTTACGTGCAGTTACAAAAACTATTACTAATCAAGCTAGAAATGAGATAGATGAAATAAAAATAATGTTGTAGATTATAAGCTTTCATATGATATCCAACATTTCAAAAAAGTGGTATTTTTAAAATTTAAAAAAAATTCACACATATAAGCTTACACAGCTTAGCATCATTTCTGGAAAGTTTCATCTTGGGACTTGAATGCAATCATATTTTGTTTATTTTAAAAAAAGTATGAGGAAAACCATCTGTGTAAATGGAGAGCACAGTACAATCCACAATTATTGAATTCTATTTGAAAGAATAACCACTATCATTATTATAAGTTAAGAACAGTGTTATTATACAATCAGAGGTGTAGCCAGGGAGCTGTTTTGGGGAGTTGTAACCTCCTTCTTAATGAAATTTTGTATATTTAACATGAATATGAGGTAGCTCTGTAAACCCCCCCTCCCATTAAGCTTATAGCTCTTAACCACCCTTATGAACTTTCTGCCTATGCCACTATATACAAGTATGCTAGAATAGATTAAATTAGTTCACCCAGTAAAAAGAGGTGGAAGAACAGTGTTCAAGAAACCATAGCAATTCTCCTTTAAGACTATAAACAGATGGCAGCGATCTGTAAGCAAGACACTGAGATATTACCCAGGTGCAATTCTGAATATTTTATGTTGAAGCCTTATAAATTGTTGCATGTAAAGTGACAATTCAACAGCTAGCATTCAGTTTTGCCTTAACTCTTATAGAGTGAATGTACACTGCACAGTTTGCATTAAATTTTTTACATTGTTCTCTATGTGTGTAATTATGAGTTTCCACCACGGCTTAAAAAGTAAGTAAGTAGGTCTATAATTACCACTTTTTTGTTGTAACCCTTTTAACAAGGAAGGGCACAAAAATATTTAAAAAAAAAATCTAAGGCCTGTTGCAAAATGGATGTATGATTTATGGGCATAGGCGCGTACACAGAAAATTCATAAGGGAGTTATAGGCTCAATGGGGGGGGGGGTTACAGAGCTACAACTCACATTCCTGTGTTAAATATACAAAATTTCATTGCAATGGGGGGTTACAACTCTTTTCAACACCAATGTTTATGGGACATCGTTGTAAAGTATATGAAAAGGTGTAATAGTTGTAGGAAATAAATGAATCTGGAAAAAATTAAAACAGAAGACAGCTCAGTAGCAATTAGCATGCCAGACCCTAACCAGGCAGATAAAGACTTTGAAGATACAGATTTTAGTTTAGATCATCTTAATTAATAATTATCTCTTAGCACCCTTGAAGAGTCACCTATTGTTAAGAAAAGATTGCACACACCATCATACTGTTATAAAAAATTACACAAAATGAAAAGATGTTTAACAAAGTATTGACAAGAACAAGTAAGGATGTACATGATATTGGGGAAAATAATTCAGATTGTGAAATGCTTAATCAGCTAATAGAAAAGTTTAAAGGAAGAAATCTAAGTGTCAGTGAAAATTTCAAATTTCTGACTCTGGTGGAACCCAAATGTCTTACTGGCCGCACTTATTACCTTTGTACAGAAAAAATGGACTTAGCAGCAACCACATCTCTTAAGAGTTACCTTGTAGGGGATCGTTGAAGTTAATAACATAGAAAAAAGGGGACTGAGGCAGCACCAACTTGTAAAAAGGTACAGTTTTTTGTAAATTCACAAGTAAGTGTTTAGAGGATGTAATTTTCTTAAAATACACACTTACCTCAGCCTCATCATCCCATCCTCCCCACCCTCAACTGGGTAAATTTTTTCATCTGTTTTAGCATAATATGATAGCACTGTTTCTTACCTTTAAAAATAGGTGTTCTTGTCAAAGTAATTGATAATTGTGGATTAAAATTTCCATTTATGCAGATGGTTTTCCTTCACACAATTTTTTAAAAAAAACGACCAAAATATGATCCCATTCCTGTCCCAAAATGAAACTTTCAAGAAATGATGCTAAGATGTGCAAGTTTATGTGTGATTTTTTCAAAATTTTAAAAATACTTTTTGAGAAATTCAAGGTCAAAGAGTTCATGTCACGACCTTGAAATCCCAAACTGCCCAAAACTAGTCATGTTGGATATCATACGAAAGCTTATAAAATAATCTATAACAAAGCTTTTATTTAATCCATCTCTCCCATTTTTAGCTTGAGTAATAACAGTTTTTGTAATTGTACGTAGGCAGAAAATCATGCTTTTTTTCCAGATTTCAGAGGCCTATAACTTAAAAAATACTGCAGTTCAAAATCTGAAAATTTAGATTTTTCACTATCTCTGGGTGTACATCTAATGAGCCAAGTTTGAAAAAAAATCCAAGGGGTAAAGTTTTTCCATTGGATCACTTGACATAGAATGACCTGGAAAAATAGTATTAAAAGCAGTTCCAATATGTGTATTAGTCAATTGAAAGATGCAATGCTTCAAAGAGACTGGAGGAGTTTTATACATAAAGGCTTCATGGGTTGGCCACGACTAAATAGATAAATCATACATCATATGTATTAGAAATAATATTTTAATAAACCTAATTTGTGTTGTAATGTTTTCTCAGTTAATGGGTGGAAGTAAGATATATATATATTGGTGCTGAAAACGTAAAAATTATGGTCATTTGAAATTGGTTTTATAATTCTCGACATTTCGACTTATTTAGAAACATTAAGCATTTACAGTGGATTCTCAATTTTACGAACTTGTAGGGACCTCAAAAACAGTAAAATTGGAAATTCATCCTAAATGGGAATTACTGTTAGTTGTAAAGCATACTTTTCAGCAGTGTTGGATCTGCATATAGGCAAAGTAGGTCCAGGCTGGGGACCTCTTCAGGGACATTTATGATAGGGCTTGATATTAGTTGAGAGTTCGCTTAATCTTGTTTATTTGCAAATGTTAGAGTTGCGTTATTGATAGCTTGAATATTATAGACTTCAAAGAAAAACTCATGATCGACTGAATATCATTGAGGTCCCGTTTTTTACGGGCACCATTCTCTTCTTTCAGCTTTGGGCCTACAAGCAAGGGCAGACACAGGGGTCATGACCCAAAATATATTTTTTCACTGTAAAAAATTCCAACTTTCATGATAAATGAAGGGTGTTATTCCAAGACCATGGCAAATTCTGTCCTTGACCCCCAAAATGAAAGTCTGTGTCCTTCCCTACCTACAAGTTAATCTAACACTGCCCTTTAGGAGAGTTTGTAAAAACATGCAGTTCCTAAATTGGAGGTTCTTAAAAATGCGAGTCCACTGTAATTAAATTCTATAGGTTAGAAAACGAACTTTTGATTTTACATATAGTATTTGTTAAGGAAATGGTTACTGATAAACCTCACTAAAGCTCTTGAGACACAAAGTATATTTTCTTATACAGGATAAGTGAAAAATGAATCACCCTGTTACAAATGGTTATAGCAAAAAATGTCTTTGGCACATAATTGTCTGTTATACATCAAATTAAACTTTAATAATCAATAATTTCTGCCACCCATGTATATATAGCTCAAACTAGAGCTTTTTTGTTTTTGGAGAAAAAGAGACGCTTTCCCCATCCTGGATTCGAACCAGGGTCCCTCCGTTTAGCCCGGAGTGTCTTGGACCGCTAGACGAATGAGGACCTGGACCCTGGTTCGAATCCAGGATGGGGAAAGCGTCTCTTTTTCTCCAAAATTACATAAGCTCTAGTTTGAGCTGTAATTAATACGTGGGTGGCAAAAATTATAGTATAATAAATTCCCCCACGAAAACTCACAAAAATCTCGCCCCGGAGGCTTTCTTGTGTTGACCATATTAAAATTTAATACACCAAGTTTGTCGCACATTACAGGTACTCTGTGAGACCCTTTTGTTACATGACAACAGGTCTGTAGCTAAGTTGGGGCCAACAGGGGCACAGCCCCTGTTGCCCCATCGAGTAATTTATATATATGTAGAACAACAATAACACAGTGTTAAAATACTGTAAATTAAAAAATGATATATAAAATTGTTTTTATGTATATTTGTATAAACTGTTTTTATTTAATTCCTCCTCATCCACACAATTTCCACCTTTATAAAATTTAAACTACAAATCTTGGTTTGCTAATGTTACAGTATTTGTAGTTGTAATAAACTAAAAAAAAATCATCAGAGAAGCGTTAAATTTATTTGGGGTTATAGTGACATAATGTTCAAATCATGTATTGTTTCTGATAATTATTTTATACCTGCGAGTTCCCGGATATCCAGAGCCCTTTGCCATGTCCCACTTTTCCCTTCCACCTGGTTACAGGCCTGCACAATAAACATCCAATTTATAATCAGTTTCAGTCCACACACAGTGAAGCATATTTGTGTGATCGATGCGACGGCATTGGTAATGTGGATTTTAAGTTTATTAACATCAGATGGCAATGGTGACACTGAAAACAGCATATACCCCATAAAAATTTTTTTAGGGGGGTGAGGTTCGGTAAATTTGGAGGCTATGTGAGATATGCATTGTCATATGCTCCTGTGTGGCCAATCCAACATCTTAGCAGGCATTTGTTCACAGGTGATTACGTACAGCAGAATGCCAATGTGGAGGTGCCACCATGGCTTAAATTGGGTGGGAGCCTAGTTGCTGTTCATTTTCATTTTTGGGGGTTATTTAAATATTAGCCAGAGCCGGAAAAAGTGATGAATTTATGATTAGGGCAATCATTTTGTTGTCCAGAAAAATGAACATGAACAATTGATGTGATTCATGAATTCTTTTACAGCTGTTTGATTTTTTAATCGATTTATCATAATATTAGGGCTCCTGCACTTTTTTTTTGTTAGAAATTAAGTCCTGGGTGCCACATCCTGTTAAAATACAGGTGGTGTTAAATTCCATGCTAGAACTCAAAATGCCTTTTAGTCATAATTTGCCATTTCACAAACGAAGTGCATTTGTTAGTCACACGTATGTCAGATGTATTCAAACACCATCTATGTAAAACATGGTGCATTAAAGTTTAATTTTATGTATGGGGAATTTGTATAACAATGTTAATCATGTATCTACAATATTTATGAATAAAAGTCAGCATGTTTTGAGCGGACAAATTTGCCACTTAATTTGATGTATCACAGATAATTATGTACGAATTACATTGTTTGCTATAACCATGTAAAACATGGTGCATTAAAGTTTAATTTTATGCACGGGGAATTTGTATAACAACGTTAATCATGTATCTATAATATTTATGAATAAAAGTCAGCACGTTTTGAGCAGACAAATTTGCCACTTAATTTGATGTACCACAGATAATTATGTACGAATTACATTGTTTGCTATAACCATTTGTAATAGAATGATTCTTTTTGACTTACCCTGTATTATTAATTTCGTTATTATGTAGGTCCATCTGAAGAAGCACTCACTTTGAGATTAATTGCTGAAGACATAAAGACAATGGTTCCACTCGATGCTACTTTCCCATCTGAAAAAATTTTTGATCTAGAAGTATGTGTTTTATTATTTTCAAAGTTCATTATATGGTGTAGGTATGGAATATAGTTTTAACGAGACACACAACATTTTGATTTAACGTTTTTCAAGGACAATGTTTTTGACAGTCTTTTCCAAGGACATAATTATCTTAACTGTTGAAAAAAAGCATTTAAAAGTCTAGTTTGTGAAGTGTTATATATCTGTATTTATCATTATAAGAGTAGCCTTGAATTGTATTGTTCTATGTTTTTTCATTTACCCAAAGTTGGCTTCAAATATCTGGTGAAGATTGCAATTATATTTTAATGCGATTGGAGGTGGGGGTGTGCATAAATTTGCCTATTTATGGAAAAATTGCATTAGTTCATAGTTTTTATATCAGAAAATGAAATTCAGCATCAAACATTCGGTCATATCCCACTCACTTCTGAGATCCTAGCTACGTTGATTTGCACAGGTCGGGTTAAACAAAGTTTGCCGAGAATTGGAAATTGAAGAAAATTGGTCGAAGGATGTGTTGCGAGGTGTGCAGAGACACATTAAATTATTCAAGGATTGACGACAAGAGTTTTTAGGGGCTTGCCTACGTCAATCCCAGGGGTCTGCAAAGTGAGAGAAACCATTATTAAAGACCTGCTTCTCATTTTGGTCAATGGTGTCTTTTGATGCATAGTCTAGGCCAGTTGTACCCAAACTTTTTAGCCCACAGATCCCTTTTTAAGAAAAAATTTGGACGTGGAGCCTCTGACTTTTTTACTTTTAATGTGCTTTCTTTAGATAGGGCCTATATGTAAGTTAGTTGCTATGCCATGCTCGTAATACCAAGATAATAATGTAGTTAGAACCGTAGTCCAGCTGGGGGGGGAAAGCCCCTCCCCCTCTAGAAATATTTTTTTCCAAAATTTTTTTAGAATTTTATTTATTTTTTTCGTATAAAATTGTACATGACAATGGAAATTGTTCTTTGACGTTAAAAATATATTCAAAAGAGATTTCTACGGTAAATCTTTTATACATGATGTTCTGTTGTAGAGGTTTGAGTCTTCATCTACTCTATAGTGTAGATAAGGAAAACTATAAATTTTAGTTTACCTCTGTAAGTTTTTAATGCAAAATTTAAGTTAAGAAATTTATTCATTAAGGTTAGATTTATTAGTCCATTTGGATATTTAGTATTATTAAATACATTAATAAAATAGTACATCAAAATAGTGTTTCATCTAAAGCGAAATAGAAGGGCGCAATGCCCTGCTGAACCTATTAAGCACCCTGCCCTTCAATTTGTCTGCCCTTTTGCCCAAATGTCCCTCCCAACCCTCGGAAAATAACGCACCATCCTTCCCCGATGATGATTCAAATTCCCACGTTAGAATCCAAAACGCGTGATGAAATTTGTTGATTTATAAAAATTTTGTACTTCATTATTTCATTTCCGTAATAACACTGATGGTTTTGGCAAAATGAAATTGCTGACGAATATTTGTAAACAAAGCACTGTTGCCAGGTTTGCAGACTTTCAACCACGGACTACTGCGATAAACGTTAGCGGTTCCACGTATTTTTGAGATCAAATTTTTGTTAAAATCAATTTGTTTGTCTTTAAGCACTAAATTAAGCATGTTTTACATCCCTATTTTATGAAGCTTACTTGTCATATAGTATAGGATAATGTTTAACTAAATTATAGTTATATTAATTTAATTATTATTTTGTATGAAGTTGAGATTTTTTAATCTTGCCATCTGGCAACATTGACATTAGATTGCAATAATCACGCACACCTTCCGCTCGCCTTTCGCATATACTTAACTCGGAACTAAAAAAAAAAAAAAAATCCAAAAAATGGTTACCTTCAAACGAAAACTAAGCAATTTAAAGAAAGCAACTATAGGAACTAAACAAATTAAGACGTTGTTTAAAGGAATTAGTAGCAGTAAAGCTGATGTAACCGCGCGGATGTTCATCGTAAGTATACATGTATTTAGAGTGCCGAAAATAAATGGCCATTTGTCAGGAAATGCACCCTGTCCTAATTTTTTTCTAGATGAAACACTACATCAAAACATTAACTTATTTTAAGCCCCCGCATGTAGCTTCCTGAGTCCCTTATAACTTCCCAAGGTCCACAGTAACAAGTGTCTGGCCATGGGATTTAATATAGTAATCGTAGTATCATGAAAAACTAATTTCCAGAAATTAGGGCCATTTATTTTTTACTGAACAGGTGAATTAATTTTTCTGAAAGTGCCCTTTTAGTGCTTCCGAGGAGCCTGTGAACAAGCAAGGGCTCCGCGGAGCACAATTTAAGAACCTCTGGTCTAGGCAATGCCCTAGATTTACCAGCCTACATACCTAAAACCAGCCCTACATACATACATTTTTTTAGACAACAGTAGAAAGGATCAATGTATACTCATAGTAGGGTACTCAGTTTGACTCCGTGCTAGAACAGTCTCTCTTTTCTTTACGAAAAAGCTCCATAAAAATTGTTACCTCCTTCAAGACTATCAAACATTTTATTGAATGTACAAGATGCTAAAATGCTACAAAATTAATTGGTTCTGCTTAACAGTTAGTAATAAGCTAAAAAAAAAGTATCTTATTTTAAAATATGGCTCTAAAACTTTTGAAAATAAACGCATAGCACAATCAGCTAAATCCAATTTTTAAACAATGGCTAGGGAGAGGGAGGCTCAAGCCCCTCTTCTCTGCATATGTGCACCCAGTCTGGATTACTTTGCACCCATGTCTGGACTTGAATCCAGCAAGTACTCAGAACTTCACAGTGTTTTCTACAAATTTGCAGTCCACGGTTTTATTCTCTAGGAGGAAAAAAAACCAATTAAAATTCCTCCAAATTAGGTCCTGGCATTGCACGATCATAGTTATTGTTGCTGTCATGAAACACAAATAATCTTCCTTAAATGTTTGCAGAAAAGCCCAGATGCAGCCCCGTCGATTCATGTCGACAGTTTTCTATTTGATGACGATGACGTTGATGTTTTAGTCGACGAAGGAAAAATCAGCAGGAATTATTGCAAAAATTGCAGGTCTTTGGATATTGCACCAACTAGTAAGTTCTTTAGGTATTTTTGACATATAAAGAATTAATTATTAGAAAATATACATACAGTGTGTAAATATAGTCGTCCCTCACTATTTGCAGGTTCGATTATTTATTTTTTTTCCCAATTTTTTTTAAGTAAGATTAGAAGTTTTTAAGTTGTATACATACTGTTTTACATCTAGGCATACTGTATATCATATTAAAATTAAACGGATAAAGATAAAGTATACACATATGTGAACGTTTTGGGTGTTGCTACTGTGTACTATTGTACATGGTTTCTAAATTTTTTTGTAAACAGGTGAAACGTTTGCACATACCAAATACTATGTGCTTGCTGCTCTCCCCACATCCCTCATAATTTTGAAAACTACATTGTTGCATATGGGCCAAATAGGCCCCAACATTTTGTAACTCTTTTTTTGTACTTCTTTTGTAACTCTGCAGGGACCTTGAAGGAGCCTTGTGTTATTAAAATTTAAGCTTTATTTTAATCTTGTTTACTTAAAAATATACAAAAAAATTTTATTGATGCTAAACCTAAATGTTGGAGATAATGAATTTAAAAAACAAATCCTCATGATTTATTAATAGAATATCACAAAGGCCACATTCTTTAGGGCCCATTCTATTTTTTCAGCCTGGGGCCCACAAGATGCTTAAACTGGTACAGTTTTTTCCTGGAATTCATTGGTATAATATAATAAATATTTACTACATTTGCTTTTTGCATTATATACTTAAGTATTCTCTATAATTTTTTAATTTTGTTTGGTTTTTTTTTTTGGTTTTACGGCTCAAAGACTACAGTGGTCATGCTGCGCCGGGACCTACTGTTTTCCGAGGAATCCGAACCTCTTAAGGCCTAGGGAACCAAACCCCGGACTACAGTGAGCAGTGCGATCTTTATGAGATCTCTGAGTAAGCGTTCTTTTTGCACTGCTGGGAGTCGAACCCGGATTAGCGGCGCAATAGGAGGCTTGGCGTTATCTAGCGCCACCATAGGTAATTTAATTTAAAAACTAAAAAAGTACCATATATTTAGTGTGGCTATAAATATAATTGAGTACATTTTATTTAATTTTGAAACCAAAAAGTTTAATACTTTTTACTATCAAAATAATTTATAAAACTCTACATGGGTGATTTTGTTCCGAGAATTTTAACTTGCCCTTTCTGGGATTTCTTTTTAAAAAATTACAAAAATTTCGTATTGTTTCCTGTAATTATTTTTATATTCCTTTGGAAATCAGTGTCTTTACTTAAAATATTATTAACTTTTCAAGAAATTTTATATGTTCAGGGAATCTGGTTTGGACTTGCAATCACTCCTGACTGTATAAAGTGCATTGCTATACTATTTGTAACGATTGTCGGTTATAAGAACTCAATTTTCATTCTCTCTTGCAGGTCATCATAACTGATTTTGACTGTACATATCATGATAATTTGAATGACAAAACATGAAATGATGGATCACTTGATTTACTTTATATAGCTGCAGTGATATGCATTTCTTTTTATTTCAATTGTTAAAATGTATCTTTTCCATTTCTCTTACAGCGTTTGTATCACATTCTGTTTCGATAGAAAGGATTATGTTCATGTTCGAGCATATGCTTCCAGATTTAAAAAACAAGCGTATTCTTGACATTGGGTCTAGGCTCGGGGCAATATTATATGGTGTAAGAATGGTTTTCTTGTTCAACATCTGTTGTTTGAAATTGAGTATTGTTGTCAAGCCGATTTACATAATGCGCATGTGCTGTGCTTATTTTAGGCCTATTATTGTAGTTCTGCGAACAGAATCGTTGGTGTGGAAATGAA
>QLNU02014802.1:5857590-5873075 GCA_006491805.2 Dysdera silvatica | reverse complement strand
GTATGAATCTCTTGATTGGATTTCTGTATGAATCTCTTGATTGGATTTCTGTATGAATCTCTTGTTGGTTAGACTTCCATATAAATCTCTTGCTGATTAAACTCTCATATGAATATCTTGTTAGACTTTTATATGAATCTTATTGATTAAACTCTGGTGGATTACATTATTTGCAGATTTTTTTATTTGTTGATTAAACCCTTACATATAAATCTCTTGTTGACCAAACTCTTATGAGACTTTTGTTGACTAAACTTTTATATGAAACTCTTATCAATTAAACTCTATTATGAATATTGAATATCTTTTTGATTAAGCTCTTGTATGAGATGGTTGTTTGAAACATCTGTTGATTACATTCTTTTATAAAACTCTTATATGAGATCCTTGTATGAAGCATTTGTTGATTATATTCTTTAATGACACGTTTGTTGATTACCTTCTTCGATGAAACGTTTGTTTACCTTCTTGTATGGAACCCCTGCTGATTAAATTTTTATGTAAAACTCATGTCAATTAAACTTGGGTATAAAATTCTTGTTGAATATAAAAGCTGGTATAAAACTCTTGTTGATTAAATTCTTATATGAAACTCTTATTGATTAAACTCTTGTATGAATCTCTTGTTAGTTAAATTCTTGGATGAAGCTCTTGTTGATTATTTCTCTTGTAGGAATCTCTTTTTGACCAAACTATTGTTCAACACTCTTAGTGACTAAATTTTTGTACCAATCTCTTGTCAGTTAAACTTTCATCTGAATCTCTTATTGGTTAAACTTTTCATGCAAAACTCTTGTTGATTTAGCCCTTGTATTTATTGACATATATAATAATATAACCTCTTGCTGTTATTTTGCTTCTGTATTTTAATACCTGAAATCATAAAAAACAAATGGGGATTAATTCCGTTTTAGCACAGTTTAATTTTATAAATCCAATCTATTGAAATTTGTAAAGAACGCAATATACATCATTTATCAAATGCATGCTTCTCAAGAAGTAAATAATAATATATAGATGGATGTAAAAACATTATACTTGGTTTATTCAAATGCTAAATTGCATTTAATACTAAAAAGCATTTAATGCAAGGCTAAATTTTTATCAACGTTTAAATGAACTCACGTTAGGAATTCAATACTTTTCCGTTTTTTGATGTAATTGTCAAGAAAATAAGTTAAGCAGAATGAAATTATTAGAAATATATATTAGCTAGAATGATAGTTTGTGCTATTAATGTTGCTTTATTGCAGATTATAGCAAGAATGGTAAATAAAGCTCATATTGAGTTATATGAATATACAGATACATTGTTACAATTTCAAATTAAATAACAGGTCATTGTTGCAAAACAATTGTTATCTTAATTTATTGTCATCATAAATTATTGTCGTGATTTATATAGATAAATAATAAATTGTAATTTATTTATTGTAAAAATAAATTGCTTAAACTAAATTTAAAATTTTTATTTCCATGTAAAAATGAAAGAAAAAATCGATTCTTACTTGTGTATATTTTTTTTAATTTGTCATTGCAATAACTTTGTTATCGAATGGGAAACGTCGATTAAGAACCACTTTTTGAACTTAAAAAAATAATAATAATACCCCATATTTTTTAATTTTGCATTTTTCACAATAAAGTGATAGACATTTTGTTAAATGGGCATGTGATTTCAATTGTTTTTTGTTTAATTTTACATTTATCCTCTCTTGCAATCGACCTCCATTAAGAGACCGGAGAAAGAACTTTTTTACCAAACCTGGGTGGCCACTTTAGGGAGGTTTTACTATATATTTCTTTATTCTAAAACTTTTTTCATGATTTTTATGATATGAAATGCATAAACGATGTACAAAGTATATAGTGTTTGCTCTTTTAAAAAAAATTTAAGGAACAGCAAAAAAAACGTTTATCTTGTATTGAAACCAGTGATGTAGTGATTCAAAAATTAGGAGGAGGCTTGAGCCTCCCAATCCCCCCCACTTTCTACACTACTAACCAAAGCTGCAGGTTTTTTTTTTTTACAAACAGTGACTTAATTATGTGCACTACATGAAGAAATTACATAAAACGAAGCTGCAATATTAAATATCTGTGTAAGCAAAAATTTCAGCATGAAGTAAGTTTCTCACATCCAAATTGTTAAAAAGTAGATTTTAGAATTGCAAATGTTATGTCTTCCTAAAATTAGTGATTATAAATATAGTGGTGTAGAAAAGGGGGGGGATCAAGCCCCCCCCAATTGGATATTAAGGCACATTTTTCTCTTCAACATTGAATTACATAGTTCTTTTAAAAGTTACTTAAGCCCCTCCCCCATAATTTTTGAACTGCTGTACCCCTGGTTATGACTATTAGTTTATGAAAGGATTGAGTCCAATATATTTTTTGGCGTTATAGACAATATTTTCTAAAGAAAGTGCTTTAGATATTTCACATATTGCTTTACAGCAACTATGGAGAAAATTGTCAATTTCAGAAAAGTGGATCTTTCAATGCATGCCTTTATCCGTGGGGGGGGGGATCTTAGGGACCACTGTCACCTGAAACTAAATTTGTAATAGAACTGCAAATATACTTATATATATATTTACTTGTCAACCTTGTAAAAAGTGGGGAGAGAAAGATAAGTCTCAAACTTTGAATATAATTATAAAAATTATGACCACAAGATGTCGTTTTGCAGACCACTAATTTGAAAATACTTTAAAGAAAAAATATAGAGAAACCATTTTTTTAAAAGGCGAACAGTACAAAAATAAATTTTTTGATGGCAAAACTACAAGCAAAAAATTACAATTATGTCTGAAGGCAAAATTGGTATTTTCTCTTTTTTATTTTTTGTATGACGTATATATCGTTTTTCCAATGAAAGTGACACATTTTTGTTCAATGCTATTTTTGTAATTTATTTTAGTTTTACAAATTATTCTTGTTGGTATATACTAACCGGTTATTGCAATTTATAGAGCTATTGCAAAAACATTTAAAAATCTGTTTTTATACATGAAACATGGTTTTTCTAATTGATAAATGTCAAACACAAACTTAAAATCAGTGGTTATCAACCTTTTCTAGTTGGTGCCCCTTTTAAGATATGGTAAGGGCCGACCATAAACCTATATAATTTATTTTTAACGAACGTTACTTTTACACTACTATATGATATTCCACAAAATTAATAAAATAGTCCACACGTTTGACAAAAAGTACAAATTTCAAATAAAGCAATTGGGGTGAAAAAAAAAAATCCTGGTTCGTCTCCAGGTTTGTCATAATGTCAGTGTATGTTATGCAATTCACTTAGTCACCGAACTCACCAGTTGTGCAAATCACAACAGATCCTAGTCAACTCTGGGTTAAGATCACAGTGCACTGCATAAGCATATGATTCCAATTTAGATGCAAGAACATTAGCTATTCTCAGTGTAGAAAAATTATTGAAAAATGAATGCTCATAAAGCAGGAAATGGAAAATGAATATTGCTATTTTAAAGTTCATTATTGAAATGAATTTAATCAAAAAATCTTCTGTTAGCAACAAGAATCGTTAACAAACTCTTTGCCCATACAACTTTAAGTGCATGAAATTGGGTATTGTTGTAATTTAACTTTGTCAGAATAATAATATATATTGTTGACATCACAATTTAATACAGTTTCTGTCTTCACAAATTGATTCATTTTGAGCCGGAGTTTATTCGTAACATGGGAATTCATAAAGCAAGAAATCATTTCCTGTGGTAAAATAGTCGATACATTTTCTGTTCCCAACAATCTATCCATCCTCCTTATTGAAAACTTCATTAATGTAAAATGCAGCATAATAAAAAAAATAATCTATCAGCAATGATTCATATGCAATAAAATTAAAATACAGCAAAGAAATATATACAGGACGACTCATATATAATGAGAAGCTTGCGATCAGCATAAATGCTTGTTGTATCTGGTCCTTTTTAAATCCGTATTGGTATTTAAAATTTCAATACTTTGAAAATGAACATATAGTGACTGACCATTATTGCCAGCAATAATATTTGGCTTTGAATTTGCTTTTTCTTCGAAGTTTTTAGAATAGAAAAAAATTATAATTTGTTGTATATATCACTTTTAACAACAAGTTTCACACTTACAGTAGATATATGGATTGGATGAAATATAAATGCTGCTTCCATAATTTAACGATGTGCCCTGCCTCCCTTTAATTCTATGAGTGACTTCGATTCAGCAAAATTAATACATATATTGCAAAACACTTGGGTAAATTAATTGCAAAAAATTTGTTGCTAGTTTAATTAACTGCATGGTAATAAGCTGCGGGAGACTGTTTAATTGGTGATTTGAAAGAGTATCAAAAAATGTTTCACCCAAAAGAATACTAGTAGTACGATTCTGATTTCTTCGAATAATAGAAGATTTGATACTGTTTTAATAAGTTCTTGAAACTTTTATTGGGTTGTTTTAATAGCATGCATGTGTCATCATCAGAATGATTTGACTTGGTTTTGATGAAGATGGCACATGCTATTAAAACAGTGTGAAGTGCATCAATTCGTGAAATCATTTATGTATGTTTTATCTGTGCAGTATGTGTTGCTTGATTTAAATAAGAGTATTGTAACATTATATAGATATGTTGGCAGGACTGTCTTTGGTCTTAATTTGTAGTCAATTGTGTGTTGTTTTTATCCTATGCCCGCCCTCCGCGGCTGTTTCGCCATTCGACACCCAGCCTCTCAGTAGCAGGTAGATTGTTGAGTTCGGGGCAGCTCAGCAGGTGATCGCCATCCATGATGGAGGTCCGACACAATGGGCAGATTTCATCAGGAGCCGTCAATTCGGTGGAGGTGTGTTTTCATGTAGTCATGGCCTGTTGTAAGGCAAAAACACGCAATGGCCTCAGTGCTTTCCAAGTGTAGTGGAACATGTTCTCCTCCTGTGGCAGGGCACTCCCACCTTTTGTCTTCACTCAGGTCCCTAGGAGTTTTGCTAGTGGAACTGTTAACAGTTGTAGTGATTTGTTATATGCTGTTCTGAGTGTTAATTGAATCTCAGGGTGATTGGACTCGGCCCCACGTCTAACCCTGACACCAGCTCTTTCATTACCGGGGAATACCACATGGCTAGGAATCCACTGTAACTATAGGTCCCAACCACTGGTGATGAGCTCTGCCAGTTTTCTGCGGCAGTGGATTGTTCGTGGGCAGTCTTTGGAGTTGTTATTGCTCAGTTCTGAAATGACTGATTGGGAGTCAATGAAAAAATGACTTTCCTTGAAGGCAGAAAAAGAGGTAGTGGTTGTTTAGCAGCTTCCTAAATGGCAAGCACTTACCTGTTGTAGTTGCTGGTATTTTTTCCCACAGCTAGGGAGTTTTCAAAGAAACTGCAATGCCATCCAGCACCTGCTCCTTTCACTTCAGGTAAGTAAGAGCCATCAGTGTAAATGTGTAACCACTCGTTTTGCAGATATAAGGTATAAATGGTTTCTAGAGTGCATAATTTGAGTTCCAAAGGATTAGCTTTAGCCTTATTCGAATTTAAATTAAGAAGATCCATTCGAGTGCTGGGCAAGACTGGCACGACTGTGGTAAAATGCTGTAAGGGCACTCGGGATTCAATAGAAATTTGGTACCTCCACATTAATGATTTCATGTATGTTAGAGGTGTCGTTTGCATTTTCAGACGTTGAGTTGCAGACTTATATCTGTTTCAATGGCTTGCATCAACTCTCCTTGCTCTCTTCCAAAATTTGAGGATCTGTTTGTCCAGAGGTTCAATGCCCATTTGTAGCAGCATGGCTGTAATGGGGTTGATTTAGCTTCTCCAGTAATTATTCTGATGGCATTGTTTTGTACGACATCATATTTAGTTAAGTTGGTTTTGCTTGCTAAGGAGACAGCCTCACTGCCATATTTCAACACAAGACGAACGTAGATCTTGTAAGCCGTAATTAGGACACCTTGTGTGGCTCCCCATTTCATTGACGTAAGCCTTTTTAAGAATTTGATGCACTTTTGGCCCTTCTCAGCTATAGTTTTGATGTGGTTGCTCCAGGACAATTTAACATCAAGGGAATCCCCAAGGTATTTGGATAAGGAACTCTGTTGGAGTAGTACACCTTTATAGAATAAGTTAATTTGCGGGGCTCTAGTTGACATAGTGAACAGCTGGGCAACAGTCTTCTCATCGTTTACTTCCATTTCGTTTGGGTTTGCCCATTTTTTAAAGTGGATAAGTGCTGTGTTGAGGGCTTCTTCATGGGCCTTGATGTGACTACCAGTGGCCCACAATATGACATCATCGGCAAAGAATAAGCATGATAGATACCTCCAACGATTTTTGAATAGCTGTCCCAAGGTCATCGATCATAATGTTGAACAAGTGGCAGCTAAGTACTCCCTTTGGCAGTCGACATAGCTGTTTATACGAAGAAGTGGAATTTGCACCGAATGAGACGCTGACATAGAAAGCTTTGGATCCACTTCAACATGTTGCCGTTCACCCCTAATTGTTTTAATTTTGTATATGAGCATCCCACGCCAAATTTTGTTGTAAGCAGCTTTGAAATCAATCAGAACAGCTATAGTTGACTGTTTACTGTGGAAACCATCTTTGATTGCCTTGGTGAATTTTACAACTTGATCGATGGTTGACCTGTGTTTGCAAAACCTGGTCTGGTAATCGCTTAATCCTTTTTTTTGACTCAAGGAATTCCCTGAATCGGCATTCAACCATTTTTTCAGCAACTTTACAGCATATACTTGTAAGGGAGATGGGTTAGTAGCTGCAAAGGCTGTTAGCTTGTTTCCCTTTCTTTAGTAGTGAAATTATTTCTGCTTTTCTCCACTGCTGGGGCACTCTTGTCTTCCAAGTTAGGTTGATTAAGCTAAGAAGATTGTTTCCAGCTATAGGGCCGAGGTGTTTGATAAAATCCGGGTAGATACCGTCAGGTCTGGCGGATTTCCCGCTATGCAAAGAAGCGACGACAAGACTAAGCTCATCAGATGAAAATTCTTTATGAAAAGAGCAGTATTCCTGCTCAGTTTGGCACGAGGCGGGCACTTGCATAACGGTGCATTTTCTTGCCTCCGATGTAACATGCAATTTGCCAACAGCTGCATAATGTTTGCATAAGACCATTGACACTTCATGGTGGCTGGACAGAAGTTTGCTGTTTACTTTAATTGGTTCTCATTGTTTGCTGGAATTTCCGTTGTTTAGGCCAGACAGAAATTTATAGGCCTTAAGACTGTCCTTTCCGAAGTTGAGTTTAGCCACAAATGATCTATAGGATGTTCTTTTTGATTGGTTTATAGCACATTTGAGGCCAGCTTGGGCCCTTTTTAGCTGAATACAGTCGTTAACGTTATGGGTCACCTCTGCTTTGCGTCTTGCCATATTCCTAACTTTCCTGACATAATTAGTGTTCAAGTATCAGAACCAGTTTCATTCCCAATTTGTACTTGTCGACACCACTGTGTTTTGACTAGTATACTAATTATACAGTTGCAAAATATAGAAAAATAAAAGCTTGTTTTATCTAAGGGAATCTAAAGATTTGTTCCAAAAGGAGCGGTATCTCCCAACTTGCTCTCTGTAGCTGCTCATGGCAATCCCTTTACAAAGCGGTCGGCTGATAAATCGGGGGTTTTTATCCATCAGGTTTTCAACAATGTACTTAATCAGTTAATATGGAGAACCTTTCCCAGCATCTTTTCTTCAAGTTCCAATGAGTAAGCCTTAGCATTAGAGGTAGATTACTTTGCCACGAACGCAAATGTTCATAGGTTGGTGGCCAAACCCCTCTATAGCATCTTCAAGAGAGAGAGGCCTGTTCAGGAGATTAAATTTGCGTGTACCAGTGCGAGGTCTGGCATGCTTGTATATCCAGCAAAGGAGAGAAACGTTGGCTCAGAAGGAATTTGAATGAGAGAGTGACCTGCCAGTGGCTCTCATATTGTTGTATCCCAATGAGTAGGCATTGATATCCCCAACAATTATGCTGTTTCAATGTTGGCTGAGATTGCTGATCTTATCGAGGCTTGGGATGTTATTTGGCGGGTTGTAGAGAGTTTGTCACAGTCATCCATTTTGTGTAGGGTGGAAGTTCTGCTAGCTATCCTATTGTTTACAAAAACCATAATGCCCGAAGCAACTTGTCTGGAATGTTTGATGACAGATAGTGAGTAATTTGTCAATTCATAAAAACACACATGGCTTCCGTAGAAGCACCAGATTTGACAATTATAATTATATCTGCATCAGATTTAAAAACCAAGGTCTTAAGTTCAGTAAATTTGGTGTTGGTCAAACCGCCCGCCTTCCAAAAGAGGATGCAGAGGTGATTGTTTATGCCCTGAGAAGGCCAGGGTTTTGTTTCTAGTAGCGATCGTTCTTTTCATCTTGGAAGGCTCGATATCAGCAGTCTCTGTAGCAGATTTGGCGTTACCCAGGGTGCACCATGTAGAGGCCTGCTACTTTACACCCTTAGTCAATCGTAGATAATTTGTTATCTATGAGATAATAAGTTCCCACACATGTGCACTAGAACATTACTTTTTGGAATTTTGTGCTTACCATAACCCCTTATTTTTCAGTATTTCAATGATCAGAACTGTAGGTGATCCGAACCAGTTTCCAAAACTACTTTCTTTTTTATTTTACATGACATTTATTAGTGTTCAAGTATCAGAACTAGTTTCATTCCCAATTTGTACTTATCGACACCACTGTGTTTTGACTAGTATACTAATTATACAGTTGTAAAATATAGAAAAATAAAAGCTTGTTTTATTCTGTAGGTTATCTGTGATAATATCTGTAATATTCCTGAAGATGTCCAAGCAGCAGATGTGATAGTTTTGAATAATGTTTTCGAGTGCTTCCTTACTAAGAAGGAACAAGAAAAGACATGGGTATGGCTCAGACAGAACATCACCAAATCTGGTACAATTATAATCACGATGCCAAGCCTGGAGGATACACTTAAAAATCTAGAGGTATATATTGCAGCTATTTAAAAGTATTATTCTTATCTTCATTTTTTTCTCGGGTACAAAATATAGCAAGTTTCAAATGACATGAATAGTAAAATAAATCGATCATTATAATTGATATTGTAAGTAAAAGTGTGTATTATAGCTTGTTATTATAAAGCACCATTAAAACTCTTGTTTTCCTATGAGCCCCAGTTTTGTAATTGTGATATAAATAGTACCGGAGCATTTCACGAAGTGCATCACAATGAGTTAAAATACTAGTAATAAATTAGTGGTGTAGTGTGATTTCAAAACTGGGCCATCTACCGCCAAGTGCTCACCATCGCCCATTCGAACAAAAAAAAAAAAGTAAACACATGAATATATCATCACCATTATTGTGATGAAATACAGTCAAACCCCTCTATAGTGAACCTCAAGGGACCAAACTTTTCGTTCGCTATATCGCATAGCATTATAGATATAGGAAATTGGATGGGACCAAAAAATTTGTTCGTTATATATATGAGAGTTTGTTATAAGCCTAGTTCGCTATAGCAGGGTTTGATTGTGTATATATATATATACATGAATTGTGACTTATTTCATTTGGGGGGGAGGGGGTGGAATGTGAACATTCGGAGATTACTCATTTTTGATGTCAATCTGTGTCACCATAATAAATACATGAAGCTATACAATATGGCATCATAATTGTTAACATATTATCATCATATATAGCTAGTTTTGCAAAATTAACATTATAGCATAGTTCTGGCTCAAGTGTCTCTCAATAAAATGATTATCTTTTTATACAAGGAGCCATTATGCTAAGCTAGGTTTTGTTGAGATAACCGCATAATAAATTAATGTTAAATAAAGAAAACATAAAACCTAAAAATTTACTGTCATTCTATGAGACAGGATATGCCATGGTTGCATAAAAAAGTACCGGGATGCCCTGACATGAATACACCACTGATCAGCCCCCTTTGTTATGCCTATGCATCTGGGAGGAGGATATTTCACAGTAAAGGTCCATTGTTGTAGTGATCACTCTTTTTAGATATATGAGGGGCAGTCAAAAAAGTTAGTTTCACTCCTCCGTAAAAATCCAAGTTACATTTCATTAAAACTTCGTGGCAACAATAAAGACATTTGTCTATGGCATGTGCAGTAGCGGCATTGACGTATTAGCATTGCTAATCAGTCATAAACATGCCTCGGCAGCTGGATGTGGTGTCTACATTTTAAGTATGTACAGTTCGTTTTTGGTGGGCAAAAGGTTGCAAATTGCACTGAAAATTTTCGGCAATTGCACAAAGTGTACAGTGATAAGGTAATATCTTGCCCAGCTATCGGAAAATGGATCCGCATGTTCGAGGATCACTGTACAAATAGAGTGGAAACATTCCACTTCCCAAACTCGAAAAAAATTCCGAACATTTCCCATCTGTGGGTAAGTTAATGATGACGCTGATGACAGAGAAGGTGCAGTTCATACTGAATCCATGCTGAAGAGGGCTACAATTACTGCAGCGTCTTATTGTGAAATCCTGAAGTGATTACGAAATCGCGTAAAGACCAACAGCCAGGTAAACTTTCCAAAGGCATTTTGCTCCTGCATGACAATGCGAAACCACATTCGACGACCCTAGCGAAGGACATTCTGTCTGAAAAAATCTAAGTGGGAAATATGGGACCCCCCACTTATAGCCTGGACTTTGCACTATGTGATTTCCGAGTCTTTGGTACCATGAAACAAGAACTTGCAAAGAGAAGGTATCATTCCAATCAGGAGGTGAAAGTTGCAACCCAACAATGGCTATCTCAAGTTGGACAGTAATTTTTCGTACAAGGCATAGAAAAACAAGTACCACCGCCTCGGCATAGAAAAACAAGTACCACGCCTCGACAAATATTTAAATAAAGGTGGGGATTACGTCTAAAAGTAGCTTGTGAATGGTACTTTGGTGTAAGCAAAACATCATTCTATATTTTCAACCCAGTTTTTTTCCTTTTGAAAAGCGAAACTCACTTTTTGATTACCCTATGTACATCCTACCATTCATTACTTAATCCTTTCCCCATTGTATTTAGTTAACATTAAAACTCAGAGAAAACATCTCTGGCATCAGAGGTTAATTTTGTAGACCGACTGTTAGATAATATTTTCATTACTGTGGATTTGCATATGGCTTGTTTGTAAGAGATTGAATCTATTTTCTTTAGAACACTACAGTCCCATAGGTTGTTGTGTTGTCACAGTATGAAAAATACCATTTTGCTCTGAAGAAAAGCAAAATCAATCTTGTCAAAAATATTCTGCAAATGTTTCAAAGTGCATTTTTACTGTACTTATAATATTTATGTATAGTGTGATGATTTGAAATGTAATACATTATGCATACATATGTTTTTGTTCATTAATTTATAACTTCTAATTTGTACTTTGTTAATTTTATTTATTTACAGACAGGTATTGATATCCCTTCATGGTTAAAACGAAGGTCAGTAAAAGACGTCATAGCTGGACACAAAATAGAATGTGGCAACTTAATTTCGGAAATATGTTCATACGTTGTTATTTGATACATTAAAAAGTAAAACTGTTACTCAGATTTGTAGAATACAATGTACTGTGTGCTTTTTTAATATTTTTTTTATGTAATGCACATAATTTTCACATCGTATATGTGTGATGTAGTTTTTAATTTCTAAATTTAAAATATCAAGTACTGTATTTCTCACCATTTAATGTTTTGGTTTATTCATGGTCCCCACGGTCCTTGAAATTTTTTTTGCTAAGTCAGGGCCCTTGAAAAGTACTTGAAAACTGACAAAAGTATGATTAGTCCTTGAATTTTTCTCACAACCTTTTTGCAAGTTATGGCAAAAGGAAGAAAAAAAACGATATTTCTCCTTATTTCAGGAACAAAGCCCCCCCCCTTCCTCCCCTGCATGCTTAATGTAGCTGATACAAGGGATGCAAAAAGGGTAGCTTTTGATGGCAGTGTGCTAAGTTGAAAAGGAATAACATAATTAAACTCTCAATTTTAATATTATGCTTATAATGTCTTGCATTTTTAATTTTTATATTGTTGTTGATAATGTAAAGTCCTTGAAAGACATTATTTGGTCCTTAAAAAGTCCTTTAATTTCATCAGGACAAAAGAGTGGGAACCATGAATCACTTCAATTTCTGAACAATTTTTAAGAGTGAGGGTATTTCGTTTCATTTAAAGAACCAATTTTATTTAGTTCAGACTTATTCTGAGTTCAAAAAATGTAAAATTGGGGTTCCTGCACCCAATGGAGGAAAAAATAACCTGATTTTGCTGACAAAATTCCCTAACTAATCACAAGTAATTTCAGCTGAACTTCAGTTGTAGGGAAAATGGCTTCATGTTTGTGGAAGATTTAGTTAGCCAAAATAGGAGATACGAAGGCTTTCTCCGACTTTTACAGGTTTGATCAAAAAATTGTTTTTCCCCCTGACATTTACAGATGTTTTCAAATTTCCTCACAATTCCAGGTTGCATGGGAACCCTAATGCTTACATTTTAAACATTTAAAATTTAAGTAAGAAAGATAATAAAAAATTACTCAAATGTGATAGTGAAAGAGATCTGTAAATGCTTTCATATGCACCAGTGTTTGAAAGTTGAAGCACTAGTTACATACACAAACACGTACTAGACAAATTAATGAATCGAATTTTATGTATGTTATGCTAGATAATATGTGTTGTAATGGTGGGCATAAAGAGTATCTGTTTGTATTCTCATATTCGGAAACTGTTTAATCAGCTGTCTAGGACAGAATAAACAGCTTCATGTGGCTCCCAAGTCATGATAGAATAAGAACAAAGAGCAAATTTATTCAACCTGTTTACAGTTTTGGTTATATATTCTGTTGTGATATTTTCAATATTACACTGATAGCTTTGAGGTTAGAGATGTTGACTGGTGTTTAGGTTAGAAATGGACGGGTATAGAAAGCTATAGCTTATTACATAATTCGCCTCCAGATGAGTAACGTATTACATGTCGTTTTTTTAGTCTTGCTGCTCTGACATTTTTGATGCATTTACAAAATTAATAGTAAAATGATGCATTTACAAATGCCCAATTTATTGGAATTTAAAGCTGCAACAATGGCTACCGAGTTGTTAGAAGATGTGTTTATGCAAATGTACTTAAATGTTTGACTTTGAAAAAGAAAAGACTGAAATATGATGTGAATGTAGATTTAATTTTCAGCACCACCATATACAGGGCCATCGAGGTAAATCTGAAAATGGTTTATAAACCACTCTCTAGTGGTTGTTCTGTGTATACCAGCAGTTAGCTGATCCCACTTTTAGGTTATACCGTCAGGAGTTACTGTGGTGTAAACATGTTACAATCTGCTTAAACATGAGTCAGGAACAGGACAGAAGAGTGGCGATATTGGAATCTCTTCACGCCAGAAAATCACCAAAGGAGATAAGTGATTTGGGTACAAAAAACCACAGGTTTATGAAATTAGTAAGTCGGGAGGCCGACAATCCGGATGAAGTTTCCTCTAAGTGGGCAAGCCACAGCAAACGATCAGATTGGAAAAGAGCAGCAGATTTTGTTGACAAACTGAAAGAGAAGATGAACAGAGATCCTGGGTGCAGCATGGACAAGTTGGCGAAAGGAAGAGGCACAGAGTGGTCAACAATCAGTTTGTCGGTGCACGAGGACCTTGGCTACAAATCCTTTGTTCTCAAGAACCAGCAATTGTTGACAGACAGAAACAAAGCTGATCGAAAACTGAAGGGTCAAGCATTGTTGAATGACATCAAAAACAGCAGCGCTGGCTATATGAGGTTCTTTTCAGGTGAACATTTTTTTTATTCAGAACAGAAAAGTGAATCGGAAAAATGACGGGTGGATATGTCAAGATGCTTCAGAAGTGCCCACCATCATGCACACAAAATTTCTCGCCTCGGTGGTCATGGTTTTTGGAGTTGTAGTTGGCAAAGGGGATGTTATACCACCACATTCCTTGGATGAGGGCTTAAGAATGATTGCCAATGTTTATATTAATATCTTGGAGATAATAATATCTTTATTATATTATATTAATATCTTGGTAGTGAAGCCCTAGATGGCTGAAATGACCACTGGGAGAGATTACATCTTCCAGCAGAACTCGGCGCCTGCCCATATGGCGAGGAAAACCCAGGCTTGGCTTCACAGCAATGCGCCCTGCCACTGATCCCCCAATTTTTGGCGACTGTCTAGCCCAGACTGTAATCCCCTTGATTAGTATGCATGGGGTGTAATTGAAGATAAGGTAAATGCAAAATCCAACAACGCCAAGGATGCCTTAAAGGCCACCATTACTGAGGTGATGGCCAATATACAAGGAGGATATAAAACGTGCATGCAGTCGGTTCTGGTCCAGGCTTGAACAAGTCGTGGAAGCTGATGGCAGTTCAAGTAATTTTAATGTCCAACATATTTACTACAATTGTGCAAAGTTGTGTACAAAACAAATAGACTTGTCTTGTGTTATAAGAGTTTTAGTTCTTGAACTCAGTTTTTCAGATTTATCTCGACGACCCTGTATTATAATCTTGCATTTTAAACTGATTTTCCATGTTACACAATTCAAGCACTTCTGAAAGCCAGTTATATAGAGTTAGGTAGAGTAATTTGTAACCAACTTAAAATAATTGTGATTCATGTTGTTAGTTTTCTATTTTTGGATTGTTGTAAAATTGCAACTGCATATTAATCCTCACTTTATGTGGCAAACACATAGTCTAAGACAATTAGATATAGTACAACGTAGATTAAATGAATTAGCAAAAATCAACATTATAATGTTGACTTTTACTCATCACTACAATTTCACATAGATTTAATAAAAAAAAAAGGTAAAATTTCCATTGCAGTTTCCATGATTATATTAAATTCTACAGTATCGAATGCCTTACAATGTACTTTTAATTCAATGCGATTGAATAAATGCAAATTTTCATTGCCGAACAAAAGGTCAAATTTAGACGTTTCTTGCTTGATTGCAACGAATTTATCAAGTTTTAACACCGAGAAGTTTATTTGTAGTCAACAACATGCGAATATCTATCTCACTTGTTTCCAAATCTATAAATAAGTAGTTATATCATCATATTCAACCATTATCTATCCACTGCTGGATGAAGGTCTCTCCTAGTTATTCCAAGCATGCACCTCTCCATGCTCCTTTGCGTTGTCTGTAACTTTCGTATTGCTCCAACTGTTAGACTCCATGTCTCTGATCCATAAGAGAGGACTGGCAATACACACTGGTTGAAGACCTTTCTTTTTAGACACAAAGGCAATTTCCCCTTCAGGATAAAACTGTTTCTTCCAAATGCACTCCAGCCAAGTTTAATACGTCTGTTGAGTTCTTTCATAATGTTGCCATCCATTGAAATCAGCTGGCCAAGGTAAATATATGAATCAGCAATTTCTAGCTCCA
>QLNU02014802.1:5798921-5857490 GCA_006491805.2 Dysdera silvatica | reverse complement strand
GGGAAATTTTCCTAATTCCCCCCCCCCCCTCCTCCCATGAATCTGCCACTGAACACAGCCATGTTTAGTGGAAATCCGTAATTTTGGACACAAGTTTACATAAATTCGTTGTACTTAGTTATTTCAATGGGAGAGGAACTTATTTTGCTGTTTAACTCTTGATGAGACTTATTCATAAAAAATCATTTTACAAAAAATTAAAGAGCTTTTTATTATATAAATCGAACACTACGCAGATTAAATCAAACAACAATATAAATCAACGTTTATTGGCGTAGTGATACCAGCGCCGATGTTATGGCGTGATTAGATGGTGAAACGTTCGAAAGAAAATAAATATTTCTGCGTTCGATGGGACCTGAACCCACAACCTTCCATTTGCCGAGCAGAGCCAACAAAGGTAAAACTAACACTCTGTGTTTTGAAAAAAGTCCTTGTAAAAAAAATTTTAAATTGTCTACAACATAAACAAGCATCTATCATTAAAATAAGACAGCATTATTAATATTGAAGGGTATTAATTTTAAGCACATAAGAAAATTATGGTAGTGTGATCTAAAATTGTTAAATTTACCTTAAAATTTTCTCAATGTCTTACAAAATATGATATATGCAAGGCTGCACCGGGATTTAATTTCCAGGGGCGGGGGAGGATTCAAAATTTTTTACAGCATGTATCGATGCAATCCCAGCATGCAAGGCCATAGCCAAGTCCCCAAGATCCCCTTCTCAGGATAAGGACATGGATATACAAGGTGGTGAGTAAAGTCCTTATACACGCAGAAAACCGTCGAACTGAGAGAGCTATATGTATGAACGTAATGTATAAGTGTAGTAAAGTGACGAGGCGCTACAAGGTGAGACTTCGTGAAGCACCCTAGCGGAAAAATTCAGAACTTAGAGCTGCTATCTCGAAAACTATTCAAGATATGGGGAAAAAGGTCAATTACAAAGTTGTTAAGCACCAATTAGTTAGTACGAAACGATTTTTTTCCACCACCTTAATAGGGCAAAAATCATGATTTAGGAAGTTACAGGACGCCCCTGCGTGACAGCTTTCCCTTCGTACAGCTATGCATAGAGGGGAAGCTTCAGGTAGGGGCGATACTTTCATTGCATACACAATCTCGTACTAAGCGCATGATATGCAAATGTGTACACTACAATAATAAAATCGTATTATACCATATTTTGCATAATAATTTTAGAATTTTGACCAACAATGGCTTTACTGGACGGATACCTTTAAAACCTCTTAAATTACGATTTTTGCCCTATTAAGGTGGTGAAAAAAAGTCATTTCGTACTAACTAGCTGGTGTTTAACAACTTTGTAATTGACTTTTTCTATGTATTTTGAATAGTTTTCGAGATAGCAGCTCTAAATTCCAAATATTTCTGCTAGGGACGTTACACACAGTCTCATCTTGTAGCGCATAGTCACTTTACTATACCTATATATCACGTTCATACATATAGCTCTCTCCGTTCGACAGTTATCTGCGTGTATAAGGACTTTACTAACCACCCTGCATGTATACCTAATATGTTTCAGTATACTGTGCAATCAAAAGCATTGTATTGGGACAAAGTGATGAGGCCAGTGGTTTAACTAGAGGGGGTGGAGGGTTTCGTCCCTCCTCGAAAAATGAAAATTACAAATTAATGCTATGTGCTGAGAATCGGGTTGTGAGATTCAGCCCCACTCCTTGAATTTGAAGCTAGTTACGCCAATGATTGAGGCTCCATCATGGGTGGGTGGGTCTAGAATATTTTGGGGAAAGGGCAGGCAGGCCCCGGCTGCTTTGGTATTATTTAAGTTTAAGACTTATTTTAATATTGTTTATTTACAAAGGTGTGAGTTTCATTACTGATAAACCTGAATATTATAAACAATGAATTTCGTAGAAAAACTCCAGATATTGACTGAATGTAGTGGAGGCCATATTCATTATAAGGGCCTATAATATCCTTAATCTGGCAGTGGGAGAGCACAAAGTTTTAAAACTAATTTAGACCTACACCATGAAATTTAGTTCCGGGTTTAGATGTGTAATAATGTGAAAAATTGTTATTCTTACACAGGAACCACTTTTGTGGAAGCTCGTACTCTGACACAAGACATATCACAAACGATAGTACCCAAGCTCCTTATTAAGAATATGAAATCAGTTTTTTTGTGAATAGCATATAAAATTTTTTTTCATTAATATTCAAAGTCCAAAAATCGCACTTTTTAGATGAAGTTTGATATTTTTTATTCGTATTGTATATGAAGATAAGAACTTTTTAATTCAATTCGAATAAAGAGGGTAATTGTATTTAACGGATAAAATTACATGGAAAATCGATAAGAGTATTTAAAAAAATTATACAAAACTAAGCTTTTTAATGCCGATATTTGGCTATGCTTTAGAAGAATTGGCGATATCGGCATGAAGCATTTATTATTCAATTACGCTCATATTTCTACCGTCATTGGCACTATTTTTAGGAAATATAATGCCATAATAAAAAGGAAAAAATCTTCTAAATTTTATGGCCGTAACATCAAAATATTTTACGTAATTTTTTAATAAAAATTAATTTTAATGCAGCATTTCAAAATGTTATATATAAATAATTTGTTTTAAAAAGTAGACAAACATTGTATCATATTGAATGTTGACAATTTTTTGCAAAGTCGACCTGGCTCTTGGGAAAAAATTGATGTGAAAAGTTTGATTGTTGTAAATTAATCGAAGACTTCCAATATGAGAAAATTATAAAAATTACTCAAAATCCGGAATATTTTATAAGTTACGGCAATGGCACTTTTCATAAAAGTGTTCAAAAGCATAATTGTCTAATTTAAAATTATGTAAATTACATTCACTATCACTGCAAATTGTATCAATTAAGGAAAAGATATTTCGTAATATTTTTTGAATTGAATAGTTTCATTAGGAGCATATTATATTTACTTAATGGATATTGCAGCATAGGAGGATATTGTTCTGCACTTAATTGGTTTGTACACAAAGAATGAATTTTTATAATTTCATTTTGGTGTGTTACATCAATTTTGATTTCATCCAGAGCAATTGTTTGCAATTTTTTTGACGAAATGTTTATACTTCATGCCGATATCGCCAATTCTTCTAAATCATAGCCAAATGCACCAAATATAAGTATTAAAAAGCTTAGTTTTTATATAATTTTTTAAAATACTCTGAATGAGCTTTCCTGTAATTTTATTCGTTAAATGCAACCACCTTCTTTATTTGAATTGAGTTCAAAAATTATTATCTTCATATACAGTGCGAATAAAAAAATATCAAACTTCACCTAAAAAGTGTGATTTTTGGACTTTAAATATTAATAAAAAGATTTATGTGCTATTCACAAAAAACTGATTTCATATTTTTAATAAGGAACTTAGGGACTATCATTTGTGATATGTCTTGTCTCAAAGTGCGAGCTTCCACAAAAGTGGTTCCCTTGTTAGTGGAGACGCGGCTCCAGGGTTACCTGAATCAGCTGTTGTGCTCAGTAGAATACTGTTTAAAAAGATTTTACAGCATTGCAAACGAAAATAAATAAAAGCTTTTTTTCTGAAGAATACTTACGTTGTGCTGGTGGCATGCATACATACGTTCTAAAAAAATGACTATTTTTGGCTCTATTCTTTAACCTATTTGCAAGGGGTTTGCTAATTTGTTTTAAGGCTAAAGCGCCGAGCTTTGCTATAGGAAAAGCCCCCACAACCATGTTCGGGAATTACAGAAATCCTATTGTTCTAATTAAAAAACAACAGAACATTCATTAAAATATCTCATTTAGAGATAAATTACATAATTCATCCCAAAATAACAAAATACTATCTTCTGCTTATTTACCGTTTTCATACAGTACTTCCTAATTTATGGCTAACAGTGTTTCTTTTCCTTGATCAAGGCGCTCATTTTAGGCGCTATACCTGGAAAGTGGGGCGCAGATGTGAGCACCCTCTCGAGGGAGAATAGCAAATTTACGCTTATTTAACTGACATAATCACGACAAAACATTTTACGGAATAGATCTAAATTGGTTTTTAAGTTTTGCGCCTTTTTCCCAAAGAAAGTTTTGGACCCTCCCTTTATTCAGATGCTTGTTCTACCTTCATTTTACTATTACTTTTTTTTAATTAACAAAGACAGAGAGAGAATCAGAATTAAAATAAATTGTAATTACATACTTAGGATTTCCCATATGCTAACACTACAATAGTAAACATATTTAAAGAATATAAACCAATTCTTTAAAAATTAAACTCTAAAAAATTGTGATTTTTTTTTAAAAATTTCTAAACATCAATGTTTAAAATGTACTAATGCAAAGAAAGTCAATAATCAAGTTAAAGATAACTACGCTTATTTTATTCAGGAAAAATTTGAGGTTTTCTTTCCGGATCTAAAACGGATCACATTCCGGATCCATCGTTACACAGGCAGATGGCGCGCTTTGTTTTCAATCACGTTGTTGTCTAGTTGGCCTTGGTTCGTTTGTTATTTTGGAAACGTGGTTTCGTTGTTTATTTTGAAATTTGCATATACTTCGTTGGAATTTAAATTTACGCTATTGAATTTGAAAACGTATTCATTAATAATTAATTAATAGCATCTAAATAATAGCGTATTTAATAATGATATAGTTCTATATAAGTTTGCCTAAGTGATGGAGCTGTATGAGAACTTGGTTCAACTTGGATTAACTCAGATGATCGTTATCAGTCCGTCCGAAATGGAAGGTTACTTACCTGCTATGGTATATAATTTTATTGAATGCTTCAAACGTAGATACGTCTTTTTCTGGTAATCTTCTAGGTATTAAACGAAAAACTTTTATGGAATGAACAAATAGATGATATAAATAAAAAAAAATAAGAAGAATAAATGAACTATTAGCCAGATTAAATAATAAACTAACTCGAAATACAAAAATTGATATTTACTACTCAATGATTTATAGTATATTGTTATACAGAAATTCAACATGGAGAAAATTAACCAAAACTAACTTATTAAAAACAAATAAATTATTATGTGACACAATAAATAAAATAAAACCATCATATCAATCAACTGATCAATTTAGACAAGAACATCAACTACTAAACATAGAAAATATACACAAAAACATCTCAATATGTATACAAAAGAATGAATGAAGGAAAGCACAAAGACATAATAGGGAAAAAAAAAAATTATTATGAACTAAATATTTTGAACAATATACCAAATGAAATAAAACATTAAAAAAAACAAAAACACTTGAAACTTATTTTTTATCTATCCAAACATAAACACAGTTTTCAGGTTGCATGTACGTTAACTTTTTGTTTTAGCATGTAATCCCTCATGCATGTATGTATAAACAAATTGTACAGATTTTTAAGAAGGATATGTAGGATTCCTCTAAAACCAAGATTAAATAATTTATGAAGCAAAATACCATGATTAAGAGTATCAAATGCCCTAGAAAGATCACAAAATATTCCTAGTACAGATGCACGTTTGTCTAAATTATGCAAGACGTTAACTATTGTTAATAAAGCACTTTTTGTTAATTTACCTTTCTGAAAACTGAATTGATTATCATTAATAAGTTTATGTTGCAATACAAAAGAATAGAGACATGAATAAAGTAGTTTTTCGAACGTCTTAGCAAAAATATTAAGTACTATAATTGAACGATAATTTGCAGGATCATCCTTATCACACTTTTTGTAAATCACAAAAATTTTCCCCGATCTTCAATAGATCAGGAACAATACCAGTATTAAAAATATTATTATAAATATGTATTTAGTGGAATAGCAAGAGCATTTTCATATGCATGGACGACATGAGGATGAATCTCATCATTTTCTGGACCCTTGTTTATATCAACGTTAAGGAGTAAAGAAAGCAATTCATCGTTAATAACTGGTGTAAGAAAGAACGAATCAACAAGAGTTGTAATATCTGTTTCTTGGATTACCATAGTATTAGAGTGACTTCCTAGATCAGCTGGGGTTTCAATGAGAAATTCATTAAACGCTGTTGCGATACTTACCTGTTCATGAAATTCAACTTCATTATGCTGAAGCATCGTTGGAGCTTCAGATCTACATTTACCCAAAAGTAACTTAATAGATTTCAAAGGTTTGTTTCGGATTAGTCCAAATACTAATAATCTACTGTTGTATCATTTATAGCAGCAGTCGCCAACCGGTAGTCCACGGACCACTGGTGGTTCGTGAGAGAATTTTGGTCGTCCGCAGAAAAATCTGGATATTATTTGCATTTTTAATGTTTTATTAATAATAAAACAAAAATAATATTCTAAGAAATTCTCATATTCTGAATGACAATTTTCGCCTTTATATTGCACTAAACGCGCTTGAGAAGATCCTAAAGATTTAAGTGCCAATTTCTAACTTTGTTTAAATAATTAATTGTAAATTTTTATGTCGATAATGTACTTGAAATAATTATCGGCAATTAGTGAAAAAACCCTCACTTGCTGCAATGTGGTTACCAGAAGAAACCGGTATTTATCTTTTAAAAAAATTTATATTAATGGTCCACATGATTTAAAATTATAAATTTAGTGGTCTGTAAGGTCCGAAAGGTTGGCCTCCGCTGATTTATAGCATGTAATGAATTGTGTGTATCAATTATCGTAAAATATAAGTTTCTCGCCAAGGGTGGAAATGTGCCAATTCCCTGCTCTCTTAAGGCCATGACAAAAGAGAGGTACCAAATTTTTTTTTCATCATTTATAAAAAGTTTGCAAGTGTAGCTAGTGTTCTTTTTTTTTAAACTTGTTTTCAGACCGTTGAGTCTGGTTTGTATAAGAGAAGTATCTGTGATTTGATAAAGTATTTAGCTATAATTATAAATTGTTTGATGATTATGTTTTCTTGTTTATTAGGGTCAAGAATTTTATATTCATCTGAAAGTTGAAAATTCTCGACCTCAAAAAATTGTATTTCGAGGTTCATGGCGATTACAGCAGTTATTGTCACCAGTCATGAATGTGCTGAAACAAGTATTGTCTTCATGATAAGACATTGTTTTACTATATTATCAATATATATATATGATTCTGCCATACATACTGGGCTTGACGACTTACGGTGAATTCTACTCTCCCACCTTAAAAAGAAAACCCAAGAACCTAATGAACTCAAGGACAAACGACCTAACTTTTAGTTTTGTATCTGCCCCTTCCATGTCACATGATAAAAGATAAATATTTTTAGTAGACTTCATATTTGGATAACTTTAATAAAGACTTTATATCCGTATAATATGTGAATGTAGAAAAATAAAGGTATTTGTATAGTTAGAAAAAATACCCAATTGCAAAAATCTAGTCGTTCCTGATGACCAAATTCGTCAAGCCCTTGTATGTATTTACTAATATATTACATCTTGTTACCTTGTTACTAGGCATGCGACCGAATATTTAGTCGCATCCCTACTTTTCATATACATTTAAAGCTTCCCAGTAGTTTGACCATTTTTTTTTGCTCGGTGGTATATGTTTCACTTCCAGTAAACTTGGCTGCATGTAAATATATTGTTTGTGGATGGTCATTTTAAGCCATTGGTCCCATTCCATATGTACTCACAGTGCAGTCTTTGAACTTGAAATATATAAGTAATTACTTAACGACATTTAATGGGACTCCGGAATTTTAATTTTATAACCGCTACATAATTATATACAAATAATTTTTGAGGAGACATAATTTTTACATCGTATTTAAGTTGTCACTGAATCTGCGTTTGATTATAATCAAGTTTTACTATACATACAATGGAACCTCCTTATATCGAAATCAATGGTTCCATAAAAAAAAATTACGATATATAGAAACAATCTTTTTCATACATGTGTACTGTGCACCATGTTGTATTTAAGAAGACATTTCCTAATGAATCACTCTTTTTTATAGCCAAGTGAATATTAATCGCAGTATATGCAAGTGATGTTTGTATAATTAATTGAAAGTAAAAATTAATGAGAAAAAAATATGCTAAACATACCTTGAAAACCATCATATTTATGTAGTATTCATGTGCATTTATATTTTTATAATAAACTTTTGGTGTCACTGCATAACACATTACCTGAATTTTTCCCAGTATTGCCAAAAATCGACTGGCAACAGGCAAAGTGACCAGCCATCATGTTTACAATGTTTTTTGTAATTTTCATGGATCAGTGATGGAGATGCATCAATGAAGGGGTTATGGGGGAGACCCCATGCCCCCCCCCACTTCTTGGGAGCCCACAGGCCCATTTACGGTATGTGTATGGCCTTATCCGACCTTTCCAGGGTGAACATAGCAGTGAATGTCAATTCTTTTAGGCTGAAGTTGTTAGTCACGTGTCTGGAGGACATGAAGTTTAATAAAAGATTTGTACCTCAGCTAGCCTATTCCACTATGAAACAACACACATCCAGGACCATAGACTTGTAAAAAGTAATCCAAATCTTGTAGTACATCTAGAATTAAAACAAAATTTACAGTATATCAAAAGACCATTTTCCTTCACTACTACAGTATAGTTTTATATGAATATGCAAGTAGTTTAGAGGTTTTTTTTTTTATATATGAATGTAATTTTGCATCCAAATTTTTAAATCTCTTTTTTTTAATCTTTTCCATACCATCTAAGTTTTAAAGCGGAATATGGAGTTGGCTTCTGACCAAATAGGCTTGCTTCATTGCAAAACAAAAAAATCAACATTATCCAAAGAATATTTTTATGGACAATCATTAAAGAATATTTTTAATTGTCTTCATTCTTTACAATATAGCTTTTAAATGTAAATTTTTCTTATATTTATTTGTCAAGCACCTGTTATTGTGCAGTTCTTTGGTGGATGTATTGCGAGAAATTAAAAATACTCTGGTAAGTAATTTTATTGTTCTCTCAAAGTCTGTATTTGAGTTAGATATTACAGTAGATATTTATAGTTAATTAATTATTAATAGATCATTATAATTAGATAGTATAAAAAAGAGTGCTGTGTATTTGCAGAACTTTGTTACTATTTTGACTTTGACAATTTCGTATGTCCTTTTCTACAGATTGTAATTTTTATGCATTTTATGTGTACATATTTATACATCTCATTTGGCACACCAAGAATCATGTTACCTTAGATACATAAAACTTCAACGATTTCATACACAATTATTTTTTATTTTTTTAAAGAAAATAATGAACCCACTACTCTCTGACAAGAATACCAATCAAATCAGGGCACCCTTTTTTTTAACAAGAACGAACTTCTAGGTAGTTAATACTTAAGAATGGAAAATTGATTTCTGATATGGCACTTTTTTATTTTTTTAAACTAAGATTTTTTTTGTACAAGTAAGAATTTAGAGAGAAAACCGTTACTTCTAGAAGAAAGTAAACATTTCTCGAAAAGCATATACAGTCGAACTTTCATAAGTCAAAGTTTTCCTTAACTCGAATGAATGTTTCTATTTCTGTAATAATGTAAAAATTTCAATAATAATAATGTTAGTCATAAGAATTACATATTGCATCCAGTCTTGAGATTCTGTTTAAATACAGTAAAAAATGCCGCATAGTCAAGATAATACAATTTTCACTTCCTTGTGACAGGTTTTCAGTAAAAAATATGAAATTTAACTGGTGGAGGACCCTACTAATCCACTGGTGCATAAACTCTGTTTAATAAATATGCAATTAAATTCTTTTTAAACCATCTTGTATTATTAATATCTTTAAGGTTATTTGGTAATTCACTCCAAAGCTTTATCCCCATATATTCTATTCCCTTTCTATACATTCCTGTTCCAATCTTTGGTAGTCTAATTTGGTTGTTTCTTCTTAAATTTCTGTTGTTTTCGTGATACTGGATATCAATATTATCCAAAATGTTTTCCTTCTATTATCCTTTCATACATTAGATTTAGCGTACAATATTCATTGATTTTATCAATTGGTAATATACCATATTTTACAAATAATTAATTATAATTTAAGTTAGTGTTTTGTTCTATGATTTTTAAAAACTTAGTTTGTGGTGATTTAATTACCTTCATGTTGTTCTTATTCAAATTTTCCTATATACAATTGCAATAAATCAGGTGACTATATAGAAAAAGGGTAATATAGACTGACAGTAACACAGTCTTTGGAACTACACACGATAATTGCTTTATGATTCCTGTTCTCAAACTTTTTATTTATTTTATTTTTTTCAATTTGTTTATTCCAATATAAATCGTTCGTTAATGTTACTCCTAAGGAATCAATTTCTTTGACAATTTCAACTTCTTTTCCATTAATATAAATTCTATCTAATTCGCTCAATTTATTATTATTTTTTTGTTTTAAAAATTAATATTTTTATTTTAGTGTCATTTATTTTCATGTGATTACTTCTAAACCAAAGTTCATATTTTCCAATTTCTTCCCATCCATCCATTTGTCAATTCTTCTATGCTATTTTCTCTTATATATACATTAGGGTCATCTGCATATAATAATTTACCCTTGTCTGATACATAATATCATTAATATATAGTAAGAACAGCAGGGGACCAAGAATTGATCATTGAGGGATATCCTAATTGCTTTCCAATGAATCAGATTTTATGTTATTTACGAAAAAAAAATTGCTATCTTCCCTGCAAGTAATCCTTTATGTTGCCAAATAATGTATGAATAATTTCTTGTATCTTTATAATTCTATATCACATTTTTTTGGCTAACTCTTTTTCGATGTAAGATTGCTTTGAACCCGGGTCGAGGATTTCTGTTGCACTCAATCACCTTCCGCCATATATATTTATATATAACAGAGGCGGAGTCTGTAAAATTATCTCTGAACTGCAAGTTTTGTTACTAAGCATATTAACTCTGACTGATTCCTTTTGGGTTTTCAGATCTCCACTCTCTTCTTTCTTCATTTTCTTAACATCAATATCAATGTGGGTCATTTCCGGACAAAAATCTTATAATGTCGCTTTTACAATTTAAACAATATATTTTACAGCTACATTGGTTTGCTCTATGATTTTTCTGTAAACAAATAAGACATCTATTTTCTCTAGCCGACATATCCTTTTTTTTGTTGTAGGGGTACATTACGCTTTTCTTACAATTCTGAATTACAGAACTCAGTTCTGTAACTCACTCCATAAGAGGATGACAAAAGTCCTACCTTACTTGTAGGACTTCAGCTGCGGTGACCGAAGTTTGAAATCTCCATTAAACTGTAGATCCATCTAGCCACGTGAAGGTCACTTCCTCTATATATCTGTCACGACACTATGTATATGTGTAATAACAGAGAGACCCCTATCCTGCGGTGGATTGAAAATGATTGTTAATGATATATATGGTATTTATTTTTATGTATCTTAATGTTAGCATATTCATGTAAAAAATTCAATTTCAGGAACAGCAACTATCTGTATCAGATCGGAATACAATCCCAGTTCTTCCACCTTTAAATTATTATGAAATATTAATGAAACAATTGCAAGATATTGGCTGGGAGAGGTATGTAAATGCCCGTTTTTGCAAATTATTATACAAAATCATTTACTCGGTTGAACAGTTATATTTAAAGTGTAGATTTAAGAAACAGTTTCAAATTTCTGAAGTTACAATTAATCTTAACATTATACAGTGAAGTCTGTCTATAATGATAATGCTTATAACCAAAATTTCTAACGATATTTTCTCTCTGTTTAGACCAATGGTCAGCAAACATATTATTCAAAAGAGCCAAATATCAGCAATATAACGATTTAAATTGCTTTTGAGAGCCAAATTTCTAAACAAAAAACCACGTTTTCAGAAGTTGGTTAAAAGTAACTACACTGATTAAAACTAGATATCATACTTTAACATAATCTTATTTATAGATAAAAATTACTGTTTGTGATTAAAATTAAAACATTGTCTTGTTTAATGGGAAGAATGGTCTTGCATTTCCTTGGAAAGTTTGGGTAAGTTATGTCAATATGTTATTGTTTTTAATATCAGACATGATTCCAGATTCTCATCAATAAGATAATTTCTCAATTTATTGTAGATAAGGTTTATGCTTGAAAATGATTGTTCGTATGAATGCGTAGATCCAAATAGAGGAAAAACAGCAAATGCATAGCCTTTTTAACTGATCATATGAGTCAGTGTCAAAAAACACCAGGTATTCTTTCCCCAGTTCATTCAAAGCAGATCCTTTTTGCTGTGAACTCGGACCACATTTGGTTTTCTACGATTTTTCCATATCATTAAAGCATTAAGACGTTCAAATTTGGAGCTCTATAAATCTTTGATTTTTAAATTCAGCTTTTGCACTTCAAAAATGCCAATATCATTATTAAAGGTAAGAAAATTTAATTCTGCTGCGGTAGCACTGAGAAGTTTTTTAACAAATGCTAATGTTGCTTTTCTATTTCTGAAATCCGGAAACCTGAATTTAACCTAATACTATTTAATTAAAAAATAAAATATTTTAAGCACATCATTCGAAATTTGGCTTGCGAGCCACAGATTCTAACCACTGGTTTAGATAGATGTAGAGTGTATCCAGGACCGTAGCTAGAGGGTGGCGAGGAAGCCCATGGGGGGAGCACAAGTAAGGGTTTTAAAATCGGCTGAAATAACTCGTAATGAAAAATATGTGACTAGGGTGCATAATCTGGATGCATACGTGCCAATCTTTCCGATTTACCTGGAAGGCTTCCGATTTTTTATCAGTCTTCCGACCGGAAGGTCGGAAAATGATTTCCAATTTTCGGAGATTTTGTCTAAAATCCCCAATGTTTTTTAAAATACTGATTTTTTTAAAAAAAATTTGGATACCTATTTTTCTTGATGCGTATTTATTTAAATTTTTATGCATATATATATGTATTTCATAATAAATAAATGCAAATATAGGAAAAATTCGTCTGCCGTTGACTGCGCATGCGTGGCGTGACGTGGAATTGTAGCTCCAGCTATGACATAGACTGATGCCCCTGCACAATGGAAATCGCGCATCTGTATTTGTAGTTGTTGGTGGGAGGAAAGAAAGAATGCGCTACACCGTTAAGGTTTTGGTCAAGCACGTGACTTTGTGTAGGGAAGCCATGTGTTAGACGTATCTGGTATTTCTTTGCTCCGGAAAGAAAGTTTTGTTTTTAGGTGTTTTTGAAAACAACGTTAACGATGTCGACTGTTAATAAAAGGTACTACCAAACGTTTAAAGCCGAATATATGAAGATGTTTAATTTTATTCAAAAATCAAGACTGGGGCCAAAATATGCTTTCTGCACGTGTTGCCGTAAAGACATAAGCATTACTCACGGTGGTAAACGCGATATTACTTTGCATTCTGAGACTGTTAAACATAAGGAGACGTTCAAGGCTGTAGAGTCTAATCATAGTATCAAGCCTTAATTTTTTGCATTTAACGATACCTCCTTTATTAACGCTGAATGTTTATTTACATCGTTTTTGATCGAACATAATTTGCCAATGAATTGCAGCGATCATGCGTGGATGCTCTTTCGGAAAACGTTTCCTGACAGCAGTATTGCAAAACAATATGGATCTGCAAAGACCAAAACTTCTGCAATTATGAAAGAAATGTCCGCAAAGGAATCCTCATCACTTGTTGAAAATTTAAGGTGCTATCCATTTTCAATTGCAACTGATGGAAGCAACGATGTTGATTCAAAGCTGTATCCAATAGTGGTAACTTTCTTCGATTTTTTATGTGAAAAAATTGTGAATTGTCTTTTATCTATGCCATCTTTGAAAGAAGATGCTACTGGGTTAAATATTGGAAATCTTCTGGTAAGTGCTTTACAATCTAAAAACCTTGCGATTTCTAATTGTGTTGCCTTTAGCTGTGATAATGCACCTGTTATGATAGGAAAAAAAGCAGGTGTAGCAGCGGTGTTAAAGAATCATCACCAAAATATTGAAATTATGGGCTGTTCCTGCCACCTTATTAACTTAGCAGCTGAAAAGAGTGCTGCATGTTTGCCATTTAAAATCGATGAAATTTTGGTAGACATTTACTATTACTTACAAAAGAGTTCGAAAAGAAAAGATAGGTTGAAAATTCTTCAAGAATTTCATGAGACTGATATAAAAAAGGTACTAAAACACGTTAGCACTCGTTGGTTGTCTGTTGGAAAGTGCTTAGAGCGTATAATCCAGCAGTGGCAACCTTTGATCAGTTTTTTTAAGGAAGAGGCCATGAAAAGGAATCAAATCACCCCACTTTCTTTCTTTACTATTCCCTCTATCAAAGTTTCGGTTGAAAATGCAGATAAAGTGAAAGAACGTAACAGCAAAAAAGCATCGCAGAAATTAAAAAGGAAAGCTCAAAATTATGTGGATATTTCTAAGAAACAAAAAACTGAAAACTCCATGTCTCGTGAAGAAAGGTTGTTTTATTTTCTGTCGGAAGATATCAATAAGGCTTTCTGTTTATTTTTATCTTATACTGTGCCTATATTTTAAAAAGCAAATGCTCAACTTCAGTCTGCGGAACCGTATATTCATATGCTAAAATCTGTTCTCTTAAAATTTTAGAGGGGAATGCTAGTGAAATTTATAAAACCAAGCGTCACAAAATTATGTAATAATATTTTGAAAGTCCACTATCATGAGAGGAGTAATCAAAAAGATGATGTTGATATCTTAATTGGAAATGGAACACTGAAAGTAATCCAAGATTTTAACATCCATGATAAAAATGAATTTTATGAAAACGTCAGAAGCTATTTCATAGCAGCATGTGACTACATGCACAATAAATTTCCTTTTGAGTTAGAAGTGTTACATCATGCAGAGGTTACACAAATATCGAATTTTGAAAATGCATCATTTTCCAGCTTAAAATATTTTACAGAAAAATTTCCTGTTCTTTTGTTCAATAATACAGAAGATGAAGCTGTTGATGCTTTACAAACAGAATTCAGTGAGTTCCAGGCTTTTAAAGTTCCACAAACTGTGAGTAATGAAGGTAGCATTGATGCACAATGGGCAGCCATAGGTAAAATAAAAAATGATACTTGTGAATTAAAATTTAAACGACTTTCTCAGGTTATGCTGTCAATACTTACGATCCCTCACAGTAATGCAGCATGCGAGAGAGTCTTCAGTCAAGTGAAGAAAATTAGAACTGACTTCAGGTCAACCATGTCTGATGACACATTAGAAAATTTACTAATAGTTAAATGCAGACAACATGTGAAATGTTACGAGAATGTATTTGACAAAAAATTTCTCGAAAATGCAAAATCTTGCACTACAGCATTTGTAAATTCTAAGAATTAATATTGCGTTTAATACAGTTTAATCCTCTATTATTATTAATTTAATAAATACTTAATTTCCTCATTGTGCCCTTTTTTCATAAATTATGTATGATTTTGTTTAATTAAAAAATGGTGGCCTGCCCACATGTGCAATTAACTACAGATTTTTCACTTCTAGAAGTTGGCACCTATGTGGATGTTTCTTTCAAGGGTGCAAGGTTATCTAGCTATGTTCCTGAGTGTATCCGAGTCAACCCAATCTACAACGATAAACTGTCTATAATGATATTTATTCCCAGTCCCCAGCTTATGGTTGTAGATAGATTTCATTGTATTACTACAGTAAAACTTCCTTAACAAAGAAGCAAACCACTTTATCAATTTCCAGTCCCAACATGTCTTATCTCCTAGCCTTTTTGAATAGCAAACGCCTTTTAATAGTGGAAAGATACTTAAATCTCAAAATGTCTGCTATTCAGAGGGTTTGCTATATTATTTTGTATTTGTATAAAATTAAGTGTCACACATCTCTGTGGTTGATTACATAATAGGGTCGAATATACGTAGTTGGCAGAAATTGGTCATTGACTTTTGTTGATGAGGACATGGGCTTGAAACCGATACTATAAACATATTACAACTTGTAAGGGATTAAATGTTCATCGTCCTCTATTGGTAGCTCTCCACTGGTAAGATCTCCTGCTTGGATTGTAGAAAGCCATGGGATCGTGCCCCACCGGACACTGAAAACATTTCTTTTTTTGTGCGTAGATTTCACCATCTAACCATGCCATAACATCGGCGTTAATATTACTACGCCTAAAAAAGTTGATAAAAATTGTTTCTTAATACATTACACACTATTTAGTGATTTCTTGAAGGTTTGTAGTGTGGGTAAGATAAAAGTAATATTTAGATGCATTGGTTAGTTACATATTGTTATAAGTAGATTGAAGTACAATTCTAGCTGACTGGTATTTGTTCACTCAATGACAGTTGAAAGAGTGGGGTTGGGTTAGTGATATGCTATTATGACTTCTATAACATCACATGTAGGTGCCATAGCAAGGGGGTTAGAGGGACCTTAGCCCCTAGGAAAATTTTAGCTATTTTTAAAAGCTTTTAGACGTAGATCTCATGAAACTAAACCAGAGAATAAGTTAGCCCGCCCCCCATAAGCTGAGGTCTCTGGTTATATCCGGATATGAAAATACCATGCATAAAAGACACGCTTACATAAAAATACCATACATAAAAATTTCCTGAAAAACCCACAATTGACATGTGATTTTCATGTATACTTGGAGGTCTTTCTTTAAATACACTGTTTAACAGAGAAAATGGCATACCATGAAAGGATGCTGAAAAACAGACCAAACTGCATGCATAGATGGCCAAACAGGCATAAAACAAATGATTAAATTTCCACATACAGACAAGACCAGTGGCCTAAAATGTAGGGTGATCAGTAAGATGTGGATCTCCACTTTGGGTGATACATCACATCCAAATCAAGTTAGAAAAGGTAATACTTTAAGCCGGTGGTTCTCAAACTTTTTACCTTTGTTCTCCCTTTTACACCTACATGTGTGTGTCGCACCCCCTCCCACTCAACGTAGTATATAATAAAAACATTGCGTTTGCATAGTGTACCCATTTTTGTACATAAATGTATATACAGGGCTTTACGAACATGGTTGCCATTGGTGGCTATGTGTTTATAGTTTAGTGACTAGGAAATCATATTTTCCTACTAGTTTTCTAGATTATTATTTTGAGGTGGGCAAATATCATTCTTGTCTGGTGAGTACAGTGTGCCATGATTTGTCAAACCCTGTGTATATGCATATTTTAATGTTTTATTTATAAGAAAATTATGAATATATTGTTTATTCTTATTTAATTACATTTAGTGTCCAATTTAGCACAAACTAATATTTTAGCTCTTAAACACATCGGTCATCATTTAGTTCAAGTTAAAAGCTAATAATTTCATGTGTGAAAAATGTCTTCCCCTTCTTAAGCAAAAAATGTGTGTACCCCCTGGGGGTCATGCCTCACAATTTCAGAAACTCCACTTTAAGCATTATTTGATTTACACATTCATCCCCCAAGACTGCTTACTGAATTTTTTTATGTCTGATTTCATGTGCAGCTCCTAGCCACGAGGATACGGTCACAAATATTTGAGTTTCCCCAATTGCTCCAAAACTTCTCCTAGATCGATTTCATGAAAATGTTCGATACCCAAAGTGTTCTCTTTAAGAAAATAAAATGTACCGTTTACTACTGAAGAGTTGGTCTACAGAAACTGTTAGACTATTTTCACTTGAAGCAGTTGATTAACCAAAATAGGGTAGGGGTAGCAATCAAGGGGACTTTGCTTATTAAGTTTGTTCAGAATCTGCCATTGCTATTACATTTAGAAAGCAATCGCCAAAAATACAGTTATCCATTGCATAGTCTCCTCAACTCCCTCACAAAAAAAAAAATCTACTTTGATTGACAATTTCATTAGGGCTAATTTCCTCGGCATTGAACTCTAATCTCACCAGTGTCATTTGTTCTCAAAATTCTTGTTGAAATGTAGAATACCGTGTATGTAACAGTACAGGTGAACTGATCTGTAATTAAAATTTTACGAAATTGTATAAACAGTTGCAGGAATGCGAACTTGAATGTGAATAAAGATCAAGAAACACTGTGAAAGTTATAAATTTTTTAGTTCAATATTACGTAACAAAAATTAACCCGTAATAAAGTTTACACACCCCTAATATTCCCACCTTGTTTTGTGCGTGACCCTTGCTGTCCTTGTGCCATAAAAAACACAACCAACCAATCTGATATTCCAAATAAAATTGTATGATGAGAATTTTGTAATATTTTATCAAGAAATTTTATTTCAGAGTAAGTCATATCAACGAAACACTGAACGTTTTGGAGTTAAAAGCGATCGATAGCTATCACCGTCAGCACACTTTGCGTATAAATTTACCAAATGAGGTAATTTGAATGAGTATTTTCATCAATTACAAATCATGTTAATTAAAAGGTTTTTTTGATGAAAATGCATAGTCTAGAATTATTTTTAGGTTTTAGGCTACCTAGTATTTTTTTTTTTTTCAATGATGGGCATATTACACATATTTTTCCATCATGTATGAGCGATTAGTAATTGGAATTTTAAAGATTTTCGTTTTTTACACTGCTGACCTGTTCTTCTAACATTACAGTCTCTTAAAGAAAAGGACTTTCTTGACAATTGTTGCTCACTTCTCTGATGCCACTATGCTTTTTTTTAATAAATAAATTTCCTTTAAAATCTATAAAGTGTTATTTCGCGATAAACAGGATTCAAATGTAGCTTGCTCCTAAGAATTGTCCACATTCTTTAAATATTTTTTTAGTTCCAAATTATACCAGCACATAATGGAGTAATTACCAATGCACTGTATTGGGCCACATGACTGTAAAGGAGCCTACTGCCCTTTAGCAGAAAACGAATAAAGTTTAATTGGGTAAAAATGCAAATTTCTATTTGTGTATGCGACAAAATTTATCATCTCCTGGAAGAATAATTAATTTTGATGCATCACTATGCAATATCTTTAAATAGTCAAATAATTAGGAGAATCCAAACATACACGCTAACACAAGGTTGTGTTTTTACTATTTGAGCAATTCTTTTTGAACGATGTTTATTATTAACTAGCTATACTGCAAATGGAATTTCAGTGAATAGGCTAAGACAGTATTAACATAGTCTCTATTCCCAGAGCAGCGAGAGCCTTCTGTGATAACATGTTTTATACTTGCCAACTTTTATATTACATGGGAGAATCCCAAATAATGTTTTTTGTTTATATATATATAATTTGTAATCAGTACCCAAATGTTGGGAATAATAAAAAAAAATTGCTTGTGAATGGGATAATTTTTTAACATTAGCCTTTTTTTAATTCCCTAATCAGTTATATAGATCTACAGATGATAATATCCATGAATAAAACAAATCTGCATTTATCACTTTCGGATGAAAATGGAAAATTTATTGATGATAAGCTCCATCTCCTTAGGCAAATGTTTTGAGCAAAATTTTAAGTAGTTTCTGTTAGAAGCAAAATCTTCTGACCTTAAATAGGACCTTAAATAGAACCTTAAATATAAAATATAAATCATATGTTCTTCCCCATTATTTCACTAACACCGTCAATCAATAAAAGATTGAAGTGTGATTTTTTAATAAAATGCTCTTTCAATAACCTTTCACTTATATTCTTAATATTTTGTATAATGTATAGAAATCTTAGAAAAATAAATTATTTATATTTATTACTGCTTTATTAAGATTTACTATTTTAAAGATAAAATCATTATATATCCCTAAGTGTTGGTTGTGCTTTATGTTCATTGTTACTCATAATTCTGTTTTGCATAATTGGTTTGGTCTGCGTCGGTACCTACTGTTTTATTTTCCTGGCAAGGTTGGCAGCTGCAGCATTTACCTTGTGTGCTGCTAACCCGAGCTTGACTCTCAACAGTACAAAAAAAAAAACAACTTATTACTAACTCCTCACTGTAGTACAGGGGTGGGTTCCCTAGTTCTGAAAAGGTTTGAATTCTTTGGAAAACTGTAGGTCCTGGTGTAATATGACCTTTGGCTGACCTTGTGCCATGAGAGACAAACCGTTTGTGTTTTATGGTAACAAGTTTTGATATTCGTACTTCACATTGATAAGTGGTGACTTCCATCACATGCAGAGTTACTTTATTTTTATTTAGGGGCCTCACACTATTTTTTAGAGTCTGTACTATTTTCAGAGGGGCTCAAACTGTAAATTTCGCAACAGGGTCCACTTTTTATAGTCACTGCCAGCATAGGGATTTATAATTACCAAAATCATAATATTGATGAAGTAAAATTGTTTAAGGTGAAGTGTTGTGTTACTCTTTTTATTTATTTATTTATTTATTTATTTATTGTAAGTTACATGAGCAATGGAATTTTATGCATATTATCTTTTAGTTTCCAAATGAAGCCCCTACTTGTATTTGTGACATGCCTGAAGAGTTTGCTTTTAGATGGTCGTCCGTATGTATTATTAAATTAATTATCATTTATTACATTAAGTTTTCTGTTATAGATTTGTTACAAAGAATTTTTTTTTTGCTAAATTGGTCTTCTCTGTTGTCATATATGAGAGATACTGAATAGCATTAGAATGCAGATATTTTTTTTACGACACACGACATGTAATCCTGTACCCCAAAACAGAACGTGCTAAAAAGTGCGATGCATGTTGCAGAACGAACAGCTTCATTGCAGAATAATCTTGATGTAAATCAATTTTTTTGTCTTAAAATGAAGAAATGAAAAAAGTCCAAATATATTTTACTTTTCTATTAAAAAGGAATTTATGTTTTATAGAATTTAAAAATGTAACTTATATAATATATGCATCTCCTGCCAAACATTTTTGATCAGCTGAAGGCTTGTTGCAGAACATTGCAAAATATTCTGCTTTGGGGCTCATGTAGTGCCACAGTGGTAAAACATTTACTTTGCATGCTATTCACCTGGATTCAATTCCTAATAGTACCAGAATGGAAGAACTCTTTCCGACTAATTGCTCACTGTAGCTTGTGGGTTTGTTTGCTAGGTCTTAAGAGGTTCAGATGCCCATACATGTCCCACAGATGATGATTGTAGTGCAATACCTGCATAGGTAAGTGAAAAAGTGCATTGTTTCGAGTCACAACAGTGGTTTGGAATATAACATGCCGTTATATTCTAGTGTAGGCTATATCTGTCTAAAATTGTTAAATTTTGGCTCACACTCTTGTACTCGCATACAGATTTAAACCTGATTCTGTAGTGATGTGTTTTTCTATTGTACACTGAACTTGGTTTGAATAATGTCAATACCAAACAAATACTTACCAAAATTACAAATAAAAATACAGTTCACAACACATTTATTGCATATAAAATAAAGAAAACACTCTTTCAGCTGTGCATGGATTGCCTTACTACCGGAGACCACACTAGGGACTGAGCCTCAGAACACTGACTGCAGCGACTCATAAAATAACAGTTCTGAAGAATGGCAACATGCCTTGTGTTTATGATGTTTTATCTCCTGGTGAAGACCAGTGTCTGATTGGTCGGCCATTGAGTGTTTTATTTGTAATTTCAGTTTTGCATAGTATGTCAGTAATCGTATTGTCATATATGCTTACCATTTCTTTTCTACAGTCAAACTTCATTAAGACGAATTATTTTTAATACGAACCGTTTTCTGAAGTCCCGTCAGATTGTATAACATGCTATCCTTTCTGGATAAAACGAATTACTGTTAATACGAACAGATTTTCTGTTCCCCCCCCCCCCTGGTGTTCATCTTAATGAGGTTTGACTGTACTTTATAATTCAGATTTTGGATTTCGCAGGCAACAGAGGTATCTATCCCTCTAAAAATGCTGTCTCCTGGTATAGCATGCCCTTAACTCTCTCTATTTCATAGAACAGAAACAAAGAACTAAATTTTCAAAAATTTCTTAATTGTCACTTTATTATTTTTAACTGATTTTTTCAAGGATGTAACAGCAACTTTTATTGCAGTATTTGCTTTTGATTGCTGGATGATCTAAATGTTACTTATTTTCAGAAAAAAACCCTTTTTGATTTGTTCGAGTCTTTTCAACTCACTCTTCAGAAATATTCCCTTTTTTGGAATTCCATGGATGAAATTGACGAAAACACATGGGTCTTAGATCCCGAAAACCCAAAAAGGGCAGACTGCAAAAGGAGAATAGCCCTAGGTAGTCCTTCTAATTGTGAATAAATGTTTTTGCGTAACATAATTATAGCAGTTTAATTTTTTGACTGTTGTACATGTTTTACCTATTTGCAAATTTTTGATCAGCAGCATTTGTTTGCTTTTAAAAAAAAGGAACTTTTAACGTAGGGACATTTTAAGTGATTCATTTGATCATAATATCAGTTTTAAATTTTTATTTGGTATTTATTTTTACAAAAACGGCTAATTTTATTGAGTTCGTTTTTACTTTTCTACACGTTTTAATTTTTATCCATCTTTTGTGTAAAAATTTAGATACCTTGTTAAGTATATAACTTGACCCTCCCTGTCCTTGCGCTATAAAAATTTAACTGTTTTTCTCACGTAAATATGTTTTACTTTTTCAGCTGCCAATGCTTCAGTGTTGATTATCGTTAATCCGGTGTGCCCCTCTTCAATACCCATGTGCCACTATCTTGGCCCAGAGCAAAGTATGTTGACCTGTTTCTCAATTTGAAATTTCATAGTGTACGATAGATTTCCAATTCTTAGGATTCCCATAATCTGGACATTAATCCTTCGCCTAGAAAATCACTTAACCTGTGCAATAATCGTGTATGACATAGTTCAGAGGTCATGCTAAGCTGTCAGTCACATTTCAGGTGACCTATAGTGGTTTGTGGAACATAAATTCAAAACAGTTTAAGTTGAAAATGTTAATATGTAAAACTTTTTTTATTAAAGTAAGCAATCAATAATGAAATGACTATTAAATTATTCTTCAATATTGTTACTAATCAATGTCGTTTCCTCTGAGACCTGTTATTTTTTAATTAACTGTTAATAGTTAATTATTTTTTCCATTTATTTTAGTTGTTACCCCTTACAGAGAAAAGTTTAATAGAAATATCGATTTGTGGTAAGTTTACTTTGATTTCGTTTTTAATTTGTAGCTTTTGTAATTAGATTTGCTGTAGTTTATAGATGTGTCTTAATTTTTTTATTTCTTTCCTCTCCAGGGATGAACATTTTTCTCTTCTTTGTAATTTAAGAAATGTATTAGACATCGATTTTCCCAGTCCTCAGACTTCAACGAAAGAGGTAATCTGATGTTTTTTTTTATATGTATTAAAGGATTTAAATAAATCGAACACTACGCAGATTAAATTAAACAAACAGCGCTGATGTTATAGATGGTAGAGCCTCCGCCCGGCAAGTGGAAGGTCGTGGGTTCAGGTCCCACCGAAGGCAGAAATATTTATTTTCTTTCGAACGTTTCACCATCTAATCACGCCATACCATCGGCGTTGGTATCACTACGCCAATAAACGTTGATTAATATTGTTGTTTAATGTATTAAAGTGCTTTAATGATATATGGTCTTTATATCACCAGATTACGCAGGATTGTCCCGGATTTAATTGTTTGTCCCCAGATTGGATATGTAACCTTTTGAGAAATTTGGAAATAATTGCCAACTTAATCATCGAAATGTTAAAGAAACATGCAAAAATACATTGAAGAGACAAAATACTGTGACTACCCCCATCGTATATGAATGGGCTCACTTGAATCACCTTGAGAGCACATGAACAGATGGAAAGGGTATTCAACAGCTGCTGGTGACTCTGAGGTCAACTTCTCTTGATTACATGTGTGTGTGATAGGTAAGGCTCCTGATATAAGCGAATTTCATAGAGGGTAGATCGTAATGGCCTGAAGGCTCAGAACGAGTATCTCCGAAACTGCACAGCTCATCAGGTGTTCTCGAGTTGCTGTTAGGACCTGTGCAAAGTGGGTGAATGATGACAAAACCAGTAGCCGATGGCAAGCCGTTGGACATCCATACATCATCAATTGAACTGGCTGTTGATGGCTGTCTCGCTTGGTGAAGCAAAATCAAAGTTACAGAAATAGGTGATTTAACATTCAAATTAAAGAAAAAATGGATATGCAGTGTCTACCATTCACTGTATACAATCAGTTAAGAAAATTGGAAGCGAATTGTTAGTCCGAAGAAGGCTGCAACGTATGATCTTCTTTCAAACCACTTGAGTCCCCTCTCCCCATAATTTTTCCAATTACTACACTATTTGCTGTTCAGAGGCAGAGATAATTCATGTTAATAGTTGTGCTTATAGCTTGTAATAACAGCTGTAAATTATATGCATCACAGTAACATTCCCCCATCCCCTTCCAGGATCGTTTCAATTTCCAAGATTACCAATCGTATTATAATGCACAGCTCTGCCTTGATTTACCTCTATACCATCTCTTTATTAAAATTGGTATAGGTATCGATATTATATAAAGTTTCCTCATTGGTTTTTGGAGACAAAGTTTAATCTAATATACCCTGTAAGGAAAAAAAAAAAAAAATTCAACATGTTAACACCAGAACCGGTATTATTTGTTTCTTGAAAACTGGCAACAAATCATTCCGCTGAGTTTGATTTCTAGGAAGATTGGTTGGGCATGTAAGAGTATCATGGTATGGAAGTCATGTGAAGCCATCTATCTATTCCATGACAAACAGTTATTTCGTCATTAGCGTAAGGCAGGGGTCTTCAACCTTTTTCAGTCCGAGGACCAATTTTGCTTATTCTTGTAGGCCCATGGGCCGCACTACGGTATCAGCAATATTAGGACTGAATAAAGACGGATCAAGGGGTGTGCTCCCCCCTCCCTTGATCAGCCTTTGTTGATAGTTTTTCCTTAAGTCCCTATATTAGTTTTGCATGCCCACCCAAAAATATTTGTAAGATTCACCTCTGGGACTAAATACACACACACATATATATTACAATGTAAAATATGTATGGAAGCAAAAAACATTTACAATACTTTTAGTTGTTAATATGTAAAGCGAAATCAAACCTTTTAGCGAGATTTTTGGCACTGCTTATTTTCAATAATCCTGTTAATATCAGGTCTTATTTTTGATATTGCAATCCTAAGAATGTTTACAAGGTGGACGTCAGTTATTCTGGTCCTAACTTTATTTTTATACTAACTAAATTTTTATAAACTTCATTTTTGAAAACAGCTGTTTGCAGACCCATTGGCATATGCACAGGGAGGGGATTGTAATGCCCACTGCGATAAAGTTTTATATATATATATATACACGTATATACATATATGGAGTTGTAGCTCTGTAATCCTCCCAATTGTAACTCCCCCTCCTCTGTGCACTTTCTACGTCAGCCTATGCGCAGAAGTAAGTGCTCAAGAACAGTAACATTTTCAGAATATGCAGTCAGATAGTGGGGAAGATGTTCATATCAGCATATTTAGAATAGAATTTGACGAGCCCTAACTTGAATTTTTTTTCAATCACTGTTGCATTGCAAATCGATGAAACTACACCTAGTGCCCATATACGCTAGAAAACTAAAGTAAAACATGATTGAGGGGGAAACTTGGTGTTACTTTAGTTCTATAGTGTTTTAAGATATTTTTTATGAAATATGAAAATGACAACAGAATAAAATATATAGATTTCAGACTCAGAGGGAGCAGGGACGTTAATTTTATGTGAAATAATTTGCATTTTTTCGTGAGCCGGCGGGCCACATAAAACATGTCGGAGGGCTGCAGATTGAAGACCCCTGGCGTAAGGTTTAAAAATACGTTTCGGGAGCAGTTGGCTCCTGAAACGTCATATATATTATATCATATATATATTAAACCTTACGCCAGTGTCGAAATAACTGTTTGTTATGGAATCTCCTGGTGAAACTCTGTATTGTTTCGTTATCTATTCCATCCCACACAGGTGGTGTCATAGCCTCTGGATGTAAAATATACAGAAAAATCCAAAATAATTATTAACAAAACGTGAGATATGTGTATTTTATAAATGTGAAAACTTGGTTTTTTTTTATTTTTTTATATATAAACATGTTCAGGTAATTTGAAGACTAAATAAACTAGAGTTAACTTTTTAAATTTACTTTTATTTTTCTTCAATAAATTCAAGAATTTTTATATGTATATGTATATTCATGTATACCCAAAGATATTGAATCGAACCTTATATATTTGAAACAATTGAAAAAATATTCTCCATTGGAAAAAAAAAAAAAATAGAAAATGATAAATTTTCGCGAGGGTTAAAAATATCACTTACCCTCAATCGCTAGTAGCAGTGCTTCCGTAACAGGAAAGTTGGCAGGGCCCAAACAGTATATCAAATTGTCAGATTTTGTTTATTATATATTTTTATTGCAAAAGTCTGAAAATCTAAAAGCTAGTGTAAAACAGGACCTCAAAAAATGATTGAGCTTATGGCTTCTGAATGCTTTAAGATAACGCTGACTAGGAGGCAGTGGCGCACCCATAATATTCCCAAGGGGGACAAGGGTGCAAGGAATTTTTGGTGGAAAAAAATGTGCAGGGGCCATATCAATTACGTGGGTTGTTTGGTTTTTGGTGTTCATCTGTCATTATTAAATTACTAATAGACTCCCTTGTCTCTCTACGTGGGTGCGCCAGTGCTAAGAGGACATGGGACTTCTATAAAAAATCTATTTTCTTGTGAGTTTTTTTCTTGATGTCTCCTCATGGGCTTCCCTTTAATCATTCAGTTTGTTTCTTGAAAGTTCTCCATGTATTTTTTAGTCTACCGCCTCCTCTTTCTTTCCTTGAGGGTTCTTGTGTCGTCTGATAACATCGTTCAGTTTATTCTCGAAGGTATATCCTAGCTAACTATATTTCCTTTGTTTAATGCCATTGGCCCATACTGGGGTTTACATTTAATATGTACTTCAGAATTTTTTATACATGTTTTTTTTTTTTTTTGGTTTGAAATCCTTTCTATTGTGAATCGACCCAATGGTGGTAATATTGATTTCTACCCCGTTGAAATCTCTGGATTGGTTCCCAATGCTGCGTTAGAACTTGCACTTTTTTTTAACATCCTGTAGTCCAGGGTTTGGAATCCCCTGTGTGACAGAAGTTTGGAGTCATCAGAAAACGGATCCCTAGTGGTATAAAAGAGACACAAACTGCTATTGTGAACGGTCGAAAATGGGGAAGTATATGTATGTTAATTGCATTGCAATTACTCAAAGACAATTATGGTTAGTGGTAAAAAGGTTTGTCACACAAAGTTAATTGAAATTTTAATAATTCTTTGCCCCAGTGTTATAGCGTAAGTGGATACCTGCTTTTCAATTGAAGTGTATCCATGTGTGAAATGTACTGTGTACCAAGCTGTTGTGTTCATGTCATTTCCATCCTGTGTCTTAAATTTTAACGTGTCCTACGCAATGTAACCCATGTGAAAAAGTCCAGATAATGTAAAAGTCAAAGATAATATATGTTAACAAATGTGTACTTTCTGCTTTAGGAACTGTGTATTGAATGTGGTATTTGTTACGCACATCAGCTTGGTGAAGAACTTCCCGACATTATGTGTAAGGATATTAAATGTGATCGGCCATTTCATCGCTCCTGTTTATACGAGGTAAACCTCTTTTTTTTTTAAATCAGTGTATACTTTATATTAGGCAAGATGTATTATATTTATTCGCATAATTTATACCACAGGTTAATATCTAGAGCTGCATGTGTTTTAAGAGTGTAAAACAATGATCTAACGGTCTTAAAAGTGGCATAATAATAACGTTGGGATTATTATTTTTGCTTTCATTTAGTGGTTGCGAAGTCTTCCATCTGCCAGGCATAGTTTCAACACCATGTTTGGAGAGTGCCCGTATTGTACCCAAGTAAGATTTGAAAGTTACGTACATTTACAATAAAACCCCACATTAAGCGATGTTCTTAAGCCAGACATAAAAATTTATTTGTAAAAGAGGGGATCATTCTGAAGTTTCTGAAATATTACATTTAAATACTTCGTTTCGAAATATATATATAGTTTTGAGCATGTAAGAAAAATTTAAGGTGGATATGCATTTGTTGAATAAAGTAAGTAAATTTATATGACAGAACGTAGTATATTAAAATTTTTTACCTTGGAAAAATTTGATTGATTGAGACGTTTAGTGAGTTTTACCAATTAGTTCAGCTCGATGATTACTAATACTGGCCATTTTGAAAGAAGAGTGACTCTATGAATTCTACAACCTTAACTGTAACAGATATCGATGCAAGACGACATATTCTCAGAACCAATACACAATTTTCTAACATCATGATTTTAACTGCTGCTTACACTAGCTTACCCGGCCTATGTAGTATTAGTCCAGTTTTTCCAGAAATATGTTAAAGGTTTCCGTTAAGTGCTTGCCTGCAAACCTTGGTTGGCTTCTTCTTGAGTTTTGTAATTTGTTCATGTAATATAAACTTTACGAGCAGCTTTAAAAAATGTCTTTTGATATATTTATGATTTTCGGTTAATGCTGATCTTGTTTGCCTTGGTTTTTAAGTGGGGAATTAATAAAAAAAGGTGGGAAAGTGCAAAGTTGCATGGTAATCATATTTTGTTGTTGAATTGTTAATAATTTGTCTTTTCAGCCAATATGGTGTGCAATGCCGTCCACCACTTAGCCAGAAAATGAATGATTAGTGCCTGTGCCCTGAAGTTAAAAGCAACACTACACGAGCAGATAAACATTAACTGCCATGCCTTCGTACTCAGCACTGTGATACATTATTATGATGATGTATATCATGGAAGAAAAGTTAAAACTTTCTTCATCGCATGTAAATTTTCATTGTTATTGACAATTATAAATGCCTAACATAATTCAACGTATATTTCAGTTTGAAAACGGCTCAGTACATGCCTTCAGAACAAATATAGTTTTCCATTGGTGTTAAATGGTCGATTTTAGAATTTTGTATGCATCAGTGGTGTAAACTAATTCTGGCTCTGAAGCTTTGCGGACGTGCTTTCGTTCTAAACTGGGACTAGTGGGTCTTGGTTTCAGCTCGTGTGATGGCTGTTGCTTGTGGTAGGGATTGACTTTGCCTGTGAGTGCATGGGATATTGGACAGACTGCTGGATAGGGATGGATGGTTGGTTGTGCATTTTGGATTCGAGACTTGTCTCCACCTGTCCTCTGCTGCCCCGTGGTGCCTTGCACCCATCATACGGGACTCGGAGCCGGCGAGTGCTCCTGTAGGTGCATTGGCCGGCCATGGGGGTGCTCTTTCGTTCTATGCAGTGATCGCTTTCTCTCTCTGGGGTGGATCGATCGTGGATTGATCCACGGTTGACGTTAAGTGACGACACCAGTACAAGCAGTGCATCTTTGTATGCTGGTCATGATTGACTTTTTCTAATCTGCCCCTTGCCTTCAGTAACACTAAATGTCAAAACATGTCTGGGAATAAAACGCTATCCATCTTTGTCGGCCACCCTTCCCATTAAATTGATGTGCAGCCACAACAATCAGTGGCATAAAACAGGGAGGCCCAAGCCCTTGTAGTATATAAAACACATTTTCTGTAACATCTCATCACACAATCTTCTGTAAACTACTTGAGCCCCAAAAATTTTTAATTTCTTGAATCGCTGCACTACCGATATGTACGTAGAATATATGAAAATTGACAGAAAAAGTATATAAAAGCAACGCAGTGAACCTAGACTTAATCTCCTAATGCGTCAGTTAATATTAATCGTTGTTTGTGTTTTTGAGGCACAAGGACTTCCAGCATCATGCTATGTTAGAATCTAGTTTTCCGAGAAACCCAAACTTTTGTTGCATAGAGCGATCAAACCTAAGACTACGATGAGCAGGAAAACGATATGTGTTTTATGGCAGTATTAGAATCAGACTTGGGTTAATGGCACGTTGAATGAACTTGTTACCACTACATCACTTTACGTCTTGCTGGTTAAAATTCTATCAATGCTTATTCCTATCTTGTACTACAATACATACGCATTCTTCGAAGTTTGTGTCGCAGTGGTTATGCCACCTCAGGTCAACTAGACTGTGTTTGACTCTCGCTGGGCTTTGCGAATATGCACTAAGTTACGCTTTGATGTGCCACTAATCTTAGATGGACTTCTAGCGGTAGAGAGGAAAAAAACATAGTAATAATAGCACTTATCGACTAACTACTCACTGTAGTCCAAGGATTGGTTCCCTGGGTCTTAAAAGCTTCGGAGAGTAAGAGGAATGTAGGGAGCCTAGCAATAGCATATTCATCTACCACACCATTAACCTGGGTTTAACTCCCACTGGTCTCACCTTGTTTGGCACAGAATGACCCTTGTGCCATAAAAATGCAACCAACCGTTGATTCCCACTGGTATCGTAGAATGTGTGCCTATCATAAAGCAGGATTTGCTTCCGTTGGCAGTGGAGGTTTGTATGTATCTGAAATTGTGGATTCAGGGGCAGTCCTTTTGATTCATTGCTGTCCCTTGCACAGTAAAAACGAATATCGACTTTCAGTATGTGTGGTTATGTGTAGGTGTATTGCGATTCATAGGTCACGTTAAGTCACAGCGTGTTTCACAACGTTCAAGTAATTACAACTTGTACTGCCTTAAATTTTAATTTGATTAAGAAAAATGTGACTAAGCTGTTTACCTATCAGTTCACACTAAGCTTCGTGTCATTCATTACTACGACTACAGAAAGTAACAGGATTGATGGGTCCAGAGCTGTGACAATGCAGTATATTGTAAGATACTATTACGCTTCTCAGGAGTAACACAATTGTCAAAAAATGGTCAGCACACAAATCCGCTGGGGCAAGTTTTCGTGAGTTTTGTTTCGTCTAGCAGTCAAGGCACTCCAGGCTCAACGGAGGGATCCTGGTTTGAATCCAATATGGGGACCTAGAGGCGTAGCCGGGGGGGGGTTTTGGGGGTTGTAACGCCCCCATTGCAATGAAATTTTGTATATTTAACATAGGAATGTATGAGTTGTAGCTCTGTAACCCCTCCCATTAAGCCTATAACCCCCTTTATGAACTTTCTGCCCATGGCACTGTGGCTACGGCGTCTCTTTTTCTCCTAAAACAAAAAATCTCGAGCTCGAGCTACTTAAGCATGGGTGGCAAAAATTATTGTATAATAAATTCCCCCACGATAAACTCACAAAAATCTTGCCCCGGAGGCTTTGTGTGTTGACCATTATTTGGCAATTGTGTTATCCCTGCGGAGGGTAATAATATCTTACATCCTTATATACGGAGAAAGAGAGCGTTGTGTCCTGTCCTCATTCGCCTAGTGGTTAAGACACTCTAGGCTCAATGGAGGAACTCTGGTTCGAATCCAGTATGGGGACGGCGCCGCTTTTTCCCCTAAAATAAAAAAGCTTTAGCTTGAGCTACTTACATTTGGGTGCCGAACATTGTTGTATGATGCAGTATATTACCAAGTGGCGAATTATATCTACTGTGACATCGTCGATGATACAAAATGGTTTTATTGACATTTATGTTTGAATAATAATGTACCGAGAAGGAAGGAGGTTTTTTTTTGTGTGTTCATGAGAAAAGAAAAAAGAATTTAATTCTTGTATATATTTTAGTTTTTGTGATTGAGAGTTGGTTTTTGAATGGAGAAAAGATGTTTTCGAAAGTGAAATAAAGATTAGAATTTTCTATTTTGGAATTTAGTATTTTAAGTGTTTTCTACACTGGAGACGTTGTCTTTGTGATCTTAATGAAAGGCGCTACACTACCAAGGTGTGCCAATAAAGGATGAACCAATCGCTTATATGACAGCATGACCATATTTGGCCTTTTGCTATATAGTATAAGGGAAGTACTCTATATTGCTAATTTTAACTCACGCATTTAAAGTGGAAGTCCGCGGAGTAATTAATTATTCAAGTTTATTCGTCGTCGTCAATTCATCGATTAATAATTAGGGCACGTTTTCCGGCTCAAACCAGAGTTCGTTGGCTTATGCTGGTTTCTAACCAGCGACTTCCAGGATTATCTTTTAATGCTCTGCCCATCGTGTTACAGATCAATTCAGTTGGCAGAAAGAGTGTGATTTTATGTCGCAAGAATAGCAAAGGTCATACTGCCCTGGGACCTACAGTTTTTCGAAGGTAGGTTTGTTTGGGTTTTTATGGCGCAAGAACATCTGGGCTATACTGGGCACCGAAGGATCCTATACTGCCAGAAGAACCAAACCCTGGACTACAGTGTGCAGAAAAGTGCATACGTTCTGCTGTGCCATTGGGACTCGAAATCTGGTTAATTGTACTTCACTGTAGGGCAGTAGCGTATATTTTGCCGAGGAATCTGAACCCTGTTGGTACATAAGCTTTCCTTTTTCCTCCTTTCTCATCGCTGTGAGTCGAATTAACGCGTTACGCTAGGTGAATGCGTCACTATTGAGCCACCGCAGGCTCTTTAATGCCGGCAATACTACTATAAGACAATAATATTGTTCTATGGTTGTAGTGGCTTTTTGTCTATGATTTTTATATCTCAAGATGAGCTCGGACCATTCTGTTCCAGGGCCTATCGTTTATCGAGGGATACGAACTTCTGTTGCCAAGGGAATAAGACTCCGGAATACGGATTTTAGAAAAGCGGCCCACGGGTGTCAAATCTGGATATTTTACATGGCGGGCAAAGCGTGCTAATATTTCTACGCTGCCATTTGATAGTAGTGTTATGGCGATAATAATGCGACGAAAAATCGCGGAGTAGAGGGAATGGGTGACGTTTATGATTAGCCTACTTTATGTGGATGGTTGTAAGATAAAATAACGATATTTTTATAAATAAATTTAGTTTATTTAATGAAGGTTTTTTAGATATTAGGGGAGGGCGTAAAGCTTGAAAATTTCACTTTTAAGTTTTGTTTGAAGTATTTTGTACTTGAAAACAATCATTTTTAGTGTAAGCTTATTATTCTCAGGGAAACGCATGGCCCCTGCCTGAATCCAGCCTTGGAGGGCAGGGGTTGTTTCACGCAATTTTTCAGAATTGGAAAAAACGGTGGAGGGCGGGCGCCTTCTCCAGGAAAGCAAACAGATCGACAGAATTCTAAGGTAAATAAATTGCAATTAAAATACGCTGCCTCTTTCGCCCTGGGCAAGTGCTCAACATGCCCATACATAAATACGGCACTGCTCACGAGCTCGTTAAATGCGCCATTGCAAAGTAACGTCATTTTACCCAACTTTTTACAGTAGGGGTGATATCTATCGTCGAACCTCCGATTTTCTTCTTCACAAGGCTGCTTTGTTTTTGCCTTCAGTGGGGTAGCTAGATATTTTGTCGCTCGGGGCGAGTGACTCATCGCCGTAATTTTTGTGCCTGTCATTGTTTTTTAAAGGCTAACTGCCGAACTGTGATGCTAGGGGATGTCGCCCCTTGCCCCCCCCCTTATCTACGCCACTGTTTGCCTTGAACATATGATTGCACCTAATTGTCAAATTTACCGATTGTTCCAACCGCTTGCTGTTGCTGCCCGACAAAGCTAATACTACTACAAGTTGTTTTAATTATTATGTACAAGGTGTACCAATAAAGGTCGACTAGTGGGTTCAGAATCGGAAGGCGTTGATATGCTCGTATTTTACGAAATATGTTTTACTGTCCATCAAAACGGTGGTGTACAAAAGGAAGGCTCAAGCCCTCTCTACAAGATAACGAAACGCATTACTTCCCTTAACGCCGCATTACATGATCTTTAAAAACCACCATAATTTTTGAATCGTTACCCTACTGCTTCAAAATAACCGCCGTTGGTGGTAACGCGTTTCTGCGAATTAGTGTACAAGTCCTGAAAACACTGGGCGTAAGCCCTTTTTTTAAGGACGGCGTTCAGCCCTTTCGTAACATGGCAATAAATGTTGGAAATGTCCGAAAATTTCAAGCAGGGAATAAGTTGCCAAAGAGATTTTCGTAGCTTTTCGGCTAACTTGCACGTAAAAGTGCTAGCCGAATTAGAAAAGTTGTCCGCGAGAAATTGTCGTCAGAAACAGTCAATTCTGCGTAATGTCATTTAATAGGGATTTTCAGCACTTTTTTTTTTTAATTTTTGTTCGATTCAGTGAGTCGAAAATGGATAAATTTAAAATATTTCTAATATTCGTGCAGTATTTAACTTTTAAATTTTTTTAAAGTTTGACGTATAAAAGGGTACGAAAACGACCTCAACTAACTTAGAAGACAGCTGTGACTTCGTTAAGCCTTAACGCGACTATGAGAACAGGTGTGGCTTCTCGTTAGCGACGGAAAAGGCAGAAGTGGCATTACTACAATACGGTCAATATGGAAGCGTTTTCGGTCACGTGATTTTTTGGCTGTTTTCATGCATTTTCTGTTCTTAATATAAATGTAATCAAATTTTTTTTTTTTAAATTCACTTCGATATTCGTAATCAGCGATATTTTATTATTAAAAATTGATAACTTTTATTCGTTTTTAAAAAATGCTGACCAACCCTATTGTTTTCATATTTAAAGTCTTCGTTGCTGGTTCGTACACCATGCAGTCCATGCAGAAATCAAATTCCCTCTTCTCTGACCCATCGATTGATATGTTTATCAAATGGCTTAGGTTGGTGACAGGGAGTCTATTACGAACATGCCTTTCCGATTTTATTTGGAGCTTTTTGGCGAATTCCTCAACAGTTTTCTAGCCGAATTTTGGGTTAACATCGCCTTTTGGCGAAAAGGCTAGCTACAGATTAATGTTTATAACCTTCGTTTTGGGAATAATTTCATTGGAGTTGCATTTCTTGGCCAGTAAATGTGACTAGGACTTAAGGTTAACTGTCTTGTCATTCTTCACTAACGTGCTATTACTATCATCAAAATGTTTCTTCTTCTGACGTATTAGGGAGAGAGAATGAAATTTCTAGGCTGTGTATTGTCTGAAGTTGAAGCTATTTAATTTATAACTTGAAAAATTTAATACAAATTGTTTTGGGGTGATTTTAATTTTAAAGGCATTTTTTCCCCGACTGTTTAGGTCATTTTTCCATCTTTTTAAGCACGTTGTTTAGGGATTTTTAAGTCATCAAGATCCGGGCCTACTTATTATTCACCAAAACTTAGCACGAATATCACGGAATGAGTCTAAATTGATTTTCAAGATGTGCGGACCCCCCCCCCACCATGCCCTGAAAAATGTCTTAAATCCTCCCCTTACTAAACCTTAAGAGGGAGAGCTGTAGCCAGGCTGGGGCTATAGATCTGAGTTCCCCTCCCTGGAAAATATTGTTTCAAAATATATATATTTTTTTTTTTATCCAACGCCATTTTCTAGCCTTTCGGCCATTAGTGTTCTAGCGGCCCAATATCGGTTTGACAGGTTGAAATAAACACAAAAATAAAATATTGTAGAATTTTATTCTAAATTTTTTGTTTTGTACGAAATTGTACATGACAATGATTGTTCTTTAACGTTAAAAATGTATTCAAAATAGCTTTCTACTGTAGATCTTGTGTATGTAATTTTTTTTACATAGGTTTGAGTCTTCATATACTTTATAATAAGGATTGGGGAAATTATAGAGAGGTATACTAAAATTTATTTCTTAATGCAAAATTTACGTTAAGAAATTTATTTATTAACGTTGAATGCTAGTCTGCTTAGTAGTTTTAGTATTATTAAATATATTAATAAAATACATCAAAATATGTACGAATTTTAAGCCCCCCCCCCCCCGTAACTTTCGGAGCCCCCTCCCATAACAAGCGTCTATCTACGAGCCTGGGGGGAGTAGGCGGGGATAATAGCTGCAAAAAGGCACGTCAGTAAACAGACGTTTACAACCTCTTTTATTCTGAACCCTCTGTTTGCTAACGTGCCTTTTCGCAGCTATTATCTCCGCCTACTCCCTCCCAGGTTCGTAGATAGACGCTTGTTACGGAGGGGGAGGGGGTTCAGAAAGCTACAGAGGGGGCTTAAAATTTAATACTCTGTTTTGCGGTGGAAGGAGAAGATAAATTCATAATAACTTTCTAATTAACGACGATTTTCGTTGAACGGCATTTGTAGATCTACTACATGCTTCATGGAATTACGTGCATTTTGATTAACAACGTTCTTCTCCGTCCCCTGAGAGTTGTGAATGTTCTTTCTTTTTTTTTAAATGTAAGCCCCGGGCTTCTACTCCTAAATTATCCGATCAAAACTTAAAATAATTCATTTGACATAGCTAAGTTTCTAAAATATTCAAACGGCTTTAAATCTTTAAAAAGTCACGTTTATTTTAATCTTGCTGCGTAGTATCAGATTTGATTTTGGCACCGATTAAAAGTTGGTTACTCATTTACATTTTTTAGTGGCAACAAATCAGTTTGGACGAATTTTCTGACGATGGTGGACGCTTGATTTTCCACCGAAACAATTGTAAAATGTTTCTCCTGCTCAAATTAAACTGCGTTTGTGTGTAATTTGTTTTAAATACTGTATAATTTGTTGTAATATTTCAAGGTTGATACAATAAATGCCTTATTAATGCATTATGCACTACGAGGGCGGACAGAGACTTTCATTTTGGGGGGGCGTCAAGGACAGAATTTGCTATGGTCTTGAAATAACACCCTTCATTTACCATGAAATTTGATATTTTACTTGATGAAAAAAAAAGAATTTTTTGGGGGGGGGGGGGTCATGACCACTGTGTCCACCCTTGACGGACTATTACCATATACAGATACAGACAGTAATTTGTAAAAGTATCCCGCATTTTAAGGTCGTCTAAATTCATCTATAGTTGGAAGGTTAAAAAATATTAATTTTTAAAAATTCATTTTGTTTATAAAGGCGAACAGGTCATACAACCTTCCCTGTCCTCTGGTGCCACAGAAGTGGAAACATTTCCGGGAGTGTGGTGACTCTTCCGTCCGTCTCATCGTCAGGCGGACGTTTTTTGTAGAGAATCCTGGCAATAGGATAAAAGTGCACTTCTCAAGCGAGTGTTTCCGGCGCGTAACAGCTGTACTGTTTATGATCTGGCATTCTCGCACGTATTGTATTGTTCGCCTCACTACAGGGGTCTTTTCAAAAACGCGCCTGTTTTTTTCAATTTCGTTTTCCGAATTTCCGCCGTGCTCATTGGCCAGCAGCCTCTGGGATACCTGTTGACTTTGCCAAATCAAATGATCGGAGCGGTTTTATCACGTGACGCAACCACCATTTGTTTTTTGATGTTTCCTGTGCTTTGACGCCAAAGTTGGCGATAAAGCTGAGTTTTGGGTATATCGGTTGTAGTTTCAAATTAAGTTAAAAAAGAGCTTTGGTACACTATGTAGAAATTTAGACGTGAGGCGTGCTAATTTCATATAATAAATAATCTTTGTGATCAGTGGCACCTATAAGAGTACCTTTCGGAGGGAGGGGCTAAGAAAAATTATTACCTCTCTTTCTCTCTCAAAGCTGTCGAGAATTTTAGTGAATGTACAAGATACCAAAACGCTACAAAAATAATTGATATTGCTTGACAATTAGTAATGAGCTAAAAAGTGTCTCATTTTAAAATGTGACTGTAAAACTTTTGAAAGTAAATGCATAGCCGAATCGAGCAAATCAAAATTTTAAATAATAGCTGGGAGGATCAAGCCCCACTGGCTTACAGGTTGTAACCCCACATTGCGGTAAAATTTTGTATACATACAGATACATATATAGAGTTGTAGCTCTGTAATCCCCACTCCCCTTATGAACATCCTGTGAATGCCTATGTCCCTGTCTACTCATATGGGCGCCTATGCTTACGATATGTACCATACACTAGACATCGCACATTGAATTGAACAAATTTTATTAACAATATATGTAAATAATGATGTAATATGTTTAGTATAATAATTTAACATTTTATGTTATGTTGTTAATAATCCATTACTAATATTAGTATAATTGGAAGTAAAACGACTCACTGTGCTGAATATATCACAATCGTAAAATAACACAATGGGCACAGTTTTTGAACTATATGCTTTAAAACGTTTTCTCGAAGGCTTGTAGCCTTCTTCGAAGAAGCTTACACAATACTGGAACTACAATAGTTCCAGTATTGTCTCAAGTTAATGTAACTATATTATTACTGAACTGCATTCATTCGGCGCTACTTACACATTAAATATTAGTAACGTTGCCGTAGAGCGTAGTTTTTTTCAAATCAAATCAAACTTTATTCAGACGGATTCAAAAATATTTTGTACATAAAGTGATAATTATTTATAACTTATCAGCTAGCTTAATCCGTCTTGACAGCAAAGGGTAAAGACTTTAGGGTCTGACAAAGCCCCCGCTGCCCAGGATTGGATATAATAAGCGGAAGTCATAAATACAATATACAAACTAAACATACAATAAATAAATCAATTAAATTTTGATGTTAGATAGAACATATCGATGCGTTTTAAACAGACGTCGCTATTCTTCGCAAGGAATGAACAAAGACTCTTTCCATTTCGTGACACTATTGGTTGTTTGGCGATAGCGCCCCTTATCGGTGGAAAGTATTTGGAAGACGAGAAATGGTGGGCAGAATCGAAAAGGTTCTTTACAAAGGACAGAAGTAGCGTATCAATTCAAAACTCATGGGGGGTGGGCCTTAAATGGCTTTAAAGAAGATCGTGTGATGCGACCTTAGTGGAAAGGATGTGTTTTGATATTTAAGGGGGGGGGACTTGATCCCCTGAGCCCTTCCATTTCCTATGCCCCTGAAGGACAGTAACGTCTGCCAGAAACGCGTTGATGTGTTCTACCCAACATAAAAACTGATCTTTACAACGCTGCACATATTACACTAATATTTAATATATTTAAATCGTGCTACGTCGATTTAACACTTATATACTGCATATATTCAAAATCCACAGTAGTAACCCCGAATATCCGAAACAAAGGGGGCAGACCCGATCTCGCATGATCAGGAAAATCAATTTTCGTGTACTACGACCCAGTAACTCAAATTACAGGTCGAGGGATTAACCTGATGGGTGTTCGTCTTGCCATTCGACATGCGTGGGGCCCCAATTTCTGGCTCCTGCCCGAGTTGCCAAATTTGGAGAGGTTATGCCTATGACACATTTAAAGGGACATATTCAACAAGAAGTTACGTTTTTAAGATGCTCGAGATAGATTTTGTTTCCAGTTAAATTCATTTCCCAAGAGTTGATTTTCCATGTAACATCTCTTCCTTGCGGTATTGTTATCGAAGCGAGAAATTGGACGCCGTGAACAATTTTTAGATGCCCTGCCGACATGGTTTTGTTATGCTCTACTTTTTGTGTGTACAAATACCGAATAAGGACGTGGACTGTGTTATTTTGTATATTTAAGTTATTAAAGTACGCGGAAATAATACTTCCGTTCGTGCATCGCTGGAAGTATAAGTTTTCATTCTTTCTGCTTGTGTTTTATTTTTTTTTTTTTGACTGACAGTTGTATTTAAGATTATTATCAGTTATTTTTGATTTTTAATTTACTTTATTCGTAACATTTTCCTAAACGTTCATGTGGTTCCAAAGTTTAGTGCTAATGTTAGCTTCTATAATATATAATAATGATACAAAGATCTTAAATACAAAATCAAATTCATGGCATATGGGAAAGGTGAATATTGTATCCACAATCTTGTCAACAACTACACGTAATATCAATTGTACCGCATAAAAATGCAGAACTACTTGGAATTGGCCCCAAAACACTTTTTCTTAAAAAAAATCTTAAATGTATACCGAACTGTTAAAAAGTGCATAGTCACCTATACATGACATCTGAGTGGGCTATAAACAGAACGAAGACTTGAGTGCTGTCATCTCTGTTCGCTTCAAGTCTATTCTGCCCAAATATCGTTATAAATAACAAAGTAATTGTGATTGTTAGGGAAGTTGAATTTCTGAGTGTGAGTTTAATCGACAATTTATCTTGGAATAGGCAGGTAAATACAGTTAGTAGGAAGATTAACTCAGGATTAGATATTATCAGAAAATTATCAAACTATGTTTCTAAAAGTGTTCTGCTGAGTTTATACTTTCCCTTTGTTTACAGCCACTTAATATACTGCAATAGCATCTGGGGTAATTTAAATAGCGGCAATATGAATATTATTAAATTATTGCAGTCTAAATTTTTAAGAATTATTGAGCAAAGAAATGTGTTAAATTGGAATGAAGTATTCGTTAAATATGGCTCTCTTCGAATTGACCCAATTAATACATTCTGTATACTGAAAAGAATATATGAAAGGACCAAGGAAAATAAACATTTGGATGCAATAAAAATTGAATATTGTAATAGTAATGTACATTTGAGAAGAAAAAAATCAAATAAAATTATCAAGGATTAGGATCGAATTTTTTAGGATGGGAACTGAATACATAACAATAATTTAATGTTGGAATGAAATCCCTGAAAATATTAAATACATAAATAGTAAAAAATTATTTAAAGAAAGGTTATTTAAATTTCTGTTTGATAGTATTATTGTGTTTTCTTGATTTGTTGGGTCTCCAGCAGGTTGAAAGTTATTTTTTATTGCGGACTCATCATTTGTTTGCATGAGCATCTACAGTTATGTACTTAGAATTGATTTCCTATATGGCATACTATTACTTTTATAATTCATGGCTGTGTGCTATTTGTAATGACAAATAAACAATATTATTATTAGTATTATTATTATATAATGTTTTTTACAGACCTTACTTTATAATAAGGATAGATAAAATTATTGAGAGGTGTATGCTAAAATTTATAAGTTTTCAATGCAAAGTTACATTAAGAAATTTATTTATTAACGTTAAATATATTAGTCTGCTTATATATTTAGTATTATTAAATATATTAATAAAATACATAAAAACATTTACGAATTTTAATACACCTCTGTAGCTTTCTGAGCCCCCAACAAGCGTCTAGCTACGGGCCTGGTGCCGCTAAGTGCGGAAACACACACGCAAATAATAATGACAAATAATATTAATTGACAAAATTGCAATAAATCCTACAAAAATACTTTGGATATCTGCATAATAATAAAACAAATAACTAATAATGATAATAAAATAAATACACAATAATAAGAAATACATATCTGATAATATAAAATAAATAACTAATAATAAAAAATAAATAATAAACTTTAAAATAATAACAAATACTACACCAGATACCTTCAGTTTATCTGAGGTCCTTGGAAATCCGATAACTAAATGGATGGAACCACCCAAATACAAAATGGGCTGTGAATTTGCATAACAATAAAATAATGTAGTTGAATGCATTTCATATGAAGGACTCATTAAGCAGAATTTAACGTAGAATTCCTTATGGAGTTTATCATAAAATTACGTAGGAATAACATATATTCGGAGATATGCAGGGGCGCCAACTTAAAAAAATATTGTTGTCCTTTGAAGTTGAATGGAAAAAAGCCGTATCCGCAGTCAAGCGAATCAACGAGAGATTGTAAAAACATAAAATATGACAATTAATATACATTTTATATGTCTTTCAACTTCAATCGTGTTCTGCATTTATTATTCATCAATTTTGGTAGGGCCCGACCCCTAAAATATATTTTTGGAGCTGTGGGTGAAAAGGACACCAACTCCCAGATTTGAAGCCCACTCCGTGTAGTATTCATTTCTTATCCACTAGCGAATGAACATGTATTTCAAGTGCTGCTGTTAAAAATAAACAATATATTAGATGCATTTATAATATAAACGCTAATTACAGCAAAAATGTAGTAGTAATATCCGGCATTGAAGGATATATTAACACGGACGATAGTTCTTCATTCAACCTGATGGTAACAATATTAGTACAATAGATTCTCGTTGTAACGAAAAATCCGTTATTGCGAAATGAATATTAATCTCCGCTTCAAGCACCGTCAAGATAATCCTTAAAATTTTCGTTTTAAAGAAGTAAATTTTTTGGAAATTCCGTTATAAAATTTATTCCAGATCCAATGTTATTTGTCAATTGTATAAATAAAGATGCTTCGAATCCAGAAAATTCTAAATGTAAAAAATAAGATAACTATATTTTTTTGAAGAAGGGGTGGGGGATAACGATGAAAGGACAGGTGACCTTTGAACTGACTTTTTCAGTAAATAAACGACGCACAATTTCAGCGAAGTGAAGTGACGAAAACATTGAGATGAAGACGTTATTACCTAAGGAGAAACGGTACAATTTTCTCTCTTCTCAAAACAGTACTGCGGACGATGTAATGTATTTTCTCATATATATGCATTACAAGCACTTTTAATACCTTCAAATACAAGTTCATTTGTACAAACAAAAAGTAATGGATATTCTGCATCATTGTAAATAAAGATTATATTCTTTAATTTTGGAATTTTATTTCTCTAAATGATTCTACGCCAAGTTAATTATTTGTCCATCCAAATCATTTCACTATAGTGTGATATATTTTGCATGTTATATTGACGTGAATATATTTCATAATATTAATCACTTAATATGAATTCCGTTACGAGGAATTTCTCTTTACAACGAAATTTTATAACGGTCCCGTGGAATTCGTTACAATCAGGATCCAAGACCGCAAAAAGGATTTAATGAGGGGGGTTAAAAAATTTTACAGCATGCAAGGCCGTAGCTATGTCCCATTAAAAATATGTTTCGGTTGGGGGACCGGTCCCTAAGACCCCACCTCTGGATACGGGCATGCCAGAATCTATTGCAATAAAGGATGTTTGTCTAGACGCGACTGTTTATCAAACGCATCGACTTGTGGGATTCTATCAGTTGGCAACACGTTATTGTGATAACATTACCCAACAGGAACTGCTTGTAACGAACGATTACTTGGCGTTTTGAGAAATATGCATACCTATACTGCAGGCTAATGACGAAACAACCCTTTTTATAAAAAGGCCGATCCTTCAATAAGCCAATGAAAACCTCCATACAACTGTATATTAATCATATTTTGGGGTTAGTATTGTTCGCAATATCGCTGGGTTCGTTGAATCGAACGGAACGATGTTTCGAATGCTGACCACAGAAGATGAGTAATATGCAATTGTATGGGGCCATGTATTTATCATCTACTTATTACATAATCAGCCTTCTTATATAAAGAAATGCATTGCGCCACGCCCCCTCCTATTTTTTTTTTAAATCGATGACCTTATCTCTATTGTTGAGGATCAGGCAAGCTACTGTTGTTGTTAATTGGGCATAGTTACTAAACAAAGAAAGGGATGGGAAGTAGGTGGCGATCAGGGGCGGACTGGGTCCTCTCAAAGGGTGCATACATTAGAATATCGGAGAGCGCCCAGTCCGCCCCTGGTGGCAATGATAGTATCTCTGTACTGCCAAAGTAGGGTTGGACGAAGTCCAAAATATGGTAAGGATTCAAGCTATTCGTTGACCTTATTCTCAAAATTAATAAAATTTCATTTGCTCACATCGTGCTCACTTACTTTTATTGTGTTCATATGATAAAACTGTCGCCAATTGCGTGTAATCGATATCGTACGGCTTTCCGACAGATGTTATGAAGTTTAATATTAAAACGCCCGAAGTTAATCCAGAGCACCGATAAATGGATGGGATTTGGATTTGACAGAAGTCACGTAACATTGAAATTAATGACAAAATTAGTTTTCTTCAAATTAATCGATGTCGTTGATGATTTATTGATGTCGTTGTGACTTATGCGTCATTGAAATATCAGTAGCATAATCAGGGCGAGGACTAGGGGTGACTTAGTCCTTCTGAGAGAAAATTCAGCCCTCTCCCAGAAAAACGAAACTTACAAATGAATCCAAAGTGTGGAGAATTAGGAGGGGGCGGGCTACAGCCCACCCCCAGATCTCTTAGATAGATACGCTAATGTTAAATATATGTTTAGCTTGAAGTAGAAATTTTTCTTCGCCCCGTTTCATTTTAAAGAGACGCCACCCTCACCCCTTTTTGAGCTAGTACCATTCACACACATATACAGCGGGTACGTATCTGTATAGAAGTGATAAACATGCCCCGCTCTCTAAATTTACATTTAAAAAGAAATGGAGCCCCACATACTTACGTAAAGAAATCTGTCCAACATAATCTTTTCTTGGTCCTGCCCATAATTATACTCAAGTATAATTATGGGCAGATATTACTGGATGTATGTATTAAAGGCAGGGCTTAAATTGGGTGGGATCCCACCTCCGTTACTTCTTCATTTTTGGCGATTATTTAAATATTAGTCGGAGCTCACCCCCGTCGCCCTCCAGGGTCATGAATGTCATAAAAAAGTAAATTTGTGATTAAGGTCATGCATTTTGTTGTCCAGAAAAATGGACATAAACAATTGATATGATTTATCGATTCTTTTGCAGCCATTCAATTTTTTAATCGATTTATCATAATATTAGGGCTTTTCACGTTTGTTCTTGTTAGAAATTAAGCTGATTGGGGAAGATATACCGCGGTCTTAGAATATTGTAAGTGTTTAGAGTGTAGCGTGTTTCTGATGAAGTAAAAATAAGAAGAAAAGTTCAAATGATGCAGCTTTAAGAAAAAAAAATTTACTTCATTAGCCAATGGTGGTGGTTGGGGCGGGGACGCTTGAGCCCCTCCCTTCACTACGCTGATTGACAAGGAACGAATATCGTTCCCAATTAATGACTGAAGGTGTAGACGTCGGTAATTGTTTCAATGGTGAGATGAAAAGGGTAAACGAATTTCCCATATATGCTGTAGCTAGTTTTGAAGTATATGGGGGGGGGGTCAATAGCCCACTATCTCTACGCTCCGCACATGGCAATCAGTTGTAATTTTTTTCTTGGGGGGGACGGGACTTACTTAGCCCCCTCCCACTAGAACCTTCCTAGTTACGCGACTGATTTTACCGATACTTTTATAATAGTTTAGTTTAGCAGATATAACGGTAAAAAATTTCTTCATCTTCAACTGATATACGCGGGAATGAACGCATTATAGTTAACGTTGTTCTACTTAATAGAACGGTCGACAAAATGTAATTAATATTCATCGCCGGATAGTTGTTTGTGACCAGTTCAGAACTCAAGACCGAAAACATCAGTCGCGTTATTCTTAAAAATGACGACGCGGTCGTTACTAATTCGTGACGGAACTGTGGCGCAAGAATTTAAATCCGTTGGCATCGTGTTGGCGACGGAATTATTAATCAGTGCGGCAGCCCTCGTCGTGGAATACTACAAGCCAGGTAGAAAATCCGCTTTTAGAAAGGATAGCGACTGTGCGACGGACGCTGTAGGTTAGTTACCTGTCGTGGTCAACACGGACCCGCCCATGGATATCATTCCACTGATAGTATCGGATGGTGAGATTTCAACCGCCTTGTGGAATATTTTAAAACTTTCGGCAAACATTAATTGTCCGGATACGAAGATTGGTCGAAAATGTTTCAAATCTGGAAATTCACGTAATACGAGAAGATAACGCCGTTCTGTTTTATTGCTAAGCCTAAACGGCGTGAACGGAGATAAAAAAAAAGTCACCATAACAGCCTCGCTCGCACAGCGAAAGTGGTATTTTATAGGGCCAGGGATTCCTGTGTAAGAGATCTCGAGACCACACAATGAAGGTCCCGTTTTTAAGGTGGTATACAGTGTTGTCGATTGTGTTGTGTTGTGGACCGTGCCATGGATGGGGGAACGATGAGCCAGGCGAGTTGGGGGGTCGCTTGAGGGGTAGGACTACCCTCGTGCCTCTTGACAAACCGTACGAGGTCAGAAGTGACGTATACATTGAGGGCAATGCCACACTACTTATAAACCCTGGAGTGGAAATCCGATTTGCTCCTGGAACTGGCATCATCGTTCGAAGAAATGGAATTTTAGTTGCCGAAGTAAGTGTTTTATTGCTATAAATCTGCTTATAGTCTTCAAAGCGTCTCTAAATTTTGGACATCAATGTTGAGGTGTGAGTAAAGTTAAAAAAAAAAAAAAATGAACTGATTTTTGAAGATTGAAATTTAATTTTTCGGCCCGTAATGATGCTTATTTAGAAATAGGTATTTTTTTTTTACATTCATATTTGTAAATAATATATCCAGCTATGGGCCATTTTATATAGATAGCTATATGGTCTTACCATATCAAACAAACCCGAAAGTGAAAACCATCTTCATCTTTCATTCGTTGTTTCAATTTTTGTATGTTGATCATGTTCATTTTCTCAAATTTTACATATTCATCATTCCATTCATTTATCTACATTTTCTCAAACTTTTGATAATCATCTGGAAAATTTAACATTAAATTTATTCAGTAATAGCAACGTATTTTCAAAATTGAGGGAGGGCATATTTAATATATATGAAAAATTATAATAAATTAATAGGGGGCGGGGAGGGCGCTTATGTCAATTATTTTTATCACAGACTTTGACGTCACGAAATGGAATGGTTTGAAATAAACACGTTACCCTTAAAAGCTGGTAAAAAACTGTATAGGATAAAGCACGTGTACGAACTGAATTGCATATGAGTATTTTATCGATTCAACCTTGAACGGATAAAATACTCGTACAATTTATCCGTTCAATACTTTGAGTCAAAAAACGAATAAATACTTGAATGACCTTACAGCTGGACATTAACGTTATGGTTTTGATTCTCTCTCGATGATTAGCAATCGATACTTTTTTTTATCAAGGTCCGACATCCAACATTGATCCACATTTACAGCGCTCGTTATCATGTGATTGTAAAAGGTACCTACTGTAAAAAGTATTTTAAAATAATTGAAGTTGTGAATAGTAGTAAGTCAGGTGTTTATTATTTTGTGATACTGAATCCTTTAAAACCATAAGATTTTTTAGTCGATTGAAATGATTTTGGATACTGTAAATAATCTTCTAGATCAAGGTTGTTCACAGGAGTAGGCAGAAAGTTCATAAGGGGAGGGTTATAGAGCTACAACTCACATATTCCTATGTTAAATATACAAAATTTCATTGCGATGGGGGGTTACAACCCCTCAAAACCTCCCCTGGCTACGCCTATGGGGTTGTTCAACTTTTTTGGCAGCGGGCCACCTAAAAATTTTTCGTGGATCTCGCGTGCCTACGGTTTCGTGTAAAAAAAACAAAAAAAATTATGGACCATATAATTAGGTATCAAAATTTTCGATATTAATTTATTATAGTCGCCCATTGCTGTTCGCAAGTTTTTTCTCATTTCTGGAAAAAAAATCGAATCTAAAGTTTTTGTTTTGAAATCATGGATTTTTTTTTTTTTTTTATTTCAAACAGTTGTCGGCTGGCCGGATTGGGCAACCCGGTGTTAGATATTCTTTCACGTATTAGGTACTTAATATTCGTCTCGTGCAGTGCTTTTAAGAGAGAAAGTTTTTTTGAGGAAGAAGAGAGGGTTTTTTGGTAGGAAAAACAAATTTCTCAAATAAAGAATAGCTAATAACACTGTTCAAATGGGGAGGGGTGGTAACCCCAAACAGAAGTCCTTTCGTCTAAGGACTTACTTTTCAATAAATTATTCTAAAATATCAAGAAAACCTTGTCCTATTTCAAATTTAATAGAACAACGTAAAATTTAATAATTTTATGACTTGTGATTTTTCGAAATTGTTTTTAGCTATTCCACATCTGTCTTTAATAATTCAAGTATAGATGTACCTAAATTATAGCAATTGTCTTAACATAATTCATTCTAACTCCACTAACGTGAACCTTCATTCATTGTGACAACAAATTTGTTCATGTTAAAAGTAGTTGAGCTTGTCCGAAAAGGATGGGATTGCAGTACAATACAATTCAACAGAGATTGCAGAGACACAATTTTATATGTTAAGAAAGTAATTCACGTTAAACATGTTCACCGTAATCTGGGATTACAGTAAAGCTTACAATTCAGATGTTTAGTTAGTCGGCATTCTCCATCAAGGCCCTTTCTATTAGGGGCCACTTCATTTAGGTTTGTAGCCACCTTCACGTGCCCACAAAATCCTGTATAAATTTGGCTGTACTGTACTTGGATCGGCAGTATTGCATTTCGAAACGAAGTGGCGAGTGCGATGACGATTGAAGGCATATTTTTAATCGCCATTCCCCATATTTAGGCGCCCTGCGGCCGGTGGCGACCGTGAATTTTAACCTTTAATTACAGGCCCGCCAATTCCAGTTTAGTCCAGTGTTTATCTTACGAGGTTCGACTTCGTTTGTCAAATTAAAAAGCTCTTCATTAAAAAGCGACTTCAATAAAAATGTATGAATGATTAAACACACATACACGCATTTTCTTTAAAAAAAAAAAAGTCAGAAGCGAATATTTAAAATCGAATATAACGGTTCAATAGGCAATGGGTAAGGTAGTGGCCTACTGTGCATTCACACTCAGTTGGCGTGTGATACCGTTAGCAGACGGGTTAGTCCATTGCAGTTTAGGGAAGGCCGTGTTTATCTTACGAGGTTCGACTTCGTTTGTCAAATTAAAAAGCTCTTCATTAAAAAGCGACTTCAATAAAAATGTATGAATGATTAAACACACATACACGCATTTTCTTTAAAAAAAAAAAAGTCAGAAGCGAATATTTAAAATCGAATATAACGGTTCAATAGGCAATGGGTAAGGTAGTGGCCTACTGTGCATTCGCGCTCAGTTGGCGCGTGATACCGTTAGCAGACGGGTTAGTCCATTGCAGTTTAGGGAAGGCCGTCTTGGAGGAACTGGTTTTTCCCGCGCGAAAAACCAGTTTCGGCAAGACGCCCTTCCCTAAACTGCAATGGACTAACCCTTGTGCTAACGGTATCAGGCGTCAGGTCTGCGCGAACGCGCACAATATTCTAAATGACCTTATGAGGTTGGCAGATCGTTTTATTAACAACCTTAATTAAGTTCTGTGCATGCGCATGGTTCCGATTATTTCAAAGTAATAGCAGCTATCATATATACCCATATTTAGAATTTCCTTCTTCCCTTTTGGTATGAAATATCTGATTCTAAACAAAAAGTTGCCAATTTTTGGATTAAACGGCTTTATAATATTTTTTTTTAATAGGAGGACAATAACTAGGTAAATACAAGTTATAGGAGAATAACTGTAATAATAGGTAATAACCAGGACCAGATTTATGGACAGGCGGCAGCAGAGCTCGACATTACAAATTTCCCAAACTCTACGAGGTTGGGGGTGGGGGGGGGGATGTTCTGTAGTATAAATATTCGATGAATATGAGTTTAATATCTGTGTTGACGCAAATTGCCCTTAAATAGGAAAACCCATGTGTTTGCGCAATATCAGGTGTCAAATGCTTTGTACGTGACGTACGTAATAATTTCGTTTGTAATTTTTTTTGGGTGAGGTAGGAGGGTGGAGAAGGGCAGCCGAGAGTTAAAAAAATTTTAGTTATTATATAAAATCATCAGTTAAAGTATTAGTTGGACAACTGTGAAAAATAAATACCTTAACATGTAAAAGTTAAGACTTAAATATGCGGTTTGTTTTTTTCAAGTACGTGTTCTTTTCTTTGTATGATAGGAAGAGAGGGCGGCAATTTTCCCTAAATTTGGCAATACTTTATTCCGTTACGGTAAAAAACGTTGGTGACAACTACTTACCTTTACTCTCAATTAAAAACGTATTACAATGGCTATGAATACCGCCTTTGGGTACTTGTAAGTCATGATAAGATAACTGGGTTTCGTGACCTGGTCTCTTGACTTCTACTTTAGCATTTTTTGATTTTAAATGTGGGGCTTTGCTGACCTAAGGCACAATGGCTGTCGGAGTCCGTTGTGAAAAGAATCAATAGCCTTTATTTTGGCTTAATTTCGTGGGAATTTTGTCGTATCTAATACTAATATGGAGGTTATAATAAACACTTATGCTAACATAGAAATTAATACACTCTAACACTGACATTAAGCTGACTCGGTAAGCTTGCTTAGTCGTAGCTGCACCGTAGTTCAAAGGTCATATTTAGCCATTCATTCTGTCCCAGATGTAAACACGTGTGCACGTCCTCACCTTGTTTATGCAGAGTGACCCTTGATGTCGTTGTGCCATTAAAACTCAACCAACCGTCCCAGATGTGCATGCAGTCTGAAACGTAAAATATACGACTAAAAAAGGAAAATCTTTTAATCGTAAAAATTTTACTTTTGCCAAAAGTAAAATATGAAATACCGTATTCCAAAATTAAATTTAAAGGCAGTGGGGAAATTTATTAGAATTAAGTATCACTTTGGTTCTCCAATAATGATGCGAAAAATGTGGGTAATGCATTTGTAAATTTCGTTATTATAATTCAATTGTGGTTTTGTTGGAAAAAGGCTTTGTCATTTTCATACATACTAACTTAATCTTTTCTGCTTTAATAACTTTTCTGCAAACATGTGCATCATTTGTATTAGGTTCAACTCATGGGCGATACTTCTTTTAATGGGAGAGTAGCTAAAGCAGATAACCGTTCATCTGCAATTTTTGATCACAAGTAGGCCTTGAATTCTTAACAGAATTACTGTATTCTTAGAACTTATGAAACGTCAATTTGATTTATGGGAACCTACAGGGCAACCCACAATAAGGTCTATGGGAGTAAACATTTATATCTGAAGAACCAGTTGAGAAAGTAAGTCTATATTTTGGGATTAACCACAGTCACAATCGGGATCTAAGTATTTTGCGTATGATAACATCATTCGTTTCTCGTTCATTAAAGGTATTTTCCTACTTTCTCAGAATATACATATATGTACCAAATAATCAGAATATACATATATATACCAAATAATCAGAATATACATATATATACAATAATAGAACATACATATATATACCAAATAATCAGAACATACATATATATACCAAATAATCAGAATACATATATATACCAAATAATCAGAACATGCATATATATACCAAATAATCAGAATATACATATATATATACCAAATAATCAAATATTATATATATACAAAATAATCAGAATATACATATATATATACCAAATAATCAGAATATACATATATATATACCAAATAATCAGAACATCATACAGAATATATATATATATATATACTAAAAGTTGGCCTTATGTGTTGCTGCCCCTGTATACAGAAATGCATCCAGGAAGAATAGTAGCACGTAGGGGAAACTTTCACCCCAATCTAGCGATTTTCAACTGGTGTATCGCGGCACAGGGATGTGTCGCAAAAGGTCCACAGGTGTGTCGCCAATATTTTTAAAACATGCAATACCTGATTATTCAATCACAGGCACTATCCTCGTTTCAATTAAAATTATACCTATTTTTTTTATGTATTTATTGTTATTTGCATATTTTTATTAAATTGGCTATAAATATATTTTTGGTGTGTCACAGAATTTAATTTTTAGTTGAATGTATCGCAAAATTTTAATAATTAGTATTAGTGTGTGGCCATATAAAATAGATTGAAAATCGCTGGTCTAATCTATAAAAACCGGAATTTTTCGAAAGTTGCCCCTACACGATACTTCTCCTGTTTACATAGCTGTATACAAAAGTAGTAGTACGTAGGGGCGAGACTTCACCTGTATATATTTCGGTATTAAGGGGCAGCGGCATATAGTGGCGACTTTTGGTATATATTCGCGGAAAGTAAGAGGGTCCTCTTAATGGTCGAAAAACGAATGATGTGATTATACGCAAAATAATTTACGATAGTGACTGTCATTAACTTCAAAATACGGGCTTATTTGCTTAAATCATTCTTCATATATAAATTTTTTTCTTTCAGGGAGCTTATTGCGGGTACCCCTGTATTTAATAATGAGGGATTCTATGATCAAATTGACTTTGGATTTGTCCACACGTCGGGGTCATTTGGCGCTGCATTCGATTGGCTTGGCGCCTTATACGACGGAACCGCTCGCACCGTCCTAAATCCATTTCTGATTTACACGTTGCGTTATGTTGTATACTAAATATATTATATGGTGGACTTACGTTTTCACGAACACCCGATTTACGAACTATTAAGTTTTTATGGAAGATTGCATTGATCCCAAAAAGTATTTTATAGAATTTCCACGTTTTCACGGAATTTCGATTTCACGATTTTTTTGGGGGTGGGGGGATCCATATGGGAGTTTATAAAATGGAAAGTCCATTGTATTCTGCGTTTTATGGGTGTCCTGAACTTTATTTTATAATGTACTACACGCCATGTGCTTGTGTTTTCTGACATTGTGACCTTAGAGTATATGAATTTATATATTTAATAAAACTTTTTTTTTATTTACCAACCGCTTTTAAAGTAAGATATATATATAAAAACATTTCTTTCTCTCTCTCACACATGCCCATTTTAGGACCTAGAAATTGAAAATTAACTTACCGTTTTTTTTTTTATCTTTTTATTTATTTATTTATTATTTTTTTCGCAGGCAATCATTAGCCACAAAATTTCCTTTTCCTCCACTCTATTCTTCTCGAAGGATTAAAATAATAAGGATGTGGTTTGAAAGCTGTTTATGTTCTATTCGATCATTAAACACCATTAATAAGAGTTTATTATTGTTTTTATCATCAGCTTGGGAGATTAATTTGGCGGTAGGATTTGGAGTTCCGTCAGAGTTGATCACTGGCGGTTTGCTTTACGTGTGGCTATAGATATTTGCGTAGAAAAAAATATTTACTTGAGGTGAAAAGAATTATAACTCGCAACGTATGCTCCATGCCCTCTGTTGAGGGATTTAAATCTCTAGCTGTTGCTACAGGTAAAAAAGTTCGGAGGGGAAGGGAGTTCACATCATGCAATAACAATACATCATCATCATATTATTCAACCATAATTTGTCTATTGCTGGATGAAGATCTCTGCAAGTGCGACATAAGTCGTTTCTGAGCAATTTGTTTTCATATCACTTTCTTGTGTCATCCACTCATAGTTCGAACATTTCTTAGGTTTTTCGGAATCCAATTTAGAATTTCAGTTTCCCAGTGTTAGTCAGTCAACCTTTGTGATCTGTCAGCTCATTGCCGTTTCCGACTTTTTACTTGAACAGTGATGTCATCTACCTTTGTTTGCTCTATTACCCAAGTATTAATTTTCCAATCTTGGTAGTTTTTCAGATTGATTGTCGTTGTAGAAATTGAAGAGGTAATGATGCCGTGATTTCAACACTTGTAATGGAGGCTGAAAAAAAAAAACCAGTTTTATGGGTTTTCTAGTATTTTTAACGTTAAACAATGGCTATTACGTCGAACTTTGTTTAGAACCATTGACACAGATTGGTTTTATTACTTTTGGAAGAGAAAAGAAAGCAATGAAAGTAATTTAAAAAATTTCACTTTTGGTTTTTAATTTAGACTAACCCATTTGTCTTTTCTTGTACGAATTCGAAACAGTTTTTTAATGGGTTCTCAATTTTCTAACCATTTCTACTTTTTTTTGTGGCTATTTTGCATATGATAATAAATGGGGCATGACTCGTTGAAACGTATTTTCTGAGGTACAGAGGCGAACAAATGTGTAGATTAGTGACCGGCGACCTGATTACATAAACGAATTACTTAACACACGTTTGTTATTGATCGAAAATCTGCTTCCAAATGTGCATATTAAAAAAATTCACTAATTTTCAATATATTTTGAATTATTATAAAAACGTTGCCATTTTTATATGTTGTAGTTTTGGGATAATATTCCACATTTTTAGAAAGTTACCAAATTATTGACCCAAGAATATCGAAAATGTTGTAGGAAAAGTGCTTCCATAAGCTACTGAAGGATTGGCAATCTTTGGTATAGACCAGGAATGGGGAACCTTTTCATGTTGGAAGGCTGCATTAAATTAGTTGTTAATGTTGGAAGGATGCATTAAGTTAACTGTAATGTACGAAGGCCGCATTAAATCAGCTGTTAATGTTAGAAGGGTGCATTAAGTTAACTGTAATATACGAAGGCCGCGTTAAATTAGCTGTTAATGTTAGAAGGGTGCATTAAGTTAACTGTAATGTACGAAGGCCGCATTAAATTAGCTGTTAATGTTAGGAGAGTGCATTAAGTTAGCTGTAATGTACGAAGGCTGCATTAAATTAGCTGTTAATATTAGAAGGCCGCATTAAGTTAGCTGTAATATATGAAGGCTGCTTGTGTTTTGATTGCGTCAGTCAATCAAGGAAGATTATTTCGTTAAATCTTCTTCTACTCTTTTATACTTTACTTAGGTAGATTTTAAGATTATAATACAAATAAAAAATATGGAGAGAATCATATTAATGAAACGAGAGGATTTTTCTGCAAAATTTTAATTCTGTCAAAAGGCCGCAGGTTCCTTAAGCCTGGTATAGCCCGACGAGTCCCCACCGGGTTAGCGGAAGAAAGTAAGACATTGGAGGATTTTTTTTTTTATAAACAAAATGTATGTTTGGGACAGAGCTGGAGAAACCTTTTTAAATTGGAAGGCCGCAAGTTTTAATTGTGTCAGTCAATCTGGAAGGATTATTTTGTTGACTCTTCTCTTGCTCTTTTGTATTTTAAATAATGTTCGTCTTAAAATTATAATAAAAGAATTTATTCAGCACAATTTGAGTTCATTCAAAAGGTCACTTTTGTTTGTTTTAAAGGCCGTGTGCAATTTTAAGGTCGCGGGTTTCCCTTATCCCTGGTCTAGAATATTCAAGAGAGGAGGGGAATAATTTTTATAACATGGAGTATACTTTAATTCGGCCTTGGAAATTATAACTGATAACACTCCTAATTTGATTTATGAAGTGGGCTCGTTTTCTGTTGATGGCTTATTTTCTTTTCATGAGTTATCGCCACCTAGTTTGCATGTTTCTAGTCAGGTTCTTTTGCATGTTAAAAAAAAGTGTTAAAAGCTAATGATCAATTGCAAGAATCAGTGTTAATTTTTAAACTTTATTCTTATCACTATTTATGTGTGCTAGATAGTTGCGCAGGTTTGAGATTTGGTCCAATTAAGAGGAAGAGACTGTACCACATTTGAAAATGTAAAAGTCTAATTCTTAATTATTGAACCCCATATAACACTGAGAATTGCAGATATATATTGAAGAAAAACAACAATTCATCCAGTTGAAAATCATATTTATTAATACTTTAAATGTTCAAGTAAATTCAATAATTCGCCAAAATATAAATATAATTCGAATACATAGTTAAAGAAATTTAGTACGCCGTTTTGGCGGAGCCTCCGAGAATGACATGTGCACACTTCGATGGTAAACGGAAGACTGATTTGATTTTAGAATTCGGAAAAAGAATTATGCAAACTGTTGCCAAATACAAAAAGCGAAATTTTAATTATACAATATATGTTGCCAGATACGGAAGTCGAAATTATGTATATATAGAAAACATCACATAAAAGGAAACAACTTGGCATTTAGCCAATTTTAGAAATTGACCTAAGTTTTCTTTCCTTGCGTTTCTAAGTGGCAACAGTTAAGAAAGCCTGCAAAGCGAACATTTATATTGTGGGTGCCCACAAAATTAAACTTAAAAACAAGCTTTAACTCAGTGTATAAAATGTTAATGTACGTTGAGCAGTTTGATTATAATTTATTCAAAGCATTTGCAAACTGTAAAATAAGCAGTGCCGGCTTCACGTGTGGGTCAAGTGGTCCCCCGTAGAGGTCTCGAAGGAATCTGGTGCTGTTTATATTTAGGTGCCATCTTGTTTATTTACAAATTTCAGAGAAATTTTCCTTATTGATATATCTGGGTACTGAAGACAATGAACTTCAAAGGAAAAACACGATTTATTGAACAAATATCGCGAGGGCCATATTCTTTAGGGGCCCCTTCTGTTCTTCCAGCCTAGGTTACATGAAATCATTAATGCGGCACTGGAACTAAGTACCGTAATTTATGGAAGAAGCGCCGGGGCGTTTATGAGTTTAAAAGTAAAAATTTCGGTGGTGCGGCGTTTACGATTTTTCTTTTCCTGTTTCCGTTACACCTAGGTAATTCGGTGTTATACAAGAAGGATATTGAGACGGAACGAAAATGCACATTTAGCGCAACTGTGGAGAGGGCTAGGGGGATTTATCCCACCTCCAGAAAAGATTTAGCCCCCTAGAAACAAAAATGTTGAATGTATAAAGTATTAGAACTTTTTTGTCTAGTGGGATATAAGCACGCCCTGAAGAAGGCCAGCCCCTCGAGATAGTTACGTCAACGTGTTAAAGTTTTAAATTTTACAAACACTTTTAAATTCTATAAGATTTTAAATGAATGTCGCTAGCATCTTCACGATGTGTCGGTGTGGCATTTACCATTTTCCCTGCGTAGTTACGGTCCTTACCGCGAGTGCGGCGTTTACGATGTCGACTTTCTGATTCAGACTCAATATCACGAGTGCGGTGTTTCTTCCATAAATTACGGTACATATGCCGCTTTATCACACTCGTGGTAACTATGTATTCTACGTACCAAGGTACGTATTCAGTGCGCTCATATGTAACAGCGTATACGTTTTTACTCCAGTTTAAATGTGTTAAAAGAGATTGGTTGTATGTGGTGTTTAGAAACATGTTGCATTCAAAATGGCTGCTTTATTATCTTTTCGAGGTAGATGTTTCCAACGGCCGTTGAACAACGTTTTCGTTGCAGTCTTCCTGGAAATTATTTTTCAGCGCTGATAAGAATAAATTTCTTATCTAAAGAAAAGTGCTGTTTTACCTGCTTTTTGTCGTGACGTTTTTATACGTTATCAGGCATGAACTTTTGAGTGTACACAAAGATAAATGCGTGGTTGTTAAATAAATAAATCACACGCCATTGTGATTTCGAAATTCGGGAAGTTGGAAATACTTTTTAAGTTTTAGAATTTTATTTAGAAATAAATTTTCTTAAGTACCGCTTAATTTTATATTTTTAATAGAATACCCATACTTTTTCCAATGTGTAAAATTTATATTTTCATTAAAACCGTTTTTTAATGTTTTGTAAATGAGAATCGCTATGGACGATTGGTTGTGATATTAAATGGCAAACTTATGAACGGAAGTAGAAAGTTGGACTAAAAATAAGCAGTGGGAAAATGAAATAAAATCAACTTCAGTTACTATTTTTTTCTTTTTGGTTTTACGGCTCAAAGACTACAGTGGTCATGCTGCGCCGGGACCTACTGTTTTCCGAGGAATCCGAACCTCTTAAGGCCTAGGGAACCAAACCCCGGACTACAGTGAGCAGTGCGATCTTTATGAGATCTCTGAGTAAGCGTTCTTTTTGCACTGCTGGGAGTCGAACCCGGATTAGCCGCGCAATAGGAGAACGCGTTACCACACTGCGCCACCGCAGAGCCTTCACTTACTACAAGGATCAGAGTGATGCCCCGCCGATTGTGATGGATGATGAAATGTAGAGCCCACATAAGGAAATACGTGTCTCGGCATTCGTGCCAATGCGGCTTATTTTCGGAGATATGAATTTTTAAAGATTTTGCATCCTATATATATGAGCTTAAAACACAACGCCCTCTGCAGGCCAATCGGTAGCCTGCGCGGTAAATTGTCGGCTCGTCGCGCCGTGTTTTTGTATTCGATGCCCCGGGAAATCGATCACTTTTTTTTTATGTATCCTTTTTACATATTTATTTATGTATTTTTATTAGTAAAAATACTTTGCTTACAATCGGATTTTGCTCATAAACTTACTTTAATAAAATTCATATTTACATATTTAATTCTGTGATACTATTTTTCGCAGTTATAATTTTTACACGAATTTTAATATTTTATTGAAGAGTTGTAAAGGTACAAAAAGTTTAGGAGTTAGCTGTAAGTTTTTATGTGAATATAACTTTTATAAAATTTGCGTACTCATTGTCAACCTGTGAAGGGATAGAATTACACCAATAATGCAGTTTTGTTTTATTTAAGGATTGAAAGATTTTTTTCTGAAAACTTTTAACAATTCCATTAAATAAAAAAGAAAACTGCGTTAATTCGTCTTATTTTGTCATTATTGGCCTTTGCAGTCATTCACTATTAGCATCTATTACGCCTAATATTTTTTTAAAATATATTTATCTATTGAAAAATGTATTTTTAGTATGTAATATTTTATTTTATAACATATAAACATAATTTTATTTTATAACATATAAACATAATTTATTTTATAACATATAAACATAATTTTATTTTATAACATATAAACATAATTTTATTTTATAACATATAAACATTTTATGTGCATCTCATTTATATGCATTTCATTTATATAGAAACATTTTATTTTATTTTAAAACTGACTGACGTGAACATATTTTTTGTGTATCACTATCGGAGGTGTCGGAATTGTTTACTGGTACACAATTTTGGATGATAATTATCATAAAAATAATAAAAACATAAAATATTTCTACAACGTGAGCATTTTATAAATGAATTGTTCGAACAACTGATTTTCTTTGTCTAATATCATCTGGAAAACAAATACCATCTACATTTTCAAAAACGCTTCTTTCGTTTGTTAACTTTGCAACAAACCAAGAGTACTGTAACGTATTCTTAAAATTCGGCGCCGAAAGTTGATTGTGAATAAATTAATGGATCGTCAAAGCATCTATCTGC
>QLNU02014802.1:5764804-5781022 GCA_006491805.2 Dysdera silvatica | reverse complement strand
CTTGCATATAAATTGCATATAGTAAATTTTTATTCGCTAAAAGAAATATTAAAAAAAAAATGTTTTAATAACCGGACCATGGGTAAATGTTGGAGGATTTTCTTTGCGGAAATAAAATTTATCTTCATTATAAGTATACAACCAGATAAGATACAGTTCATAAAGTTGCTATTAGTGTACATTCAAATTAGGGATGTCGTAATTAAAAAAACATGGGGGTAGGTTGGTGATAGCTCAAGTAGCTTTAAGAAAGATCATGTGATTTGATTTTGAAGAGAAAAATGTATTTTGATATCTCCATGGCCGGCGTTGGTACGTTTAGCGCCCCCTTACAAACTGTAAGTTGGCGCCCCCGCCGTTGGTCAAAAATATATGAAACTACTAAAAAGATATATTGTGTTGCTAAATGCTGGATTGCAAACTTCTTACCTCCTATCTTTTTCGTTTATCAATGCAATTTCTTTTCCTTTCCTTTTATTTATTTATTTATTTTTTTGAGCTTAATTTTTTTCCGGATTTAAAGCGCTTCCGGCGTCCCTTTTGCTGTAGCGACCCCCCTGCCATGCTTATCATGTTACACTGGCTCTGGATATCCCGTAAGAAAGACTTAAGCATCCCCCCCCGATACCCGTTTTCCATACGCCACTGGTTCAAATATGACTTAAGCAGTTTCAGAAAATTGACCGCTATTTTGTGCTCACACCTTTGCTCAAACTTTTCGAGATTGAGACACAATCTCAATAAGAAATGGCCATTATGGACCACTGAGCAAAAATTATCTAAAAAGAAGTTTGCGACGAGAGAAGTTTTGAAGGCGAGAGGAGTAGTTACTCTCGTAGAGGGGCGGATTGGGTCAATAGAGGCAGTTTGTGCTTCATTACCCATTGTGTTTCTCAGTGCAGATAGCTTTGAATGGATAGCCGAACCATTCACAAGAGCAGCGACCTTTTGCATACCAAATTAGCTTGCTTTTATGCACCCACCCAAGAACTTTCGTAAGTATCCACTCTTACCCACATAAACCTAATTTTATTTCTGAAATCAAACTTAATGAGCAAACCATAACAAAAGAATTTCTTTATTATTCTGTCGCCTTTGCGGATTTGCACTATGGCAACACTTGCTTTCAACATCACGTACAGATCGAGACCAGCGATGCGTCGCCACTATTTTAAAAACAATTCATACCACCGGAAGTGTATAATGTACCCGCCTGCCTGAGCACTGAATAATAATAATAATAATAATAAAAAATAAACCTGCACTCTCCATTCCCCTCTCCCGTTTCCGGTACCCTTGTTCCAGAAGTAAGATTAGAGAATACCTTCCAGTTATTGCTCCTCCACCCCCTCCCTTTCACTTTTTTGCTAATGATATTCTGGTCTTGAAAAGCGATCGCTATCATTCGATTTTCTTGAAATCCTTGATTTTATTTTCAGTCGCGTGTCACTGTAACATTTTCTTTCCTTTGTAACTCAGTGCTTTCCATCCTCATCAATACTTAATTACTCGCATTCCGAAAGTACTCATCTTTTCTTAGATTGGGATCTTCGATCAAGGTGTGTTCAACCGTAAAACTGATGTCGCGACCCTGACCTGGTTGTTCGTATGGCAGAAGCATGTCCCAGCCGATGCCATGAGCAAGCAAGCCGTCTCGGTCGGTTGGATTCATCCGGTATATTGGAAAACAGCGTTTCTCAGTAGTAGAATCGTTACTTTTGAAATACGTATATTATTTAATGGTTTTGCCCAACACTTCACGTCAAGGGCGGATATAGAAATCTTTCAAGTTGGGGGGGCAGGCGGGCTCAAGCCTCCCATCCGTTCAAAAATTTGATTTGCCTAATTCTGCTATGCATTTATTTTCAAAGGTTTTACAAGCACATTTTAAAATAAGATACTTTTTAGCTTATTACTAATTGCCAAGCAGTATAAATTATTTTTGTAGCATTTTAGTATCTTGTACATTCACTAAAATTTTTGAAAGCCTTGAGAAGAAAGTAATAATTTTTCTCAATCCCCCACCCCCAGAAGTACTCATATGGGCGTCACTGGGGGGGGGATTTGTTTCTGATTCCTACTTTTAGCCAGGTATCCAGTACTTTTCATTTCATTTTCCGTGATATAATCCCAGCTTGGAAGGGGTGGGGCGGCGATCGCTTCAAAGGTCCCCCCCGCCTTAGCTCCGCCAGTGCTTAACATCCCACCTTTTATGCTAAAGTTGAAAGTTTTAAATGCAATAAGCAGTTTTCTCGAGGCATATCACAGCTGATTATTATAAATTTGAAACTTCATTCTTCCATGAGCTTTATGGTAGCATATTAATAACACTTCTGTCTATTGTACAGCACTTCCGAGTGTGCATCTAAATGATAACGAACAATTGCCGTTTTTACATTGATTCGTAGTCTAGGGTTTTATTGCTTGAGCGAAAGAGGTTTAAATCTTCTAAAAACTGTAGATTTTGACACAAAAAGATCCAAGTTGTTCTTGTGACATAAAATCAAATAACATCTTAAAGAGTGGGCGTATTGACATATGAATTTCTAAGTCGAAATAATGCTGCTTTTCCCGCGCTTCAGACGAAAAAAAAAACCGCGCCAACTCCCTTTTTCACACCCTAGGATTAAATTTTGTGAAACCCCCTTACTTTTCAACTCCCAGCGTCCCTGTAAGAATGGTCCCAAGCGGTTCTGTTAAGTCAGTTTACTAATCCGGCTCTGGTTAATTTGTGAGCAATTTTGGGATAAAAAGTTTTTAAATTGTTCGACGAAATGTAAATAGTTCAAATGTGTGGTTGAGGAGCAATTTCTTAAAATCGTCTGGCATAGATTGCCTCCTGAATTGACCTCTTGAAGATTTCATTTATATCGGAGCATTTTTTTTTATCGTTTTTTCTATGTATCCTTTATCAAAGAGATCTTGAAACTCATTGTCATTGCATTGAAACATTGTCCGAATCTATTCTACCCCTTACTATTTTTTTTTACGTATTCTTTATCAAGCAGATTTTGAAAATTTGCTGCGCCTAGAGATCAGAGTCATCTTAAGGCATCCGAGGGTCCTGGGCTTTACAATTTTTTTGGGCCTTTTTTACACTAATTTCTAATTTTCAAAATTTTCACTAAGAAAGATATAATATGTAATGTAAACATGAAGTTTTCCAATTTGGGGGCCCTTGTTTATTGTCTGAGCCCCATAACGATCCATGAAATTTTTCTTGAGACGAGCTAGATCCCTCTTTTACAGGGGCGGACTGGGTCCTCTCAAAGGGCGCATACCTTATATTTTCGGAGGGCGCAAGTTTTTGTCTATACAGAGGCGCGAGTCTTATCGCCCATGAGGGCGCACCGGCTCGGGGGCTGATGGGCCGGCAGCCCAATCCGCTCCTACCCTTTTAGCTTCCCTGACCATCTGTTAGCTTCCATATCTCACACATTTGTCCTCCCCGCTGGCTCCCGATTTCCATCTTACCATTTGTCACCTTTGTTTCAATTGGAATTGTCATATGTCGTATCTGTGGGGCGATTTCCGTGAACGCTTGTGAACGGCCCAGTATCCGAAGTGATATCCTCCACTGCCATCCTGGGCCTCGTTTTGGGTCTCTCCACTTTCACAGCTCGTTTCGGCGTGTCTTCGAAAAGTTAACTTTATTTTGCCTTCATTTCTACATGGATATCGCTTTGGGTTCTCTCCTTCCCAAAAATTTTGTGTTTTCTTCTACCATAAATATAATTCTTTACATGTTGCATCAAAGCGGCCTCTGTTTATTCCGCATTTCATTTTAGACGTCATCCTATTGAAATATATTAGCGTTACCAATCTTTATGCTCAGTTCAATTGATTCACAGTTGTCTGCTAATACTGATACATAGTCACACACTGTTTGCTAAACCTATATGCCTTCATGGATTCCATACTGTACTCTTAAAAACCCACAATCATTCGATATTAAATTGGTGGGATTCTTATATACTAATTTGCCATTGAATAGTTTTCTCTGTTGGTATTTAAGGACTTCGGAGCACACCGGAATGTTTCGTCAGACTTCGACTGCTTTATTATTAATTTGAATAGTCCATGGCTCAATTCTAATTACCCACTTCCTTTCTTAAACACTTTAAGAAGTTCACGAAATTTTTGTAAAACAAATCCTTCAATAGCTCAAAATTTACTGACATCTTTGCATGAAAACATCTCTCAAATTACGATTTAGTTCTCTGAAAATTTACCTTTACAACAAACGGTATTATTTCAGTTTCGTGACTCGCAAAAGAAAATTTACATCAAGAAAGAAGAATATCGAGTTTTCAGATTAAGAATATGAAAGAAGGCTGATTCTCGTGAGATGTTTAAAAGTTATTTACAATGTATTTAAAAGATCTTTTTACGTTTTTAAATTAAAATTCGGGATGAATCCAACAGTTGAGTTGTTGGACGAGTTAAAGGAATATTTTGTTTTATCGGACATGACCGTCACTGCAGACTGTTTCGATAACGAAAGACAGTCTCGAATAGCCGTAGAGAACCGCCCACAAACGGTAAAAAACTTGGATGCATCAAATAAAATTGTGTTCAGTGGAGCACCTCGCTTAGTGAAACGGTTTGTGAAAGTACGCAGTAATAAACGGGAGTTTGACAACCGTTTGAAACGACTAGAAGCATGCGAAGTAAGATTGGCTGAGCGAGAATTTCACATAAAGCAGATCGTTGAAAAGTATCAAGAGAATTTGCAGTCAAGTTTACTTCTTATCGATGTAATAGAAGGTATTGTCTCGAACCATCTTTCCTCACAGGATATTGAAGCTGATGGTGGTGACATGGCTCCTAAGAAAATATGGCACTCTAATGAATTTTTGAATGGTATTGTGAAACTTTCAACTGTGTGCAACGATAACCGCAAAGAAAGGAACCAGAGATACGCATCAGAAATAATCAATCCCTATAAGTCTAAGATGGGGGAGTGCGAAATGACGGACTCTATAATAAATCCGAATAGAAATCGAAAAGCATACAGGGACTCCCTTGCCTATGAACAACAAGCGAATTGTTTGTTTGAAGTAGATGACATTTTTCGTGAGAGAAAAGAACGCTTTGAGTTGCAATTACAAAATGATGATGAAGGTGAATTATTAGGAAACGATATTGGAGTTTCCGAAACACAATCTCACTTTCAAAGGCCTGTATTGGACATAAAGCATAAAGGAAGTTCTCTCATCAACAGGAAGGTTTTTGATGACGACTACAAAGTTGGAAAATCTTCAGAAACCTGCGATTCCGTCTGTATAAACTACACACAAAGTACGGATGACAGTAACGATAGTAATACCAAGCATACAGTTCGGGAATCGTATAGCTCTCCACCTGTAATAACTTCAGACGGAAACATTACCATCAATGACAACGGACAGTCATTGGAAAATCCCCTGCGTTCCCATAAGACAAACAATACTCTGAAACTCAGCACGTGTAAGTCGTTTCCAACTAAAAAACAACATCGCTCTAAAACTGTATCTTTAAATGAAGTACGATCCATGGATCCTGAACGTTTGTTACCGCCATCCGAATCTACTGATTTTAATTGTTTGAAAACGGATGTCGAAAATAAAAAATTGCTGAGCCTTAGCAAATCAAATATGCATGAAAAAGAAGAAATTGGCCCATTGCACTCAAATTTTCAAGGAAGTAGTGGCAGTATTGAACGAAAACATAGAAAAACTTGTGACGAACCAGTTCTAGAAATCAGTAAGACTGTGAAATCTTTTAAAGATGATAAAATTGCTGAGCGGATTCCCCAACATTTAAGGGACTTTGCATTCCAAGGTTTTTCTAACTTAAGCTCTCCTTTTAAAGATCCTTTAAGTTCTAGTGACAATTCACCTGCAACCAACGATTTTTCTTCCCATGTCACTTTACGTATGGATAGATGCGATGAATCCGGACATGAACTAAAGCATCAACATTCTTCAACAAAAAAAATGATTTCCGTATCTTCAAATGAAAAGCAAGAAACTGCTTCGAAAAGTTCAACTGTAAATATTCATCCTGCAACTGAAGTTAACTCAGGAATGCTTAAAACTGTTAAAACGAACAAACTTCCACCGGACGTTCAAGTTGGCACGAGTAAATTTAATTTACAGAAATACTCCACGAAAACTTTCACTAACAAGGTCTGGAAAACACGAAAACCTCCACCAAATCGGCCATTATCAAGCAGTGAATCGTCGCTTAATCTAAACCCACCTATTAAACACCCTTCTAAATCAAGAAAAAATTCAAAGCAAAGAGCTGCTGCTGGGAAACCATCAAATGTGGACAAAAAGTTTCATGCAGTTAAATTAGCCGTCCCGGTTTCAATTTCTGCTTTCGCGCCAGCAACTGTGCCGATTAAAGGTAATAAATCAACGAAGGACCCGCTTACAACGTTCAGTAGTAATGAGCAAACATATTTCAATACCCAGAAGTCAGGAGACAAAGCCCTTCATAAATCCAGTACATCTGCCCTGAGAAGTGCAATTTCTGTTTCAAATTATGAAAACCAATATTCTAATAAAGAAAAAATGGCTAATATTAGGAGTAATTGTAGGACGTGGAAGGCATTCTGGGGGCCGAATACTTTTGGAAACAGCGTGTCGAATCTGAACAACCCTAGTGTAAATGTTTTGAAAGCTCAACATCTGGTTAATATTAGCCAAAAGACAAACTTTGTCAAGTCCACAAATATAAAAACAAGCTGGAAAAGAACTGATTTGAATGGATTATCCGATAACGTCGTTAATAATTCTCTGGAAGGTAAGGATAATAAAGTAGAAAGAATCCAATGCGAAAAACCACCTTTACTTTTTGAAAAATATGAAACTGGAGATTCAACGCACATTTCTTCATTCAAACAGACAGCTTTGGTTGGAAGTAAGTCTGATCTAACGAAGAAGATTCAAAATAAAAGGGAAGGGATTTCTTTTACTGATTCAAAAATCAGAAGCGTACCAATGGAAAACGAAAATTATAAACGTCAAACCCAACAAAGTTTAAACAGGAAGGAAAAAGCTCGAAAGGAAAAGTCAAATTTATCTGGAAAAATGCAATATTTTTCTGAAGACAAGACTGCAGCTGCTGGTCAAGAAGAAACTGCGAGAATCCAATCGAAGTCGACATGTTTGAACAAGTCCCAGTTTACAAATACGGTTAAACCTACAACGAGGAAGATAAAGGAGTATGACAAATGTTCAAGCAAGGCATTTGCTAGCCAACAGCTAAAATCGACGACTTCAGATGACAATCTCCTTGAAGCAAAGTCGCGTCAGCGACCAATTGAGGAGAGACTCGGACCATCAAATAAAAGCAGAAAGGGTAGAACAACGGAGTCACCAATAGACTCTCCATCGAATAATATTGCATTACCTTTTCCTAAACCTGACTTATTTGAACATAAAGATGCAGTTGCAGATAGCCCTGTTGTTCCTGTTGATAGACACGGAACTAAGATGGCTCGAAAAATATTAGAAGAGCCAGGAAAAGTCCTGGTAGCAGTTTCCGAAATCGGGAAACCCAACTCGGCAACGCTAAGAGAGAAGGCTTTAACCTTTGAAGAATACAAACTGGCTTTTGGTTACAGACCTAAAGTAACCCGAACGCCAGATATTCCCTAGTTTGCAAATAACTGACTGGTGACGTTTGATAGTTTTGTTGATTGCTTTCATCAGTCGTCAGTTTCAGTGTCAGGTGCATATTTGGTATTGATAATAACTTATTTATAACATGATATCAGAAACGAAACGCTATATAAAAACACTATCTTTTGAAACAAAATACAGTCTGAAATCCTATAAATTAACTGTGGTTGCAACTAAATTTGTAATTACGTTATTTTCTTAATCATTGTACTGTCTTGTAATGTTTTATCAAACATGTGTTGATAATGTTACTTCTGAAATTTATTGCGTATTCCGCAATATGCTCCGATATTGTTTTACGTTGAAAAAAGATATTGCCATGTTATTGAATAAGAGCATCGATAATTTTTGATCGTACCATTAATCGCAAGGTTTCTTTTACTTGTATTATTTTCTGAAAAAGCATCCATGTCTAAGCTCATGGTGAAACGATACAACATCGATAAAGACGATAATAAATATCATCGATAAAACAATTCATTGCATTTATTGCCACTCAAAATGAAGGAGAACTTACATTTTCAAATTTATATGCTGTATTGTTTTTGTTTTCTATGATTATGGGGCGTGTTTTAAGAATATAATGCTTTTATTTAGGAATAGAAAATAATATATGGCATGTAATAAATAAAATTACTCGATACTTATTATTCCTTATTACACGGTCCCCAAGATTCAGTCGCCAAGCAACCGAAATAAATCGCCAAAATAGTAGTAAATCTATGTGAGTATATTGTATAATAACTAATTAAGTATTCTTCACGCAATTGGTACACTTACCTGAATCATAGGGACTGAACTGGGGCGAGACCCCCAGACTCCCGTTCGTCGCTTCACGATTCGTGACCGTTCATATCACATTCGATGTGCTCTGCCTGAATCAGTAAAAGGCTGAATCAATATTATGTTGAAACTTGGCGATCTTGGCGTAATCCTAAAGTCGCGAAATAAATTCGGGGGCCGCTATAATAACGAAGCACCAGTTATTCAAATGTGAGCGTATACATAATTTTATAACGCATAGAAATGATCATACACAGGGCCGTTTCTACAATTAGGCCAGAGCAGGCGGCAAAATTTTAGGAGTGGCAAATGGCATAAATTTTTTTTTAATCAAACAAAGAAAAAACTGAGCAAATGAGGAGAAAAAAAAAATGGAAAAAATTAAAACATATAATTGTTTTCAAAAGCATACGAAACAATTACTTAATAAGTCTTTACTTTGACGAATGTAAAAATGTTTGATGTGTTTCATTGTTTAATTTTACACACAAGTTCTTTTATATCTAATACATTTAAGCCTTCTAGCTCTGATAATACAACGTTGTGTTTTGAAATATTACTCCGTCAATATTTCAGTTTTCAAAAATATAAAATGTTGAAATTAAACAATTATAACATGTAGCAATTGTTTTACTATTCACAATATTCTAATATTACAAAATAACTAATATAAGTTTAAAATATAAATATAATTAACGGGTTTAATGATTAAAAGTATAATAGAACATTTACATTGTTGTACCGCTGGATGTTGGTGGTGGTAGAGGAGGGGGGGGGATATAGGCGAAAGAGTGATGGTAGGAAAAGGCTAGGGTCGGCATTTTTCATTTTCTACGCCACCACTTTTTAGGGTCGGCCTAAGGGCGGCAAAACACCTAGAAACGGCTCTGCTTGTACATGTACTTCAATAACAAAAACTCTGCCTTTGAAATTATATTTTCTTTAATCTTTAAAAAGATTCTAAAAATACTTTGGAAGTCGATGTTGGAAATGTGCGTATGAGATATAAGCCGCTTAAATTCTAATTTCTGCTAAGCTAATCCTTTTGTAAAACTGCTTCCAGTTATTTACTCGAAAAGTTCTTAGAAAAAGTTTTTGAAGCTTGGCGGATTGCGTTGAGAAGATTTTTCTAAGACGGAAAAGTAAGGCTTGATGCGCCATCTCTTGCCATATACGACTGCTTTTCTGAAGCAGTTCTTGTTCCAAGCATTGTACGCGGAAGCGGTTCTGGTCAGGGACTTACAATAAAAAATTTGTGCTTTTTTGTCGTTTAAAAATCGCTGAACTGTCGCTTTTCTCTCATTGCCATCTCATATATCGCCATTTACCTTTCTGCAGATGGCATGAGCCAGCTTCGGTCTGGTAACCAAGTGCAGCCACGTCTTTCCGTCATCAAGGGTCGCAGAACTGGACGTTGGTAAATTAAGTTTAATCAACATACACATTGGTCTTAGTCATCTTTTTAAATGTTTCCTGCCGACATGTTCATTTGCTTCATGGTGCATAATATTTTGAATGAATATGGCTAAATTTGTACAAGGTTTGAGAAAAGTGGCCGCAATGGCTGAATTTCTATTTTTTATTTCATATAAACTAAATGACGAACATGCATTTTGAGTAAAAACATGCACTTGCTGCACATTCATACAGAAGTGTTGGTAAAGACGAAGTGTCTAAATATTCTGTTAAATTGAACGCGCATACAAAAAGATACACAAAATACGCAATTATACACAAAAGACAAACGTAACTAACGCAGTTATGTGGTTTATTAAGTTGTCGATAATTGTTTTGGCAGAAACAGGTCTGCCTTCTTCGAAACAAATACGCGAATGAAAATATTTTTTATATTTGTGTAGTAATTCTGAGAAAAGTGGACTTCTTTCTGCCGAAATCATTATATAAACTTATTAATAAACCATGTAACTGCGTGAGTTTTGTGTATATTTCAATTGCTTTCTTTTACTCAATCTCATTGTTTTGTTTATGTCCCTTTAATCCCATTATAAAAAAACTATAACGTACAATTTAAAAGAAATCAGAATTTTTTTCCTGTGGAGCAAGCTATTGCGTCTCCGTGTTAACACGGTGGGTAAAACATGGTAATATCTCCGTGTCATTTTTATTTATAATTATTTTTTTTCAAATTTGTAAGTGTTGTAGCAAAACTTTTTAAAATAAAGTTTTTGATAGAAAGATTACAGTGCCTAACTATTAATTATAATTTAATCGTTGACGAAAGGCAGTTTATTTTTGTAATGACTTTTAAATAGTAATGTTTTAATGATTATAAAAATTATTTTGTAACGGTAAATAGTAATAGCGAGGATATCACGCGCTATAATCATCCTTTTTTAATTTCTTTAAGCATTTAAAAAAAATATTTCGGTTTTATTTATGTACGTTGTCATTCCCTTTTATAATCAAGAATCTTATTTTTACAATTATACTTATACCCCCAAACACAAGATTGCTTAGTTTTATGACCTTTGTTTTTATTATGAAATTTATGAACTTCCGTTTTAATTCGAACATACTTTTTTATTTGTTATAATTGAGGTGATCAGTCGTTATGCTTTTAGCGGAATTGTCCCGCTTTGAACGAATATGTCCCACTATCTCCAAGATACTTCGTGGGACATATTCGTTTTCGGACATACTCATAATTGTCCCGTTTTTGAGGATAATCTGCCTGACTAGCTAAGTGCTTAACTAAAAAAATACCCGGATTTTTATATAAAATTTCATAAACCATCAGCAAAACCGCAGAATATATATGCGGTCACTTTCAGAAAATAAGGTAGTAATTGTGCGATTTTTTTGCGATTATTGTAGTAATTGCGTGATTTTTTTTGCGATTATTGTAGTAATGTTCGATTTTTTTTTAGATTTTTGTAGTAATTGTGCGATTTTTCTTCTTTTGTGGACAGCACGGAACACCTAACTAAAAACTAACGTTTTAAAATGAACCTTGATCACAAAAGTTAATTTTGATTTCAACTAAGAGTTTATTTTTTGCAGTACTCACTGTCTTCATTGATACTTTTAAAACAACTAAATTTGAATTCTAAGTACAGCTTATACAAACGTATATGTGAGTGTTAAAATTTTCTATTTCAATGCAAAAGGAACATATAAAACTGCTTTTTGCGCTTTCAATCACAACGCGCCCCCCCTTTTCTCTCAAAAATACTGTCTTGCTTTTGGACAGAATATATGTGGTTGAGTCATTTATATCCCGTTTTGAAAAATTGTGGTCTGTTTCAAAAATAGACTAAGAATGAACAAACACTTTACACACTCACACAGTCCTAAACTCTTGACCTCTTCTAAACGCCATTACATTTTTTTTCCACAATTGCTTCAAGTGTCGTATTTTGGGTGAAACACAACAAAACCCCTGTATTCGCTCGCTTATGGCCCGTTGCGCCAACTTGGCGGGCTTAAATTTACTGATTGTCCCTTGTTTCCAAGAACAGGGAAATTTACAGAGCCTTTTGTTTCTCATGGGAAAATGCTCGCCAAGCAAATATGATACGTGTGAGAAAGATCTGACTTCTCTCACAAAAGAATTCGATGTTATTAAAAGATTATATCTTGCTCAAGGCTTTTCAGTGATTATTTTTGGGCTACTGATGCATCTCCTCCTGTAAAAAAATATGCGTTTTCAACCATGAAACAACTTTAACGTAAAAATTTGCTCAATCACCTGCGATTTGGTTTGAGTGGTAGTTTGTCCTCCAGTGTTTGCCAAGTTTTGTTTACTTTAATCCTGTGATTTAACTGTTAGGGAAGAAACACATTTATCATTATTATTATAATAATTGAGTCGTAATGACTGAAATTCTGTCTTTGTGTGCGCCCATATTTATGTATCTTAAGTCATGCAGACATATCCGTACAGGTTAACAGACGTTCAACAAGTGGGAGTATCGCAGGCCTGTAGTCAGGACCAAGGGACACTGAACCAAGGCAAAGGGCATTCGGGGACTCATGACTATAAAGGATTGTCAGGAGTGGTACAGAATTTAAGCATTATGTCACTATAAACCCAAATTTGAAATTGACGAATAAATTTGACGCTTCTCTGATAACTTCTTTTTTTGTTTTGCTTATTGCAACTACAAATACTGCAATATTAGCATATATCAAGATTTGTATTTTAAATTTTATGGAGGGGGGATTCGGTAGGAGAGGAAGAATTATATAAAAACAGTTTTATACATTATTATTTTCAGGGGTCAGAGCGGGTCACTAAAAATTACTTTTTTTTTCCAGCGAAGTCACTAACGTCACTACTTTTATAAAAAAAAAACTCAAAGTTACTGTTTTCGGTAAAAAAAGTCATTAATTCTGATTTTTTTCTTCGCCATGGTAGTTGTGTATGAATTTTATTGACGGACGTCAATTTTGAATTTCCTTAGCGGAGAATCTGTGACCATGAGGGGGAAATACCATATTTTTTAAGTGGATATGTAATAAAAAAAATAGTGCAAAAGGTCATTTCGGTTAAGCAAAGTTCAAATGACCGAGGCTTGTTAAAACGATTACCACTGTATGAGCGTTTTTGACAAAAGATATTGAAGGTGTGTCCATCTAAAAAAAGACTAATTAAAAATAATTGCATAGAAGGTTATTTCGGTTAAACGAAGTTCGGATGACCAGGATTCTACTGTTAAAGAATTGGGTTTATTATTTACACTTTTGTATCCTATTAACTATTTGCAAGGGGCGAAATGTCCACAAGGCAAGATGCTTGGGGCCAATTTTCTAGATCTCATTTATTTGGCATTTTTTTTAAGGGTCTATTTCTTGTAATAATATCTATTTCTTGAAATCTTTGGAAAGCCTTTGTCATTCGGTTCGCTTGGAGTTTCTAAGGATTATCGATGTCGCTACTTAGAGAATCCTATTTATTCGAACTTACCAATTTGTTTGTCAAAGGTTAGGATATTGACAATGACATAGGAAGTGGGGGGGGGCTCAAGTTCCCCATTTAAATACATTTTCTCATATTTCATAATCTAATCTTCTTTAAAGCCATTTGAGTCCCTGCCCCTCTAATTTTTCAATTGCTACGCTATTGGACATGGATATGCGTAACTGGTTTGCATTCGCTGCATTTCAATTGAATGGAAGGCATGTATATTTTTGTATCATGTTGAAAACTTTTTAAAATTATTTAATCTTGTGTAGGTTTTATTGTGGCCAACTATTGTAGGGTAATGGGGGATCCAAGAGGCTACCGCCCCCACCCCTTTGAGCCAGTATTATATTATGGAAAATGAAATTAAAAGTACCGGACATCTGGCTAAAAATAGGAATCGGAAACAAATTGCCCCTTCCTCTTGAAAGATTTCTAGATTCACCCTTGTTGTGGGGCTCCCAGCGTATCCGTTGTTTGTGTAAAAGTCCATATTAGCAGGATTGTTTTATCATTTGGTCGTAGTGGGTTTTTTTTTTGTTGAACTGACGCTGAATCGGAAATTGAGTGGTTAAACGTAAATGATCGGTAATATTCACATGTTTACAAAGGCACTTCTGGAAGCAATGAATCACAGTGACAAATAGAAAATCTTAATGGCTATTTCTTTGTTATTTTTTTTAGATCTATTTGATGATAATTTAAAAGGAGTTAATGCAGAATACGCGTCGGTCGCCAAAATTTTTTCAACTTCGCCAAAATTGGCCCCAACATTCGTCCGCCGTGACGGAATATTTGTTTCCAGACCTTTTTGTGACATTGTAGTTTTCCTGAATCAGTACATGTTTTTGGGGTGGGGGAAGGCACTCCGCATCCAAAAAATATATAGATAATCCTGGCACCGCAATCCCTTGAATTCTTAAACTTTGCAATAGTTTAAAAAAAAAAATGGTTATTCAGTGCTAGCTGTATTGGTCAGACGATATAACGTCAGAAGAAAAACGAAACTACTTCTCCCCCTCAGCCGCCTCGGCGGCTGATTACGCTGTTCAAGCGTCCTGTCTGGGATTACAGCGCCGCCCCCGGCGGCCACCCTTCCCAATGAAACCCTTGCAAAAAAAAAGAAGAAGAAGAAGAAGAAGAACGAAACTACTTTCAGATAGGCTCATAGAGAAATACACCTCCCTTACCTCCGTGCGGCGTTAGAAATAATGTGTTTTGATATCCATTGTGGGGAGTCAAGTCCCCTTTCCTATACCACTGGGGGGTGATAAAATTGATAAATTTTAAATAAATTGATTCATTAAAATTGAAAGTTTTTAATATTTCAGCTATTATTTTACAAAATATTGCTGATCTAATGTTTTGGTTCTATTGGATATAACATAGCATCCTGCATGAATTTATTGATGCACATTTCTGAAAGTTAAAAATACAATATATGACTTTTATAATAGAAATAAAAATCTTTTAGTGCGATCTTCCATTTTCAGTAAATTATCTAGCACATTATGTATACAAGATCTGCCGTGAAAATCTTTTTTGAATGCGTTTTCAGCGTCAAAGATCGATTTCTATTGTATACAATTTTGTGAAAAAAAGAAAAAAATCTACAATAATTTATTTTGATGAAAATAAAACCAAAACTATCTTCAGGGGAGGAAATGGGCCTCGCCCCTGGATATAGCCTGGATTTAAATGAGTTTTGTTGCCGTGTATTAGATTATAGCTTATGTATTTATTAAACTTTTAATTAATTTTATTTATTTGCTTTTTTTAGGGTGAACCTGGCCGACGAATAGTGTTCACACGCCTTCTACAACAGCCTTCCTATTGGCCGGAACCAGAGGAGGGTGCATCCAGTTGGCCTTCCATTCGTTTGGTAGACGGAGAGTCCATACTGGAAGGTCGTTTACACATGTTTTATAATGCCAAATGGAGATCTGTGTGTACAAATTCTAAAAAGTAATTAATGTTTTTCAAATTAAAATTATTTTATAATACGTTTTATAAGGGGGTCTCATTTTACCAGCTCCCCTTTTTTTTTCAAAATTAGGGCTATTTTCTAAGTATGCTTATGGATAAGAACAAGTTCGTGGGGGGCAGTTTGCTTCTCCCTTCTGATGAACTTAGTTGTCCCCGTGTCCAGAATAATATTTACGATGTCCGTGATCATAACCATTGTAATTTTATGTGCTATATTATTTTGTAGGACTCTCATTTGTACATAATATTGTACACATGATTTATGCAGCACAGTGCCCTCTATAGGTGAAAATTTGATTTTTGTCACCCGCAGAAAAATCCCCCCCTCCTGGTTTTTTCACGTGGTCATTTTCACGTAAATTCACAGTAATATACTAATTTGTTCGATTTGTATGAATTATTGAAAAGTTTATGTATTTATGCAATTCCCCGTATATGTTACGTTATATATTATTGCATTTAGCCAGAGTTGTTCCTGAGCTGTTAGCTGTCCAGGTACGAAAACAATATCGTCACCCTTGTTTATTTAATATTTTATTTCATTAATAATTTTGTACGTGTAGTATTTGCTTTTATATCTATACATGCAATTTTTAAATAGTTATATGCAGATGAGGAATGTTTTTTAATTTTTATTTGCATAAAATGAAACGAAGGTCCTCGATACTGAAGGGCCGTTCAAATATTACTTAAGCACATTTCTGGCCATTTTATACCCCCCCTCCCCCTTGTAAGAAAAAATAAGCAAATGCCTGACCCCTCTCATGCTTATGTAAGATTTCGGTTCTCTAATTGTTTTTTACTATTATTATAAAACTATATAAATTATATATTATTAAACTATATGTATTA
>QLNU02014802.1:5751270-5764704 GCA_006491805.2 Dysdera silvatica | reverse complement strand
TATATTATTAAACTATATGTATTATATATTATTAAATTACATATATTGTATACATATTATTAAACTATGTTTGTAACTTTCTTTGTCTGTTCTGTGTATTTTATTCATTGAAGTTTAATTTGAAGTTCGCAATCTGCATTTAATACTATGTAAATTATTGATTAATATGTTAACATTTTTCTTAGTTGGACGGAAGCAGACTTGCAAGTAGTATGCCGTCAACTGGGGTTCAGTGGTGGTTTGCTCTATCGATGGTTTCCCAGGCAAAACAACGACACAAGTCAAATGCTCTTGGAGAATCCAACTTGCACAAGCCAAGAAGCCGAACTCTCGCAGTGTCCCAATTGGCCTGATCGTCAGATAGGCAGTGGAGTCTGCGGTGAGTTTGCTATTTCCAACTTTTTTATTGAAGTCTTTTATACAACTTCATATGTCAACAGTTAAAACTTATATAGATCAAGGTTGTCCAACATACGACCCGCGGAACACAATACGGCCCACCGACAACTGTCTAAAAAAAAAATTCCACCACAAAAATTTTCGATTTTTTTTTTTAAATATGGAAAAATCGCGGGGAAAACATGAGTGTGATCTCCATCCACGTCTTAAGTGAACAAACGAATAACCAGAAGAAACTTCAAAGGGAAGCTGGCTTGCTCGCTTTTTAATTTTTTTTTTTCGAAACAGCTGGCCCTCGAAATCCGTGAAAAACTTTTAAGTGGCCCACTGTCCAGAAAGATTGGACAGCCCTGGTATAGATGATGAAGCCTCATATTAGTTTTCCCGTATCTATTACACCATACGTGTCTAACACGGGCCAAATGAACAAGATTTAAGTTTATACGGGCCGAAAAAAAAACCGAGTCTAACACGAGCCAAATGAACAAGATTTAGGTTTATACGGGCCGAAAAAAACAACCCATAGAAACATAGATTTATTTTGAAATGTATAATATAAAAATAAAAACAAGAACAACGATAAAATTAATATTCTATTCTTGACACTTGGCGGGCGCATCTCGTCTCTGCTAGTAGATTTCCTTATTCGGAGGAAACCTTGTTCGCAGTGATTACTTTCAAAACTGATCCAAGATGAATGCCAATTATTATGGATCTGAGAAGATACTTATTTCTTTTCACAATTGTCAATAACTGTTTACATCGATAAGTACTGCCAAACATGGAAATAGTTTTATATGCGAGTTTCCGCGTATTTTCAAACTTGGAAGATAAATAGTTAGAAAATCTAGGTACGCCGACTTCACTGAATTTTGCCTTCAAATCTAAATTGCGCTGAATCTCAATTACATCCATTTGCATTTGATTGGCATGATTCTATATTTATTGAAAAAAAAAAAAAAATCGAAAACGGGGAAAATATGTCTTCCAAACATATAAAATTTTCAAAACTTGTTTCAAATTCAGCCCTACGTCTTAAAAATTTTTCTGCTTATTTTCGATATATTATGTTGACTGGGTCGCAAAAATATGTGTTGTGGACAGCGAGTTTGATATTCTTGTACTACACCTACTTTTCTTGCGATATAATGTCCAAATTAATACCTACGGGATAGTCTTCAGCCTTCATATTGTGTTTTAAACCATAACATCCTTTCATTTCCACATCTTACACCAGTGGTTCCCAACCCTTTCCACGCCGCTACCCACTTTTATAGTAACCAAAAGATCCGCGCTTCCCATAATTATTTATGACACCCAAACACATTAAATACAAAATTATATATGTATATATATATCAAATGATTAGAATTTCAGAGTCATCACGCATGCGTGGGCTGAGCAGCGCCCTCTGAACTGCTGATGGATCCGTATAAATAGAGGGCTGTAGCGGGGCGTGTATGGTTATCTGCTAGTGGTAAACGTTACATGAGACGTCACTATGCCTCTACGACGAAAGAGGGCGACATTTCAGCAAGTTACGGAGTTTGAACGGGGACGAATGATCGGCCTTCGTGAAGGAGGGTTTTCTTATCGTGCAATAGCAGCTCGTATGGGGCGTAACAGCAGCACAGTGATGCGAGTGTGGAAGCAGTGGGTTCAAGAGAACCAGACAACTCGGAAATCCGGGAGTGGACGCCGAAAGGTGACGTCAGCACGGGATGATAGACACCTGGTCCGCATGGCGGTGACGGACCGTTTTGCTTCATCTGGACAGTTGGCAGAACGTTGGTGCACTGCTACAGGTGTATCATTGTGTGCTTCATCAATTCGTCGGCGTCTACTGCACCGTGGACTGCGTGCAAGAGTTCCTTTATACAGGATCCCTCTGACGCAAAACCATCCGCACCTGCGGCTACAATGGGCTCATGGACATAGAGACTGGCGTGCTGATTGGCAACAAGTGGTGTTTTCTGATGAATCCCGCTTTAATTTGGGGTACAGTGATGGCCGCATCCGTGTTAGACGCTATACCGGTGAACGCCACCTTCCGGAGTGCGTTATCCAACGTCATAGTGGACGAACCCCCAGCGTTATGGTCTGGGGTGCGATTGCGTATCATGGACGATCTCAGCTGCTACGAATTGTGGGTAATCTTAACAGCAACCGGTACATCAATGAAGTTCTGGAGCCCGAAGTTGTTCCCTTCCTTCAAGGCATTCCCGGAGCTGTATTTCAACAGGACAATGCCCGCCCACATATTGCCAGGAATGTTCAAGACTTCTTTTCATCACAACAGATACAGCTTCTTCCTTGGCCTGCCTATTCGCCGGATATGTCGCCGATTGAACATGTGTGGGATTTCGTTGGTCGGCGTCTCGCTCGTGATCCTCGTCCCATAGCTACTACAGATGAACTTTGGGGTCGCATACAAGCAATCTGGAATGCTCTTCCTCAGGCACACATTCAACATCTGTTTGATTCCATGCCACGTCGTATAGCATCACTTATTGCAGCGCGTGGTGGCTTCACCAAATACTGATTTTCGACATGTAATATTGTTTTTTTGCTTTGTAATTTTAATCGTTTATTTGTATCAACACAGGTCGTTTGTACATTAAATTTCATTCAATTCGGACGAGTCCTTCATGGTGTTGCAATTTTTACAAACATGAGTATATACAGGGTGATCCAAATCAAACAGGTGTTTATACCTCTCTGTTGGGAAAACTACTTGGCCAATTTCACCTAAATATCGTACACATGCTCTCCTGGGTATGCGGTTTTGATTTCTGAAAGAAAAAAATTGAGTTCATATTTCGGCCGCTAGGGAAGGAAATGGCGCTGCGGAGCAGGCAATTTATTAATATTAACAACGAAAAAGTGTTTTAACATGCAATAACCTTTATTGCAATCACATGAAATTAACTACAAATTACAGTATACCGTAGGACAGTAGGTATGACTAAAAAAAAGATTTGTGCAATAACTTTATTGCTATCACATGTGGAACCACACTATCATCACAGATACGGCTCGGTATGTCCGCCGTCTCTTTGCTCTAGAAATTGCATTCGATGCACAACACATTCCACGGCAGAACGTAACTCATTCGCTTGGAGGTGGGATACATGTTGCGAAATTCTGTCTTTTAAGACTGCTAAGTTCGGAACATTGCCTTTATAAACGCAGCTCTTTAAATATCCCCACAGCCAAAAGTCACAAGGGTTAAGATCGGGTGACCGAGGCGGCCAAGATGTTGAAAATGACCTGCTAATCACTCTGTCATCCGAAAAGTTTTGCCGTAATAATGTTTGAACAGGCAACGCGATGTGCGGGGGTGCACCATCTTGCATGAAAATTGTAGTGTCAAGACAATTTCTCTGTTGAAGCGAAGGAATGACAAAGTTCCAGAGCATAAATGCATACCTAGAGCCAGTAACAGAACATGTCATTGGCCCCGAGGCCGTATTTTCTTCAAAGAAGTAAGGACCAATGACGAAAGATGAGGTGAAGCCACACCACACTGTCACTTTTGGAGCATGCGACAGAATTTGTTGATGAACGTGGGGATTTGTGTCAGACCAAATATGGCAGTTATGTATGTTTACAGCGCCATTCAAGTGGAAATGGGCCTCATCACTCCACAGTATCTGCCAAGGCCATTCATCATCCACTGTCATCCGAGCAATGAACATCAAAGCAAATGTTTTCCGCACGTCATTATCACCAGAAAGCAATTGCTGAGTGTGGGCTATCTTATATGGATAAAACTTCAGGACATTTCTCATAACTCTCCACACTGTCGTATATGGCATGTCCAATTCCCGTGATATCGCACGTGCACTACTGCTACCATGTGCACTTGCTGCTTCCTGCTCAACTACTGCATTTGCAACTTCTTCAATTTGCTGCACTCGAGTTGGTTTGCGGCATCGTCCTGGTTTAATGGCGAATGTTCCGCTCTTTTCGGAATGCAAGATTATTTTTCGAAGATTTGTAATTGTGAGAGTGCCTCTGCGTAAACCTTTTACCTGCCGAAATGCTTTAAGTGCCGCAGAAGCATTGTTATTTCGTTGATAAAAGAGCTTAACAAGTAACGCGCGATCTGGTAAAGTAAGTTTCATGACGGAGTCCTCGTATGGTGAAAAAGTGCTTCACGACTCCTTATATAGGCAGAGGATGTTGCGCATGTTAAGTAATATATAAATTGCCTGCTCCGCAGCGCCATTTCCTCCCCTAGCGGCCGAAATATGAACTCAATTTTTTCTTTCAGAAATCGAAACCGCATACTCAGGGGAGCATGTGTATGAAATTTGGGTGAAATTGATCAAATAGTTTTCTCTACAGAGAGGTCTAAACACCTCCTGTTTAATTTGGATCACCCGGTATTACATTAATTATGTACATTATATTAGTTATATATATTGCATTAGTTATGTACAGTGGTCCCATTTTTATTACATTTATTACAGTTTTATTACATTATGTACAGTGGAGTCCATTTTCAAATTGCCCCCCTTAACATTCAAATTGCCCCCGTTGGACGTGGGGCCCCACGTTGGGAAACACTGGCTTGCACAGTCAATTGACATGAAGCGCGATGTAAACGGAGGATTGAACAAAACATAAACCGATGCATACCGGTGTGGTCTTCAGTCTTCACATCGCGCTTTAACCGCTAGTTCTTCATTTCTATAGCTTATACAGTCAATTGGCACGAAGCGCGATGTAAACGAAGGCTTGAACCAAACATGAACGGATGCATACCGGACTGGTCTGCGGTCTTCACATCGCGCTTCAACCGCAAGTTCTTCATTTCTACAGCTTATATAGTCAATTGGCATGAAGCGCGATGTGGAAGCTTGAACCAAATATGAACGGATGCATACCTGACTGATCTTCAGTCTTCACATCGCGCTTCAACCGCAAGTTCTTCATTTCTACATCTTGCACACTCAATTAGTATGAAGCGCGATGTGAACGGAGGCTTGAACTAAAGCGAAGATTTATCGTATAAAGAAACCTTTTATGAACAACATCAGCCAAAGATGATATCAGAAAGAAAAGAATGAAATGAAACGACGAGATGTTGATATAGCGACAGATTATTTATTTCGTGCGAGCGAAAAGAGTGGCCAGTTGCAAAGATTAGTATTAATATCATAACCACTAATCTCTGTATTAGTTACGATGTAGGGATTATTAGTTATAATATAATCCTGATCTGCGAGACCAGATGCCTTAGATGCATAAAATTGCTGTTGAGGTAATGAGCAGCGTCCGCGTGAAATTTGGTACCTTTGGTCTGTTCAATGAATTTATAGAGTTCGCAACAACACATGATGGAAATTGTGACGCGTATATATAAATACGTAGGCAGACGGTTCCCCATGTTACACGATGTGATCTGTGGAGAAATTGTTTTTTGATCATTATATCGCCATTGTTTCCTGGCAATAACGACCTAACTGTGGTTCGAAACAACTTGGGTGATTCATATCTCATTCTCTCGGGAGCTGCCTTAAATAATCGTTTCTTTCTGACTCACCTGACAGTTAATTTGATACAACGATTTCTTTTTTTTCAAATCAGAAAGTAATAAGGGTTACAAGAATCCAATTGAATTGTCTTGTGTCGGCGTATTCTTTTCGAAACGTCAATTATATCAGATTGTAATTAAACGTTTTTTTTTAAACCTGTATTTATTTTGTCTATCTGTCTTTAAAAGAGTTCAATGTCTTTTTGAATAATGCAATTTTTTCTTGCGGAAATAACAAGGTGTTAACGATCGCGAAGATATCCAAAAAGCAAATTTAAACGAGGCTTGATTAATAAATGTCATTATTCATTTATTTTATATAACATTAAATGTCACTATTCATTACCATAATTTTATGAGATTTTTTTAGCGAAATATTCATTTTTCGAAAGCTGCATGATGCATTTGACATATGCGGTGATGCATAAAGATATTTTATAGTAAAGTTTCGGAAAAATTCGGCGAAAGTACCTTACCAGTGGCAATAAGGTTACGCTTACCTTATGTTTAGTGGTTATCAACGGAAAGCAAAGCAGGTTCGTTCGTGTTTTTATAACAAAATCTCTGTATTAGACAACGTACTCTGTTTAAGTGGGGGTCTGGTAGGTTTGCCGAATGAACGTTTGCCCTACACGTCGTTCGCTAGACAAGTCATTTGCCCGGTTATAACGAGCATATTGCATATGAACTCGGTTATAACGAGCATGATGGATATAAATTAGGTTTTAACGAGCATGATGGATATGAGTTCCGTTATAATGAGCATACTCGGTTATGATGAGAATGCTCGTCCTCTCCGTCATTCTCGCTATAACCAAATTCATATCCATCATGCTTTTTAAAACCGAACTCATATTCATCATGCTCATTAAAACCGAGTTCATATCCATCATGCTCGTTATCATGTAGTCATTATCCATCATACTCGTTAAAAGCGAGGTCATATCCACCATGCTCGTTGTAAACGAAGTCATATCCATCATGCTCGTTGTAAACGAAGTCATATCCATCATGCTCGTTAAACGAAGTCATATCCATCATGCTCGTTATAACCGAGTCTGCTATACATCGTTCTCGTTATAACCGAGCCTTCTCGTATACTTCATTCGATATAACAGAGCATGCTCCGGAAAACCGAGTTCATATCCATCATGCTCGTTATAATTGAGCTCCGAACAGGTATAACCAACCGGGCAAACGACCAGCTCCCGTTTAAGTTGTAGTTTATATAAAAAAAAAAAATCGGTACAAATATTGAAACAGACATTTCGGTATTACGCCTAGAAATATTATTCCTTTCAGAATTTGATGACAATAAATTTATCCACATTCAGTTTTCGGCGGACGTTGCCATAGACATGCGAATTTTTGCTGCCTTGAGTCTTTAGTCAATAATATGCTAATGGAGGCTGGTATAAAATCTGATGCCATCTGTATTTTTCAGAACTAGAAAAAAATGGCAAAACGGAGGTCAGAATTGTTGTTACGCTAGAATATCCTTTAGAAACGGTGAAATGCATCAGGTATGATCAGGGGCCCAATGAAGACATATGTGGGCTATAGGCACAGTATTAGATGGGGGCCCCCTTACGCGCGGTGATATAGAAAGGGGGTCTTAAAGCATATAAAAATAAGTACTTACATATATTAATTCTAAACCTTCTCAAATTTGTAGTAAACTATTCAAAATACCCCAAAAAAGTAAATTTTTACCTAAAAAAATTTCTTGATACTGATCAAAAGTGAGCAACCAAAATCAGCTTAAAAAAAAAAAAATTGAGAGGCCCCCTTCCAACTGGAGGCCCTTGGCCCGGGCCTAATCGGTAATCAGGCCCTGGGTATGTTGCAAACTCTATGTGGGAGCTGTGTTTGAATGAGTTTACTGTCAAAAAACTGTCAAGAAACCTCATCTATCAGTCCCAGATGCAGCAACTCAAGATAGCCATATCGGATAAGATTTTGAGTCGCTTTGTCATAAAATATCGACCTGGTACGTTCGTGCAGGCGTGATATAGTTTGTTTCCTACAGGAAACAACCACCTTTCTTTTTGCCTCATAGTCCTAGCATTCATGCCTAGCGAATGATAGGCCTACATTAATTTCCTTAAATAGTATTGTGTTTTTATTTGTAAACTGTAAGCTATCTATCCCTTGCACTGTGCTTTTTTCATGTGCAAATTACTTAACTCTTTGTATTTAGTGTTTTGTTTCCGTGAAAAAAAATCTGCCATTCGTTTCGCATTTTTGAAACGAAGTGGATTCATTTTCTCACGTTAATGTTGACAGAACACAGACCCGAAACTTAGAAAATATATTGTTTCCCAGTGTTTTATCCTTAAACTGTTTTTTTTTTTTCCTTCTTACGTTTCTTGTTTCCAGCCGGTTTTTTGGATTCCAGGGCATGATTCGGCATTTTCTTTCGTCTGTGATTCATGGAATCAGTGGCTCTCAACATTTTTTTGTCCATGTTTCCTTTTTACCTTATCCCAAGATGTCATTCAACCCCACTCTAAGATTTTTTAACTGGCAGTATCTGTAGTACGGCAGTTTGAGTCTATCAATTTGATTGCATTCCCTCTCCTGTCGCAGACCTCTGTATTAAATCTTTCGTAATGATACTTTTTTAATTTGTTTTAATAAGTACTATAAAAATATTTATATGCGATCTTTTAACCTGTTAACTGGGTATGACGACATTTTTCGTCATGCCCGGAAGACTACCAAAATGCAAATGACATTTTTCGTCATTAAAATTAACCGTATTATGTTGAACGCATTACGTTTTATGTAGTTCTTATATATTTAATCCTAGCGTGATGGTGTGATGACATTACTTATCACTGTGAAAAAAAGTCCCCAGTGTGAAACGAGTTTCACAAAATTTTATTCCCCGGTTAACAGGTTAAAAATGGTGTTTATAAACAGTACGATTTTAAATTGAAATGTCTATTTTCTGACTTATGGGATAGCATTTTGTTTGTGTAAGATAGGTGCTCCCCCATTGTCCACATTGCTGATGAATGCTGGGGCGTAGCCAATCAAAAATTCTTGGGGTACTCAAGCAGCTTTAAAAGGGTCATGTGATTCAGCACCAAGGAGAACAACGTACTTTATTACCCAATGAGGACTTCAGCTAGGAACGGACACAGCCTTTCATTGGGGGGAGGGCTATAGTCTTGGAATAACACCCTTCATTTATCATGAAAGTTGGAATTTTTTACAGTGAAAAAATATATTTTTGGGAGCCATGATACCTGTAACTCCTCTGTTTCCGCGTTTGACTTCAGCTACTCTATTTCCTATACCGCTGGCTGAATGCGTCACTAGCGTGTTTTAAACATGGCCATGGCACAAACAGGATCGTATTGAGTAATTTGTATACCTAAAGCAAGGATGTAAAATGGCGCCCCTCTCCTACTTAAAAAATAGTGTTTATAACGCTTGTTAGTTTAAATTATATATATATATTTTAATTCTAACGTATGAACGTCTGCCTAAAACTATAACGCAGTGTTATATTACGTCGCTTAGTGTCGCTTTAAGCTTTTCACTTGAGGCAACTGCCTCATTTACCATACCTTTGGTACGACACTGAACACATATCGCTAAGTTCTGATGAATCTGCGATCTCTAAGATGGGCTATTTTTCGTCTGTTATCAAAAGAAGAAACCGCTAGAAATCTTGAGTCGCAACGACACAAAGTTCCGTTGTGGAACAATAAATGAAGTAAATGAACTTTTCTTTTGGGCGTTGGGTAATCTCGAAGAAGAGGCCGTTGTACAACCCGACCGGGTCGCTGTACCATACACGCGGTCCACATTATCCATTTCATACACAGCCCGTTTTTGTCTTTCATTATCGTGTGTTGTTGTTCTTCTTGTGTAGGCGGGAAAATAGTAGGTGTGTGACGTCACGAATTTTCGATCTCGGAAGCATCCCAGAATTCAGTGCTTGATGCCAAGTCACGATTATTCGATTCTGAATTGGGGTTGGAAGTGTTCTATCGCTGATGGTGTTGCTTGTGTATAATTTTGGAAGCATTTTTATTGTATTTCTTTAAGATATAGATTTCAAAGGTGCTAGTTAGTTCTTATTGGATAGTGGATGACCCAATCTTCATTCGCCATAGAGCAATCTGGGTATTCACAGCAATGCGGTTTTGAACTTTCTGATTTAGATGCGTTTCGGATTCGTTGGTTAGATTTATCTCAATCAGGGACGAGGAACTTCTGTGACTTCTTCGCTCATATTTTGTCATTTATATTTCAGCATCATATAAATGGTGCGTTTTCAAATGGCGTGAGTTTTAATTATTTGAAATTAAAAAAAAAAAATCTTTATTTTAAATACGTTAGAAAGAATATACGGATCTTATGGATTTATCCTCTGTTTGTTTGTTTGGCTTTTTTATGGCGCAAGAACATCTGGGCTATACTGCGCCATTTATCCTTTGTTCTACGATTCATTGCTTTATAAGTCTGCGGCGGTATGAGGGATTTGAGAAGTCTATTTGTACATCCAACCCCAAAAGATTCCTCCAGGGTGTCATCCATAGATGGGCGATACTCTTATTGTATTTGGGTGCTCGCCTTAATGGGATGGCAACCCAGAAATCGCTGGTTTAACTCTAGCCTGAGCATGTTTTTTTCTCTACCAAGAAGAGCCACATGGAGAGCGAAGATGTGGAGTGTTTAAAAATGTAATCATTACTTATATAGCACGTTTGAAATTTGTTTAATACGCTCATCTTCGTAATAATAGCATTGTTTTACCAATGTTTAGTCGTGTCTTTCGTGGAAAAAAAAAGGTGACATCAGACAGGTTATGCTTTAGTATCTACGTGGTGCCATGGACTGTTTTTATTTTAGAGCAGTTTTGACTTAATCTCAGTTGTGTGCACATGCAGTTTTACCCCAGAAACGAGATAAGAGAACGTGCGAAGTACGGAGTGTGTGATGAGGTTTGGGCAAACCCTTTGCTTTGACCTTTATCTTCTGGTCAAAACTTGAATGTTTTTCGTTTTTTGTGGGTTTTGCACGTCGTGACGAAACGGGGTTTCGTGACTTGGCAACTGCTTCAACGTGTCTGATCTTGTATGTAAAATAACATACATAGCGATAGTAATGTCGTTCAGAATTTAGGGGGATGACTTGAGCAATCATTTAAGGATGTATAACGCTAGAAATACTTTTATGCCTGTATTCTCTCTTCTATATATTTATATATACTATATATATACTATATAGTCTTGCAGATATTGATATATAGGTAGGTGAACAGGTAGGTGAGTATTGGAAAAAATGCAGTAATTTACCACCCTATTAACATAGCATTTATTAATACTTTAAATGTTTAGAATAGTTCAGCTAAAACGTCAGAAGATAAATAATTAAATCCGTTAAAAGAATTTTAGTACGCATTTTTAGTGGATTCTTCGTGGTACGTGTGCATACGTCGACGATAAATTGAAGACTGATTTGATTTTAGAATTCGGAAAACAATTACACACAATCTTACCAAATATTAAAAGTAAAATTATAATTATACAATGTTTGAAAAATATGAAATAAAAGTAACAGATTTGGCATGGTGCCAATTTTAGAAATTGAACTTTTTAAGTTTATTTTCTTGCTTTTCTAAGTGGCAACAGTTAAGAAAGCCTGCGAAGTGAACATTTATATTGTGGGAGCCCAGTCTCTCCCTCTCTCCCTCTTCTTTTCTGCGTCTTTATTTTTATCATGCAACTAATTTTTCTATTATTGCATTGACTTGGTTTGTACCGTTTGTTGTGTGACGTGTTTAGCTACGTACGTATATCATTACGGTATTTATAATTTTATTATTTATCTATTAAATTATGTATTTTGTATATATGAGATCTTATTACCCTTCACAGGGTTAGCACAATCGTTGAATGGTAGTCAAACGGTGAACCCTGTGAAGAGTAATGATATTTGATATATAAAGAACAATTTATCATTTAATATTACTATAGCATCGGCTATGCTGAGAAAAATTTGCCGTCTGCTAAATTATGTTCGTACTAATTTTACTTGTTTATATTTAGTTATTTATTCATACTTTTTATTTATGATTTATTATGTTTTCTTGCTTTTTACTTACATTTTTAGTACTCATTAATGGTTTGTAGTTTGATATTTTATTAAGTTTTGAATAGATTCTGAGTTACTGTACATCCAAAAACGTTGAACGGCTACTCGCTTAAACAGTGGTTTCGTTTAATAGTTAATTAATTATTTTGTTTGCATATTTTTAATTACATCGTTCGCAGGACAGCTGGTATGAAAGCTTGTATTTCTTTCTTTTAATGTGTCACTTTTTAACTCTGGTCACGGTATAATTATTATACAATCCAGGGTCCGTATTACGTTTACGTTGTACTTGGTAATTAAATGAATGAAATTAGCCAAGCCCTTTCCAAAGATTTATTATTAAAAGTCAATGTTATAAGCATAAAGTAAAACTAAAAAAATCGTTTCGACCTACGTTTCAGTAGCACCTGGCAGTATTCGTCAGGAATGCAAAAAGAAATATTAAAATATTGAAGATATGCGACAACCTCAATATTCTATTATTTCTTTTCGTAGTCCCAACGAAAGACGACTAAGTTCACCTAAAACGTACATCGAAAATTTTTAAGATGTAAGATATTATTACCCTTCACAGGGATAACACAATTGCCAAATAATGGTCAACACAGAAAAGCCTCCGGGGCGAGATTTTTGTGAGCTTTTTTTTTTAACCACTTTCTTAATTGCATATTTATAACGTTGATTTCTGCTTGTAAATCTGCGTAGTGCTTCATCAAATTATCTTGCCTCTTTTCCAAAGGTCTTAGATATTTAAAGGTATCTTCGTGTAATGCGAGCTGTTCCCAGAAACGAGATTTTTTTTTAATTTAGCGACAGAATTTATTGCCGATTTTGAGTACATTGAGGTGATGCTGCAGATTTTTGGGAATTGCATCCAATGCGCTCCCTTCAATTGGAACATTTACTATTATTATTAGCGGATTTTAATAGATATCGTACCTGCTACTGCTTTTGGTTTTTCTATCTATCTGTACGCAATGGAAAGAGTAAGGTAAAGGTCTTCCGTAAATGCAATAATGATAGCTATTGTTAACGTTGAAAACCTACCGAGTTACTTGAGAATTAGAGAGTTGTGAATTAGAGAGTTGCGATTTAGACTGTGGCGATTTAGAGAGATACGAATTCTAATAGCGGTTTAGAGAGTGGGGAATTAGAGAATGTCGGATTAGAGAGTTGCGAATTAATGTTAATTGAAACCCGCTAAATTTAAATATCGACCTTAGGTGATTTTCTTTCACTTGCTTGTTAGGGAGGGTTCAAATATTACGTAAGCACCTTTGCTGGAAGTGGGTTGCCGTTGGTCTTATTTTCCTATGTTAGCCAATGTTAATTTTTGCTTACTAGGAGGGGGGGGCTGAAATGGCCAAAATATTGCTTAC
>QLNU02014802.1:5728718-5751170 GCA_006491805.2 Dysdera silvatica | reverse complement strand
ACTAAAAATCTATAAAACTAAACCTAATACCCATATACGCTAGAAATCTAAAGTAAAACACAAATCAGGGGAAAATCGCATGTTACTTTGGTTCTATAGTGTTTTAAAATATTTCTTATGAAATATGAAAATGCCAACAGAATAAAATACAATGTTTATTTCAGATTCAAAGGGAGCAGGGATGTTATTTTTGTGTGAAACAAGTTGTATTTTTTCATAAACTGGGTTGAAAGACCCTTGATCTAGGCGCTTATTCTTAAATAACCTTCAATAAATCAAATTGATATTTTATAAGTTTTGTATAATTTTTCATGAACCCGCGGGCCATATAAAACATGTCGAAGGGCCATATGCGGCCCGTGGGTTGAAGACCCCTGAACTACGTATATAAATCACAGCCTTTTTAACTTTGCCTTTAGTGTCATTACTAACTTTTATTTCAACTCTGCGGTTTCCAAACAGACAGGAGATTGTCTTTTTCAAAAGATAAAACAATATGCTTTGTTTCTAATCAGCCTGTTCTCCACCACTAAATGTTAAAATCTTTACAAAAACCAAATTTTATTAAGTACCTTACCTCATATTCTTGTAAGTTAGTATCTTACCTTATATTAAGTAGTCGTATTTTCATTGAATTTGGATGTACTTTAAAAAGTTAATCATTTAATCGTCTGCTAGCTATTTGAGAAATCTTTTCCTCTTTTATGGCCAAATGGAGCAGGGTATCACAACATTTTACCTCTTTTAACGGATGCTGCACCAAACAAAACATTGTGAAAGCTGGAAAAACAAATGTTTTTGTCCAAAGCCAGTTCATGCCACTTGCCTTGGCCATACCTTACATTGAATTGCTGAGGAAATTCTGGCAGATTATCAGGACGTACATAGATAAACTTGTTTTTAACGTTAAAAAGATTTTATATAGCAATTTTAATAAGCAATTAAACTCAATCTCAATAAAAATGTTCATACAGCACAAGAGATAGAAAAGAACTTAACAAAATTAAAATGAATGTAGGTAAAAATAATATTAATCACAATTGAATTGAATTATGAAACAACATCTTAACAACGATAAAAGAAATGAAACCAAAAAGTAAATTTAAGACCGAATTAAAAGAATACTTTATGGAGCATCACGGAGTTTAATCGCCTCGGTTGCAAGAATTTTAAGTACGTTTATTTTGTCTTGTATCCCTTGTATGTCATAATCTGTATGATATACATAAATAAAATTGATTGATTGATTGAAATATCTATTTTTCAATTTTATTAGATAATTTTCTTTTTTTATTTGTTTGAATGTTTAATATTTCGCTGGATATGTGTCGTAAGTTTGAAGTAAACATCGGTAGAAGAACCGCTAGTTCACCCCTTTATTTGTTTACTTCTTTTGGGAAAAAATATTTGTTGCTCTTTATTCCACAGAGAACATCGAATTCCCTTCAAACGTATGAATAGTTGATCGAACTTAATTACAGTGCAGAAAGAAGGCTATTATGTGATCTTTGAACTCTTACAGCCCCTTTCAGAGGTCAAAGAGTTCGAAGAAACCAATCTCCGGATGGAGCTGCCTTTTCACTTTCTCTATAATTTCTTTCTATTTGGAACGAAACGCTATCTTACGTACGTAACGAGGGTTTCGCTTTCTTTTAAATTGAAAAGCAGTTTCTTTGAGCTCAAACAATGAGTTTTTTTTAAAAATAGAATCACTAATAATAGTGTATGTTTTACGGTTTAAAAAAAAAAAAAAGTTTATAAAAATAGGCAGACACTTTCTTCTGTTTCACAAATCTTAGTAAAATAACATAATGGGCACAGTTTTTAAAAGCATATGTTTTAATATAGCTTTGAAACGCTTAGAAGGCTTTTAGCCCTCTTCGAAGCCGATTACATAATAATAATAATGGAAATATTGAGTTTAGAATAATAATAAACTAAATTTTCAAATCCTGTCAGGTTATTTAAAGTCACGTAAAATTGACTTAAACCAAACGAGTTTATTGAAATTATTAAAATGTTTTTTAAAAAAAAGGTAACGGGTAAGAAAACAAAACACTTAAAGAAAAAAAAATGGCGCATATCACATGTCTGTAGTTTACCCGTTGTGAAGAAGTAATCGTCTTTCTCTTAAGCTTGAACTACCATATGAAATTAGAATTTATTTGGTTATTTATTTATTGTACTAAAATGTAATTTTCTTCTTTATCCAGTTAGCGTAGTTAGCAATTTTATTTGCTCATTATTTTTCAGTGCACTACGTTTTGCTCAAAGTTCCTTCTAAAACGCCAAATTTATGTAACAACGACTTCAAAAAAGAGAAAGAGCGCGTGATTCGGCGGCAGAGGACAATGGGCCTCCATATCCAATGGGAGGAGCTTGAGCACCCCTTCTCCCCACCACCTTTTCTAGGCCACTGTGCGTTACTACTGGAAACGATCATGCCGCTGGGATGTCTCACTGTAGTAAATTGTTGTCTAAAATATAAAAAAATTTCGAGAAACATTTCTCAGCTCGTTATGGGTGCGGTTAAAGTGTTGAAGATTTTACACCCGTGTAGTTAAAGTGGTGTGATTCAGGTTTAATGAATTTGAACTGTCAAAGAATGGCCTCCATTTTTTTTATGTATCAGGCTTCCTAGGCTCCAACGCAACCGCAAGTGAGTAAAGCGATAATCAGGAAGAGGAAGGTAAAACGATAAATACTTAGACACTGATTCATCCACTGCAGTTCTCATTTAACTATATGCGTAGTTTTTAACGTGGTATGTTTTACAGATGATTCATTTTTATTGTTCGGAAACGAATTCTTATTTTTACAAACTATTTTTTCAGTCTATTTTTATTATTTCTTTAGGTAACCGCTTTCTGTTTCAGACGATAGCTTAGTATGTACGAAGTATTTCCTTATTGCAGCGGCCTCCGAAGTTGTCGCCAAGATTATCGCCAACATAGCGACGAATCGCCAAGATACTGTAGAAATCTCGCCAAAATAGCGCGCCTTCTATTGTTTACATGGTGTGAAATTTGTGCTGCGGTTCTCGTATTCGCGTTGTTTCTTTTAGAATAATTCTTGTTTTTTTTGTGAATAGGCGATTAACAATCAATCAACGTTTATTGGCGTAGTGATACCAACGCCGATGGTATGGCGTGATTAGATGGTGAAACGTTCGAAAGAAAATAAATATTTCTGCCTTCGGTGGGACCTGAACCCACGACCTTCCACTTGCCGGGCGGAGGCTCTACCCACTGAGCTACGAAGGACAATATATAATCTCTTTACGAACGTATATATATTGTTGCCAGTTATTTCGCAGAATGGTGTAGTACATAGACTACTATTTAAACCAAATTGCAAAGAGACTGGTATTAAATTGATCGAAATGCCCGTTGCAGCATATGTATTTATTTTATATAAATCGAACACTACGCAGATTAAATCAAACAACAATGTCAATCAACGTTTATTGGCGTAGTGATACCAGCGCCGATGGTATGGCGTGATTAGATGGTGAAACGTTCGAAAGAAAATAAATATTTCTGCGTTCGGTGGGACCTGAACCCACGACCTTCCACTTACTTGGAAGGTCGTGGGTTCAGGGTTCCCCCCAGTTCAGTCCCTGTGATTCAGGTAAATGTACTCATTGCGTGAAAAATACTAATTGCGTGAAAAATGCTAATTGCAACATAATATTGATTCAGTCTTTTACTGATTCATATACACCTTGGCGATATCATAGACATATCTTGGCGATTTTGGCGTAATCCTCGTCACCAAATGATCTCGGGGGCCGCTATAATAAGAAAGTACCATGTAAGATAATTTGACGCAGCATTACGCAGATTAGATTTATAAGCAAAGAACAACATTATGAGCGTAAGTAATGTTGTTAAAACGTTTTATTTCAACGTACGTTTCTGACGGACTTGGCCGTCTTTCGTCAGGAATACAAAATGGGAAAATAAATATTAAAAAACTGGAGATGGTGTTATTGCGTGACTATTGTGTTGCCAGTTGTGGATGAATAATTAATGTGAAAATTTTACTAAACACTTGGAGTGGATTTTGGCTCATTGACTATGATAGAAGAATAGCTTTGTATTTTTTCGCAGACGATTTTATTATTCGCGTTGACAGGAGATTGTTTTTTTTCAAAAGATACAACAATATGCTTTGTTTCCAATCAGCCTGTTCTCCACCACTAAATGTTAAAATCTTTACAAAAACCAAATTTTATGAAAATGTATAGTCTGTTTATTTGTTTGGATTTTTTATGGCGTAGATGCTCTTGCGCCATACAAACAAACAAACTATATATTTTCATAAAATTTGGTTTTTATAAAGATTTTAACATTTAGTGGTGATATTTTGAAAAAGACAATCTCCTGTAAATGCGAATAATAAATGCGTAAGAAAGTATGTATAAAAAATGTTTTGTGCTCGAGTATATACTATAAACATATATGCATTACAATACATGTAAAATTGCAGTTTTTTGGCTGGGGTCTCTGTGCCATATACCGCCTGTGACTCTTTTATTTTTTCTTTTATGCAATCGTAAGCCGCGTATTACCTAACTTATCCTTTTTCTATTCTTTCTTTAAAGCGTATTCCATTTAACCTTCTGTTCACTTTGCATCTCTATACATTCTTTCCTAGGAGTACAGAGTCTCCATTTGCGATCAACCTTCTAAATGCTCCTTCCGCGCAAACAACAACAATGAGATAGCCATTCAAAGCATTCTCAAAATTTTGTTAAAGTATGGAAGCAGTGTATATTCAACTACAGTACACCACATAATTTCCGATAGCTTTATTACGTAACCAACTTTTTGCTGTATTTGTTATAGATCATTCAGTTCTTCCGCATATTTGCAGCTTTTGCTATGAATAATAGTGACATACGTAACATCCTGTTTAAGGGCTTTCTTACAGCGTTCGCATCTCAGCAATGTCTTCTTTTTTATATCTTCTTCTTCTTCATCTCGTTTCATTGGTAATTCATACTGAACTCGTTTAGCCATCTTCTCGACTTTTGGAAAGCGATGACGGGCGGTAGCTGGTGAGTACTTCATTTCCCAACGGTTTCGAATATTTTTTTCCATACCCATGTGTTGTTTCCAAAAATAATGATCCGAGGTGAATGCCATGATGGCGATAAATTGGCTGAAATATAAAAGATCGTTTAAAATTCAAAAGTATTAGAAAATAATCGTTGGATTAGTACTTATAGTTGGATTAGTATTTTTTTTAGTATGTACAGGGGTGATCATGTTCCGGGATTTCCGTAAATTTGGGTATTTCAACTTGCCTCTTCCGGGATTTCTTTTTAAAATTACAAAGATTTCGTTTTGTTTCCTTTAATTTTTTATATTTCTTTGGAAATCGGCGTCTTTACCAAAATATTATGCAATTTTTCAGGAAATTTTCTGTTATGTTCGGGGAATCTGGTTTGGACATAATTATCCCTGTATGTACGAACTCAGTCGGTTAGTTTGTGCTATCTTTAATGTAATGCTATCTGGTTGTACTATCTTTAATGTAATGCTATCTGGTTGTACTATCTGTAATGTAAAGCCATCTAGTCGAGCTAATCTTTAATGTGAAGCTATCTCGTCATGCTATCTTTAATGTAAAGCTATCTTGTCGTGCTATCTTTAATGTGAAGCTATCTTGTCGTGCTATCTTTAATGTGAAGCCATCTAGTCGTGCTATCTTTTAATGTTACCTCATGCTGTTAATGAAGCTTATTTTCCTGAATAAGTGAACCCTTCTCCCTAAAAATTGAAAATTATAATATCCTTTCACATTTGTTTTGTACTTCACTAAATGATAAAATAGTACTGAAGCGTCTCTCTCTCTCGAATTCGTGAGGCGGAGTTGAGCATATGTTCGCTGTGTGAACTTTTTAAAATGACTGGAATTCGCCTCATTGTATGTACCTAAGACTTAAGGACTTTGCAGACATTAATTCTTTGGTAAATTTTACTGGTTTTGTTAATTTTAGTTTAAGCTAGTTTAACTCTAGTTTGAGTTGCCAGAAAATGGTCACGACGGGACTCACACGGTCAATAATGTCATCCAAGAACTTGCTCAATTACTCCTTCGCTACTTTTGAAACTTATAAGTAATTTGAAATGGCAATTTCAAGTTATCTGTAAGGTTAAAAACTGATGGAGACCAGTCTGAGGCAATACTTTTGACGCTACAGATAATGACGTTATATTGATCGTGTAAGTGCTCTGTATGATCAGGGCCGTCCTTAGCTCATGCGATGCCCGGGGAAAAACATATTTCGGGGGCCCATACATATACGAGTAAGAAAACAAAACAAAAACAAAATGGAATAATGTATGACTACTAGATGGCACGAAATGCGAGATCTGAAGCAAAAATATTTTTGGGGAAATTTTTAATATTACAAAAATTAAAAATTTGAGAATTACGCTTCGCGGGGGCATGGGCCACACTCGTCCTTGCTTAAGGGCTGCCCTGCGCATGATGACTGGCAAACTTAAGTCTAACATAGACTTAAAAAAAAAAAAATTTTTCAATAGCAATACGTGTATAAAGAGAGTAATATATACAGGGTGATTCAAAAGTCAGTTCCCCTGTTAATTTTTTGGTGGGTTCAGGCAGATAAACGTCGTTTCGGGAAAGTTGCTTGTTGAAAAGGAAATAATTTTTGTTCTGTGTCGCGACTCACCCTCAGCACCAGGGGGCGCCCCACGGGGGCCAACTCGAAAATTTCAAATGGCAAATACGAACGAGTAATACCTTCTTTTGAAGGTCTCGTCTTGAAAAAAATAATGATGCTTACAGTATGGTGCTTATAGCACCAACGACGTGTAAGCAAAGTTCAAAATTGACCTTAATTCTCGTGGCTTTTGCTCACGCTAGTAAGGTCGTAGGCAAAAAAGACGAAAATTGTAGAATGTAAAGCAATGTGTGTTCTATCAGTAACAATTTTAAATTTCGTATTAATCCAATATGTAAAGTTTCAAGGATCGTTTAAAAATATCAATATTTTAATCCTCAAAAACTCAAATAAAAATATTAAAAAAGAAAACAATAAAATATTAAAAAATAAAAGAAATATAAAAAAAGTAAGAAAAGAAGTTACCTTTTAATGAAGTAGATGTTCAAATTGAAGGCCTTACACTTCTTGGCAGTCATAAAGCCAGGTCTCAAAGCTTTCTCTGACTTTTTGAAAAGTGTGTGGAGTAATTTTATTGCACTCATCCCATATTCTTTGGCGCAGCACATTTATTTGTTCGTGGAATGGCAACCTCGTTGCCCAGATGTGACACACTTGGATTTTTAACTTTGGGATCATTTGAAATCAATAGTTTACGAACTTCCAACTGAAAATTTAAATGTGCTGCGCCAAAGAATATGAGATGAGTGCCATAAAATTACTCCACACACTTTTCAAAAAGTCAGAGAAAGCTTTGAGGCCTTCAGTTTGAGCAGCTACCTCATTAAAAGGTAACTTCTTTTCTTGCCTTTTTCTATTTTTTTATTTTTTAATATTTTACTGCTTTCTTTTTTAATATTTTTGAGCTTTTGAGGGTTAGAATATTGATATTTTTAAGCGATCCTTGAAACTTTCCCCATTGGGTTAACATGAAATCTAAAATTTTCTCTGATAGAACACGCATTGCTTTACAGTCTACAATGTTCGTCATTTGCTTACGACCTTATTAGCATGAGCAAAAGATAGGAGAATAAAGGTCGATTTTACGTACATGTTGTTGGTGCTACGGGCGCCTTAGCACCATACTGTAAACGTCGTTATTTTTTTCTGGACGAGACCTCCAAAACTAGGTATTACTCAATGGGGGGTTGCCATTTGAAATTTTCGAGTGTTCCCCTCTACGGGGCGCCACCTGCCAGGGGTGAGTTATGACACAGGAAAAGTCTTTCAACAAGCAACTTTCCCAAAAGGACGTTTATCTGCCTGAACCCACTAAAAAATTAACAGTGGGGGGACTGACTTTTGAATCACCCCGTATAATACAGTCGAACCTCGTTAAGACGAACACCAAAGGGAACAAAAAATCTGTTCCTATTAACAGTAATTCGTCTTATCCGGAAAGGGTAGTATGTTATACACTCTGACGGGACTTCAGAAAACGGTTCGTATTGACAACAGTCTTTGATTTTACCATGTTTGGCGCAGTATAGCCCAGATGCTCTTGCGCCATAAAACATCCAAACAAACAAATCAGAAAACGGCTCGTATTGAATGTAATTCGTCTTAAGCGTGTTCGTTGTAACGAGGTCCGACTCTATATAGAAAAAAATTATAAAATAGTATAAATATATGGAAAAATGGAATAAAAAATATGAAATATATAAGAAAAATTAGATCTGCGTGTTAAAAAGAAAATTTCATACTTTATTTAGAGAGAGATCCACTAACATACTTAGAACTACGTTGTCTTCCTTTAAAAAAAAACCTCTCGAAAAGCATGCGACATATAATATCTCTGTCACTTCGAAATGTGGAATGGTGTGTCATTAGATAAGAAGCACCGTCAAAAAGGAACTTCTTATCTTTTCATATTCTGTTTTCGACCCTCTTTCAGCATCATGAAGTTTTACCATATCTTCCTCATGACGCCATCACCTGCAAGTTTTTGCGTGTGTGCTCTGGATTAGTGCGTTCGATTGTGGCATTGTTTACCTGTTTTTGTTTACGGGTCGTATAATGGAGAATAGGTTATATCTTCAAATTAATGCGTATTTATATCGATGTGCTAAAATTTCTCACGTTAACTGTTCATCCTTTTGAATTTTTAAAGCGATTCTACAATTACCTTAATTTTTCAAGTTAGAAACAATGTATACAACCCCTGGCAAAAATTATCTGATCACTGCATTAATTCGCACAACAGCTGGAATGTAATAGAAATTCTTGTGCGTGAATAATCAAATGTATTTTTTTATGTCATCAAAATGTTTGGTGATAGTTGAATATTTTATGGGATATTTTTGTGTGTGTGTGTGTGTAAAGTATACAATGCCAAATAGAAAAATAACAATAATATTTGGTGAAAAAATGTATAGGATCACAGAGGTTCAAACACGTAAAAATGAGATTTATGCAAATTTAGAACTATGCGCGCACGCAGAAGATACAGAGTAGGTAAAGCAAGTATTCAACTTCACGCTGGTTCATGCGGTGTAAAAATGGCTCCCAAGAAAGAGCTCTCGACAGATTTAAAAGCAAGAATTTTTTACCTGCTGGTGGACGGATTTTCCCAAAGACACATCGCAAAATTGACGAATTTTGCTCGAAGTACTGTATGCTATTTCTGTGGAAAAAGTATTGCATGACTCATAGCATGAGAAACTTGCATCAGTCTCCCGCCATCTACCTCACCGAGACAGGACGGAAAATTTTATGATCTTACTAAAAAGAAACGTTGTTCCACCCCCAAACAGCTGAATTCAGAATGGTTTAGATATGGCATAAAAGTAAGTGACCACACAATGAGAAACCGACAGAATTCAAAAAGGTTTCACTTTTGTAAAGCAAAAACGAAAATTCTTATTTAGCAGTTAAGCACAAAAAGTTTCGTTTAAAATGGTGTAAAAAACATGTAAAATGGGGAATTAGCAAATGGGCGAACGTCATATTTAGTGATAAATCACATATTTGTTTAGGGACAGGTGATGATAACGGTGCATTTATCTGGAGAAGAGCAAATGAAATATTCAGCAAAGAATGTGTAAACACTAAAGCAAAGTTTCCTGTATCATTTACTGTATGGGGTCGCATGATGGTCTATGGAGTTAGGAAACTATGTATAATCCTGACAACTGTAAATTCCGAAACTGACGTTGCCATTTTGGAACACTCCTTACTTCCTAGCATCGAGGAACGGTTTGGCGATTCCAACGATTTCATTTTCTAAAATGGCAACGCATCGTGCCACTGTAGCAGACGAGTGAAAAGCTATCTTCAAAGCATTGAACACATCCAATTAATGTTATGACGAGGCCTGCAAATAGCCCGGACATCAATCCCATTGAAAATGTGTAGAACATTTTGAAGAAGAAAATAAATTCAAGAAAGCCCGCAAATTCAATTGCATTTCGCCAAGCAATAACAATAAGGGATAAAATTACCCAGAATATTGTAGGGGTCTCATTGAGTCTATGCCGAATAGAATGAAAGCTGTCATTGGTGCCAGAGGAGATTTCACGAAATAGTAAATTTAATGATTGGATGCTTTTTTCCTTAGAAGTAATATATTGTTTCTATTAAGTTTTCACCATCAAAACTGTAATATATAATTCAGTTTATATATATTTCTATTCTTTGATATGTGTTTCTGTTCATTCTATATCTACATTTCTTAAAATGCAAACGTATAAAAATAGAAAAAAATTAGATGTGTGCGTGATGCCATTGCAGAAATATGAACATGTTTAAAATGACGTGAAATGGCATAATTACTATTTTTGGTCAAAGTGCAGTAAACGATATCTTATCAGTCCAAATATAGCCAGCACCAAAATCATCGCCAAATCAATTCGCATCCTTAGTTACCGTACTTTCTTTTTTCACTCGTTGGTCTGGAGTTGCATTGGCAGCAATTTTAGCGTTAGCTTGACACGACTCGATGTTGCAATAGACACATTTATCCTTTTTATTATTATGGGTATTACTTCACGAGACGTTAACCGGCGACTTTTTCATCATAGAAGACTCGCGATGCACATGCGCAGCCGCCACAATGGAAATCGCGATCGATTTTGTTTTGAAATTGGAAAAGTTGAATTTTTTTTTTTTTTAATCTGAAGCCCCTTTTTTTTCCAGTAATTTTTTTTTGTAGTAGTGGATGTCTAAGGTGGGGGGACTCACCCACGCACCGTTGGATTCTGACATCGATCCTAGGCACCGCAACCGCCTGAATCAGAATACTTGACGGTAAAATATTAGAACACGGTACCACCGCCAATAAATTAATTTGGCGAGTTTTTGTCGTTTTGGAAAACTCTCGTTAATAACTGACAGGGTTGCCATTTGTACCGTATTCTAAAATTTAACATGCTTGACTTCTTTCAATCTTTTAATTCTTGTATATTGTAAAGTATTACTAACCAAAGTTGCCAAATACACCAAAGCGAAAAACGTTTGGCGAGTTACCATCTGCTGAATTAACGCCATTACGTCTATTACTATTTCATTTTTCAATATAATTTCTTGTTAATTTGACAAGCAGACGTACACACACATTCCCACTAGAAGTGGGTAATCGAATAAATGAATATCTAGCAATTTAATATAATAATATTCATTGAATGGCTTCTTGGTATTTTGTTCTGTGAACGGATTTTGTTATATAATACCTACATGTAGTATAATACATGTTATATAATATAGTTATGTAATATAATATGTTATATAATACATATTATATGTATATATAATATGTTATGTAATATGTTATGCATGTTATGTGATATGTTATACCTACATGTATCTGTTATGGAAAACATGATGTGATATGTTTTTATGATTTTATGTGATTTATTCCCGTATCTTTTGGAAAACTGATTTTTTTTTATGATTTTATTGATTTATTCCCGTTTTTATAATTATTATAATTTATATGGTTGTTTTGCCTCGGGCAACTGGGGCTCTGTCAGGCCTTATAGTCTCTACACACAGCTGCCCGGACAGATCGATTATATGTATATTGTATACTGTAATCTGTATTTGCATCTGTCCGAAAATAAATTTGAATTGAATTTGAATTCCAATACGTCGAACATATGAATACAAATACGGGACCTATTGTTTTCAGTGTCTCCAAATAAGCATGGCTGAAGTGCTACTTTAATTCGAATGTTGACTCAACAATATCAGTTATTAGAAATAGTTTTATTATATCAGTTAAATAAGAATTTATTTAATTTTAAAATTCAGATCTTGTTCATCTTAAAAGTTTTCAACTTGTAAAGGATTTTAAATTCAAAATATATTTCATGATCAATTGAATCACCTATAGAAAGCTTTTTCAATCATGACATTCTTAAGATTAAGAATTTCTTTTCATAAAATATAATTTACGCTTCACATGTTTATTGAAATATCTTGCTAAAAAAAAATAGAAAAGTTACGAAATCTGCCCGAAATATTTAATTTCTTCAGTTTTTAATTATCTATCGAAAAGGGATTTTGCTATATTTCTCTTAATTTCGGGTTCATCACGAACTGCAAATTAGAAGTATGCAGGGAGTTTCTCAAAGGAGTAAAGGATGCAGATTCCATAGACGGACTTCACACGCTCAGTAATAGTGCCATTACTCCTTCGTTATTACTTCTTACTACTCTTCGTCATTACTCCTTCGTTTTCAATCTTACAAATCATTTGAAATCATCTGTAAAGTTGAGCAGTAACGAAAAAGTAATTAAGCAAGTCTTTCCGAAGGTAATGACATTGCAGATAATTATTATTGATCGTATAAGACAACAACGTACAGTTTGTTTTAATACAAGTCGAACACTACACAGATTAAATAAAGCAACAATTTTATCAACGTTTTTTAGGCGTAGTAATATTAACGCCGATGTTATGGCGTGGTTAGATGGTGAAACGTTCACAAAGAAAAGAAACTTTTTTTGAGTTCGGTGGGATACGATCCCACTACCTTCCACTTACCTGGTGGGAGTTCTACCAACTGAGCTACGAATGACGAACATCCAATCCCCTATTTTGATGAATTTAATACCGATCTCTTCGCAATTTGGTTTAAAAAGCAGTCCATGTACTGCCACATTCCACGAAATAACCGGTTTCGGAAAATAGTCCTTAAATACATTCGTAGGGGATTGAACGTTAGTCGTTCGTAGCTCGGTTGGTAGAACTCCCGCACGGCGTGGCAAGTCGTTCCCCACCGAACACAAAAAACATTTTTCTTTGCGAACGTTTCACCATCTAACCACGCCATAACATCGGTGTTAATATTATTAAGCCTAAAAGACGTTGATAAAAATTGTTGCTTAATGTTGAGTTTTTTAGAGTTAACGGGAGTCTCGTGTCCCATGTAACTCTACGTCTATCGTGTAAGGTTTCCTTTCCTCCATAGCTTTCCCAAAGGAGGATTCTCTAACTGACTTGTTAAAAAGTCGACGAATTACTGCTGCTATTACTATTGAAATAATAATAAAACTCAGACTTTGAGTCAATTTCCAAAAGAGTTATTTTCTGCATCTTTAACTATAATATCGGCAAATGATAAGACCTATATAGAAATAGTTAGAGACATTTTAGTGCCTTACCTTCAAGGGACTTACGAATGCCTTCTTTCTTGTAAACGGTCTGGTTTATCTCTTTGTTTTTGATGTTTAAAATATGGAATTGTTAAATTGAAGTTTATTGGTTCTGAATTATTGTTTCATTTTCGCTTGAATCAGGTTCTAAATTTGATTGAAAATCGCGCGATACTGTTGCCACAGATTTTGGTAAGAACCTGTGTACTGATTTTTTTTTAGTTAAATTCCTAATGAATACAGAATTTTCATTGTTTTCGAAGCATTTCATAATGATTAAAAAATGAAATAAATAAATTTCATAATGACTCATCTATTTCACTACAGTTTTCGTTTCAATTTAACAATGGTCTTTGTTATTTAATTAACGAAATCTATTTTAAAAGTAATAAATAAAACATATAACGACCTTTTATATTACATTTTACTCATAATTATCTTACGTTAGTGTTTAAAAAAATAGAAGTCTCGCTTGTCCACGTCGCTTCATCCCGCTAGAGCGAAATTCCTCCATATTAATATTCATCATCTTTTAGTTTTATCCTCACTTCCATTTATGCTCCCGCTGGTTATTTGATTGGGGCTCCAAAACATGCCTTTTTGGAATTCCTACTTGGGTCTTATTGGGGAACAAAATCATAAATATCGCTTTTTGTCATAAGGAAAAATGTTTCGTTTTTATTCATGAATAGAGTCTTGAAGACTCTATTCATGAATAAAAACAAAACATTTTTCCTATGGATTTTTTTTTGCTATGGATCTCAACAGATATTTAACAGACCGCTGCACGGAATTTTAAAAGGGAGGGAGGGAAGGTTATAAAATTAAAAAAAGTACAAGTTCGATTACAGTCAGGGGCGGACTGGGCCGCCGGTGCACTCTTATGGGCGATAGGACTCGCGCCCTCCGAAAATCCAAGGTATGCGCCTTCTTAGAGGACCTAGTCCGCCCCTGATTACAGTAAGCAGAGTTATTGTGTAGAAAGATAGTGTGGCTCAGAAGTCACATTAAACCTTCTATCTCTTTCTAAATAATCAATTTTGTCTTAGGGTGTGCATGAAACCTTTTAGAAGGTGTCTATGTATGTGCAGTGGCTTGGAGAGGGGATAAGGTGGCTCAAGCCACCCCCTATTGGATATCGAGGCATATTTTTCTCTGCAACGAATCATCACATCTGATTATTTGTAAGTTACTAAAGCCTCCCCCCCCCATGCTTTTTAATTACTACACCACTGCGTATGCGAGATTTTTTAAAGATATATGACCTTTATTGTCGTATTCGATAGAAAACGGTTGAAAACAAATCGCGTGAGGATATCGGAATCCTGAATGGTTAAGGAAGTGGGTTTAGATAGAAAAGATGGCCATGCGACCCTTCCTTTAGTTTTTGTTGTTCTGCTATTCGTATTGTGATGGCCCACCGGTAGTGGAAAGCGGTCGTGTGAGACTGTCCGAGTGGTAACAATTCGTCAGTTGTTGAAAAAAAAGGACGAATTATTGCCAACAGCGACATGTTTCGATGGCAATGGTAACCTTGAATTCTTGTGAGTATTATTTTTGCCCAGGTCACGGGTTTGTCGAACTGGAAAGTGCACTGAAGGCTGTCGTGTTCAAGTGCAGCGAAAGCACCCCATTATCGCAAATCTTCTGTTCATGCAACGCTAATAATGAGTTCTTGTACAAAGTGATACAAAGATTAAGTAGGGTTTATCATAATCTAGTTCTTCGTTGGTCATCATGCGAAAAAGGAATAGAGAAGGAATAAAAAAATCAGAAATAGGAGGGAAAAAACTAAGAACGGATAAATAAGAGGTAAAAAAATATGACAAATATGAGATAAGGAACAAGAATATGCGGGGAAGTAATTAATAGTCTATACCAGGAGTGACCATCTTTTTTACTTTTGAAATCGACTTTTTATGTGAAAAATTAGTCACGAACTAACTATTAAATTTATTTTAATAGGTAGTGCGTGAAGCTTAACATATTCAAGTCCCTAGGGCTAGGATAATCGATGATTGGGGTGGGGGTATTAACTAGTATTAATGATAAAATTTCAATTATGCTATTGTGATACGTATATTATTGCAAAAGAAACGCGGGTGTGTACAAACATGTATAAAGAGATATCCAAGTTATAAAAATTATGGTCGACCAAAAATCGCTGTTGACCATATCTGATTTACATGAAAGTTTCAAGAATATTTTCTGCAGTAAATTTGTGTTTTTACATACCAATCTCTGACTAATCATATCGCTCCGCAAGTTTAAACTTTCTACATAATCTTAATAGCATTTTCGTGGGTACAAAATTACTCAACTGGAGATAAATATATAGTCGTTCATTTGAGTAACGTTCTGAATGAGAATGGTAATTCCTTTAAAAGAACGAGTTATCATTTACGTTAGGAATTACGTTCATTTGAGTTATCCCCATTCTCGCAGCCTACAACTTACAGATGTTAAAAATATGTTAAAAGGAATATAGTAAGTGATTGCATTTTCATAATTTTATAGCATTTTTTTTAATTGAAAATGTTGCGTTTAGTATACGGTAAATGCAAAATAATAGTGCGAAGATTATGACGGAAAATGCAGACACAATATTTTAAATCATCAATACGTATTTTGCTCTGCTCCTTAAAAAACACATTGCGTAGTGAAATCTGTCTTCAACTATCATAAGCGTAGGCAGAAAGTTCATTTGGGGGTTACAGAATTATACTGGGGTTCACAAAGCTGCAACGTACTCCATATATTCATACGTATGTATGCAAAATTTCATCGAAATTGGGGAGTTACGACCCTGCTTACATCAATCCTACGTACGCTAGTGATAACGATTTGGAAAGAACCGGGAAAGGCTATCGTTATATAGATGAGGTTGGACATGATGGAACTAGGGGACCAGGAAAAAATGTGGTCATAGACAAATTTCACTGTGTAGGCCATGATTTAATTTTAAATTTAACTTATGTGCTGAAGTAAATTGTTTCAATAATTTGAATTGCAGATTACCACGAAGATATTGGTATCAGATGCGATGGAAACTTGGGCAACCACAGTTCATACCATTGGCGAGGTTTGCAGTTCATCAACGCCAAAGATGATTATAGGAGGCCCATCGTCAACAGAGTAAATCTTCGCCTTTCGTCTTCGCTGTTGAGCCATGTGGATATTCTATATGCCGGAAGCGATGACGAAGGAAACGTTACCGCAGCTGTGGACGTTGTGGGTGTGCCACCTCGCATGGATTCGATCGACATCAAATTTTCGGCCTATGACGGCATAAGACTCTATGATCCACCAGATGCATACACTCTGCAAGACAGTGTCATCGCCGAAAATAGAGGTAATGATTTCTATATCGCATTTTTTAAATTGTGCACTTTAGCACCAAAGTTAAGATCCTGCATGGATGTCCTAAAGTAACTCAATTGACATAAAGACAGAAACCTTAGGGTCTTTGGTTCCAGACCAGTCTGTGACAAAGGACTTTTTACATGGGGAGCCATGTGACATGGCTATTTAAAATTTATCTAAATATTTTATATTGGCGTAATGAAAACCAATTTAGCTTTGAGTTAGTACTGACCATGGATTCGTTTCCCAAGTGAGTCTTAAATACAACGTAGTCTATTGCTGGTGAATTGTAATTTGGAAGCCGTATTAAGTCAACAGTTTCTTATTCACTGATTCTCTAAGCTAGTGTTTTTTAAAGTTTGGTCGCTCATGGTAACTGATTCTCTAAGCCAGGGTTTTTCAAATTTTGGTCACCCATGGTAACTTAACCTATAAGCCAGTGTTACTTAAATTTTGGTCGCTCATGGTAACTGATTCTGTAAGCCAGTGTTTCTCGAACTTGGGTCCTTCACGGACCACCTTAAATATTCCTTTACTTATTGTGGACCAATGGGGGTCCAGGGACCTTCCACGGGAAGAAAACGAAAAATATATTGTTTGCAACTAAGGTTACCAACTGTAGTTAATGATATTTGGTCCTACTAACAGTAACGTAGGAAAGGGAGGGGCTCAGGGAGCTGAGGGCTCCCTATTGGATAACGAAGTACACTGTTCTCCTTAACGTCCAATCATTGGTCTGTGGGAAGCCACCAACTGGGTCCTTCACCACGGTAGCTCCGATGTTACCGTCTTCTGTGACTCTCAGGCTGCATTGCTTGGCCTCCAGGCCGATCCTGCTGCTTGGCTGGTTTGCCCCATTGTCCAGGACATTGTGGTCGCGGCGGCTAGATGTGCGGATGAGGGGAGGTCTGTGACGTACTGTTGGTTTCCTGGCCACACCGGTAATCGTGGTAACGAAATTGCGGACACTTGGGCGCGTCGAGCCCTAGAGGACGTAAACGGTTCCTGCAGTAACAGACCCTCCCCGCACAACCCCTCCCTTTCCTGCCGTATCAGGAGTCTGAAGGACACCTATCGAAGTGACATGGTGAACCTCTTGATAAGAGACATTACGGGGCACTTCCGACCAATGTTCGAGGTGCGAAAGTCGCCATACTTTCTTTCCGATTGTCTCCCAAGGGGGGCACAGACCAGGCTGCATCGTTTCAGAATTGGCTGTGCATTCACCAACAAGTACCTCCACCGCATTAGGCAACTCCCGTCGCCTGTGTGTCTCCAGTGTCAGGAAGGTGCTGACGAAACACTGGAACACATTCTCTTGCGGTGTCCGGCCTACGGCTACCTCAGAGTGTCTCCGGTCCTGCTGCCTGGGCCGTGGCCGTTCCCCGTGACGGCTCCCCCGGCGGCTGATTACGCTGTTCAAGCGTCCTGTCTGGGATTACAGCGCCGCCTCCGGCGGCCACCCTTCCCAATGAAACCCTTGCACAATCCTCCTCCTCCTCCTCTTAACATCTGTTTATTTTATAGTGAATTAAATTATGTGTGTACTGTATTTGCTGAAAATCGTCTTTTGACCAGAAGCATTTTTGACCAAAAGAAATGACGTCAAGATTAATACAATGGAACCCGCTTATAGCGAAGTTGGGAGAGAACCGTGAAAACGTTTGTTTTACCTGAACTTTTCCATATATACAACGGCTTAAAAATATATCTGTTTTTAACCGAGAGTAAGCACAACACATTTGGATGATGCGTAATTTCTATTAGATGGGCATTCTGAAAAGGTATATAAATTGAAATAATTATAAAAGTGTTTAATAGTGTGAAGAAAAGCAATAACGTGTGCGCTATGTGCTTACATGAACGCCATCTGATGGTTTACAAAGCAGAATTCATAAATAGTATTTTGCTTTCTTTTCATCTCACAAAACAGTATCCTTTTAGAAATATTTTTTACTCCAGTATAATATGAATGAATCAGTGTAAATATAGCATATGATTAGTGCAAACGAGGTGATGTCCATTATTGAAAGTACAATTCAGAGTTATACTTTTAAGTCAGCGCCATCTATTGACTTTTATTAAAAATATTTCTAGATCGTTTTTGGGCGTCGACAATCAAGAGAACTTACAGTAATTATTTAAATGTTCGCTCTTCGGAAAAAAAGGAGAATGCCTATAAATAAATAGAACATTTAATCGCTATACTTTTTTAGTATTTTTATATGTTAAGTTAAAAATATAATTTATTTTAAAATACCATGCATTTCCAGCTTGCGTGTTGTTGCTGTTATTACTTTCCTCTTTTGCCCATTTAAATGGAGGTAATAAGACAAATAATCAAAAATAATAATAATAAGACAAATGGAGATATTAAAACAAATTTTCTTTTAAAATCACATCCCTGAACGGAGCGCAGCGACATCTATCGAGTTTATATACAGTTGGTAACAAAAAAAAAAATTAATGATTTCATTATAAAAAAAAAATGCGATAATTCTTAAAAATAATTAATTTTCTCAATTATTCACGTAACCCCAAACAGTATGTTCATGGCCATCGGTTATGTATGTTTTTATCACCATCTACATAAACAAAAAGCATGATAATAATGAAAAATAATAATTTGTTTACTTATTAAATTTACTATATTCATAATTTATATTGTATTGTAATCATGATAGGGCAAAATGCTAATTATTGCAAAAAAATTATAATTTTAATTTAACTACGAATATCTTTGAATTATTTAAAATAAATATTATAATTTTTTGTTTGAAGGCAGTAAGAAAATTCAGTATTGGTAGTGAGCAAAGTAGTTTCTTCCGTAGTTTACTGTGGAATTGGGAAGCTGTTTAATATTTAAAGAATATAAACCAAGTGATACCAATAAAATAAGAAACGTGCATCGCCTTTCTCAATATCAATGAAGATTGAATTGTCTTTCAGCATAGCTTTGTTATAAAATGAAACGACGAACGTCAAACGCTTTTATTCAGTTCTTCTTCTTCTTCTTTTTGCAAGTGTTTCATTGGGAAGGGTGGCCGCCAGGGGCTTTTATTCAGTTTGTTCGTTTTTTTGCAGGGGGGCAGTGGGAATGGTGGCCGCCGAAGGTGGCAGCACTGTAATCCCAGACAGCTTTTATTCAGTTTATTGACAAGAACAAGGTAATACAACCTATCAGAGTGGGTGGGCAGGAGGTGCAGTCGCACGGGTCTTTCACTTGATAACTTAATATATGTTATACTCTCGGCAAACTCAACCTGGCTACATTATGGAAGCTGACCGTGTTACCATGAACGGAAGTTAAATTTTCAGTATCCTTAAGCGTCTAGACTGATCCACATGCAAGAGTTCGTTAGAATTGGCAGCTTATCGCCGTTACTTCCTGGATGCTCCGCAGGTCTGATATTCGCCCGTTAGTTCTTTTATTGTCTTTTGGAGTCTACGAGCTAGCAGTCTGGCAATGATTTTATAATCTTCATTAAGTAAAGTGATAGGCCTCCAGTTGGAGATCTTATCTCTGTTTTCTGGTTTTTTACAAATTAGCGTTACAACACCTTTCTTCATTGATTCAGGTATCTCACCCTCATGAATGAGTTTGTCAATCACCGCGTAGAAGGTTTCCTGAAGGATATCCCAAAAGATACGGTAAAATTCGCTAGGAAGGCCATCGGTACCTGGTGTTTTATTTAATTTTCCCTTCTTGACCGAAATTCGAATTTCCTCTTTCGTTATATTTGCGTCCAGTGCTGTATATGTTTGCGCAGAGATCTTTTTAGCATCAGTAAGAAAAAGATGTTGAATTTCAGGGCTCGTTTCTCTTTCACTTGCAAAATTAGAAAAATGTGAAAAGACTCTTTCTCGAATTTCTGTCATCGACTTCAGGAGATTTCCTTCAGCGTCTTGGAGGCAATCGAGGAAGGTATTCTCCCTCTTCTCTTTAATTTTCTTAAAAAAGAACCTTCCACTGTTGCCGTTGAAAAGACGGAGAACATGTTGCCAATTCATTAAGTTTCCATTTTCCTCTAACTTTTCCATCCTAGCGAAGTCAATCGCCCGATTCTTGACCTCTTGCTTAATAGTCTCCCATTTGACAAGCGGATCCAGGTCCTGTTGTTGAATACGCTGTATAGTCTCAATAATTATTGTTTGGAAGCGATCCTCATTCAGATGCGAGATGTTCATTTTCAAGAGGCCTTTACCAAAGGCGATATGGGTCTCTTCACCCTCAAGGGTCATTTCTACTGCCGAGTGATCAGAAACATATATACTGGGACCGTCCAGAGGCAAAACGTTAATCGTCGCACAGTGTAAGTGGGCATTTTTCGAAAGATAATATCTATCTAACCGACTTGAAATTCCATCACGTTGCCAAGTCATTATACGATGAGCATTTTCTTGAAGCCAGAGATCCTCTAGGTCATAATCCATTATCAGTTTTCGAAGATTTCCACCGATCTTCCGAGCGGAATAAATCCTGCCTCCTAGATGGTCTCTTTGATCAAGGATGCAATTAAAATCTCCGGTTATTAAAATATTACACTTGTCCCTAATGAAAAAGTCTAGATTGCTATAGAAATCTTGATTTTCCTTATAGACGTTTGGTGCGTATACACAAATGAATCGGAGATCACCCGGAGCCCAGGATAAATCAATGCAGACCACCCTACCTTCAGCATCAGAAAGAGATCTAATGACATTATTTTTATATCTTTGTCTTACATAGATTGTGACTCCTCTACTGCGGGAACTACCTGGGCTAGTAAATGTCATCATTCCGATGTTTTTTCCAAAATTTTCTGCCTCTTGATTATTTTCAAAATGCGTTTCTTGAAGGCATACAAAATCGTAATTGGATGAACGAATCCAAGAGGATATCGTTTTTCTTTTCATATCATCTTTAAGACCCTGGCAATTCAGGGTCACGAAATTAGCCCTAAAGGAGAGCATGGCGAAAACAAAGAAAAGGCACCAAAAACGCAGAAGCGACCAAGACAAAACGAAACCCCTAAGCAAGGTTCGTCGACGTCTGGACCATCTCCTTTTTTCTCTTATTTCTCGTTGTCTTCCCGTGTTTTTTACGCTTCGATATTTCTTCGTCGAAAAGATTCGAAGACAAGCTCTCCCAATTTAAATCGTCTGAGGATGAACTGGCTTCTTCAATGTTTAATGATTCCTGGCTCGAAACTTCATCAATGAAGTATGTTCCGCCACAAGCATCTTTATATTCTTTTCTTCCGGAAGGTTCTTTAACTACATCTAAATTTTCATTTGAACAGGAAGGAGGGGGAAGAAACTCTTCCACTGTCTCCATGTGGGCCATTACGTCCTCTATACTCGTAGAAGAAAAGTTTTCTACAGTTGCCTCAACGTTAATTTTTCCTGTAATCTTTAAATTGGTTTCTTCGTTGCCGAGCTCCATGGAATTCATGGTTTCAGACATCTCTTCTACTTCGTCACGTCGTGGTTCTTCTACTCTTCCGGCTACTCTCTCTGCATATGTCAATTCCCTGGATGGACATCTTTCGCCCTTGTGCGCTTTGCCGCAAAATTGGCAAGCGTTCTCACATCTCCAACTCATATGACTCTGTTGACCACAGTGGAAACAGGCCACTGTGGGACAATCCTTGGCGAGGTGACCTTGCTATTCACAGATTGAACACATTTTTATGACGCCTGGGTAGTTAACTACGCATCTGCTCCCGGCAATCCATAGCAGATTGGGAACATTCTTCTTCATTTCAATTTGCACTCGGACGTGACCATTCCTGATGTCGGAACCGCTAATTTTAACA
>QLNU02014802.1:5689981-5728618 GCA_006491805.2 Dysdera silvatica | reverse complement strand
AATTGTTTTCTGTATGCCATTATTAAAACATTAAAAGCGTCAGGTTCCAAGATTTTGCACCAAATGTAGATATAGTGCAACATTGAAGTATAGCATTGACAATGGTTTCTTTCTTCAAATCGGAGTGCATTAGAAAACAAACGTGAGTGTTTTTGTCAAAAAATATTGAACGTTTACTTTAAAATAAATAAAATAAAAAAATTTCACAGCAGGACAGTTTGGTTAACTCAGATTTGGGTTAAGCGGTATTCTTCCGTAAATATAAGTGAAGATTGCAATGAAACCCCTCTTAACGGTCGCCCATCAGATACTGTCGCCCCGGTTTTAGTTAAAACTTCCCTGGCGGAAACTGATTAACAACAATATATTTCAAACCCCCTGTTTAGCGGTCACCCTCATATACGGACGCGGACACTGTTTTCACGATTCATTCCATTAGACCAGAACCTTTGTACAAACAAAATACGAATTTCGACGAACAAAACATGGAACAAAATTGAACTTCGACCTTCACGACGTTTTTTGCGACAGGAAACTAAGGATAAAAGCTAAGGTGAATTTTCCCTCCCATTAACAAAGAGGGAGAATTGACTCGGATTCGTCGATTCAAATGATTAATGCTTAACCTTCTGATTGCTTATCCCGTGATTTCCACGGGCAACATGAAAGTAACAAGATTTTCTTTTCAAGCGATTTTCGCGGGTATGAAATTTTTCCATCTTTCATCTTTGGTTACAAAAATGTGCTACATATTTTAACTCTCAATTACATGTAGATTTGAAATATTGAATAAAAAGAAATATGCAGTTTTTGAAGAGATTGTTATAAAAAAAAAAAAAAATTGAGCAGTCAGTGGGTTAACAAAGACTTTGATAATCAATAAAGCATATTGCGATACACTGCATGAAACTAATAAACAATTATCAACACAAAATTATCGCAGTTCAAATTTATTATTATTGTTTACTCGACTAGTATACAGGTCCTGTAATCATAACGACGGAAAAAACGGTGATTTTAAACGCAATTTACTCGCAATTAAAAATAAGTTTCGAAGAAGAAGCACTGGTAAGTAAAACCCAACAAACAGCTATTAATAAATTTTTTTCCAAGACAAATAAATTTTAATATTTAACGTTTTGTTGTAAATTAATTCATTATATTCAACAAATTCTCATGTCCGTTATCTTAAACATGTCTTATATGCTGAAAAGTACACGAGATTTGAAATGAAGTATTTAAATGATTGAAATATAATATTTCAGCTACTTCAGAATGATCCCTCTCTTCTACGGTCACTCTTCTTTTACGGCGAAAATTTTCTGTCTTCCGAGTGACCGCTAATGAGGGGTTTCACTATATAATAATCACTATAAAATACATTGCATAATTATGTGTTATATAATTATGCAATGTATTTTATTAATGCATTGTATAATCATATGTTACGTTAATCATTGCTATGTAACCTTCTAAATATAATGTCGCCATATACAAATTAATTTTTGTAATTTCCACAACAATATTTATATGGTTTTTAGACGTTCGTGACTCTGAATTGGCAGGAAAAGTGCCTTTCATGAACAGATTACATCTGAAATATAAGATATTATGTCGTTAAATATGAGTATTTTTATTTAGGTCTTTTATGCAAATGTAATTCTTTTTCCCTAGGTTATGGCATCTTTGTGAACACTAGTGTCAGTTTGATAACACTAAGTGGTTGCACCATTCGAGACAATGGCGGCGATGGAATTCATTTCATCCACCACGAAAACTTCTTGGCTGCTCCCCCTTTTTGCGGTACAGGCAACATTCGAGATGAACAAACCTATCCAGTCAGGAGAAGTCTTATCCAAAATAAGAACAATTACATGAGAGATTGTGATCAGGTATGTCTGTCTGTTTGGATAGTCTGTCTTTCGTGTATTTTTGTTTGAGCTACAGTTAAAGTTCACATTTTACATACATGATATCTTTCAGATGTTTGAAGTCGCAAGCTGGACGGGCCAAGTGCTCACGGTCAATTTCCTGGGGCTTTCCAGTAGTGTGGATGACAAGAGGTACGCGGGCCACGTACTGGTGTTTGATGGTCCCAGTGAAAGCAGCAGACTGCTTTCAAGTGTGCCTATACTCAACGACACGTATCCTCAGAGCATTACAAGTACAAGACAGAAGATTCTGCTTAGGTACCGACCTGCTAAGAATGAATATGTTGCGTTTACCATTGAAATAATGGCCAATCCCGGTACGTAATAATGCCAGTCACATTATCAGTATAAAACGCGCATCTAAAAATGATTATCGTATAGTAAAATCTGCTTATAACAGTACCACCTATAATGGTGATCGGTCTATAACTGTGTTTTCCTCGATCTCGATAGACGTGAAGTGTATTGGATTCAATCTCATCTATTCAGGCTGCTTACAACTCGGGTTCAATTTGAATTTTTGATTTTCGTTTTATTTATTTCTACCCGTTTTGTTTATTTAAGTCAATTTACAGTAGGCAAAAAAATAGTCAGAATATATCGAATCATTGTCTTCCAAAGTCCTATTCTGGTGGCCAATAACTAACACGCATGCCAGGGACTAACGTCCGTTTAGTTTTAAGGAGACAGTTAAAATGCTGAATTTGGGGAGAAAAAAAAAAGGTGTGACGACCACCTTAGAGAAACGATTATTTTCCGCATAATTTATGAATCCCTAAGAACAAAACTTTGGGAATTTCTTGGTGTTCTCCTTCTTTCATTTACTTTAAGAAGGCGAATTCAGGTGGATTGAATGTTGGGTTTTCCCCCCGTTAGTTCGTTAATTATCGATCACTCTAATCAGGGTCAGTGATCTAGAGAGGCCTTAAGCAGTGGCGCCCATATAAGCACCACTGTTTAAGGCCCCTTTTAGATCACTGACCAGAGAGGCCTTAAGCAGCTGCGCCCATATAATTATATTAAGGGGATCTAAGAAAAATCATTATCTCCTTCAAGGCTGCCAAACATTTTAGGGTTAAATGTGATTGTAAAACTTTTGAAAGCAAACTCGTAGCAGGATCGGGCGAATCATTTGCCCAAAGGTTGGGGGGAGACTCAACCTCCCCCTTATTGGCGCCCATGGCTATGAGTACTTGTAAGATTTTTGTGCCTATATATATAGTTAAAAATATAAACACAAATAAACCGCAAAGTAAAATTTTATTATTAGAAGTGAAAAAAGTAAACAAAACTCATAGTAAGATTGGAAATGTTTACTTTTCTATACTTCCACTTCACTCATATTTGAAGTTTCCTCTCGCTTTTTATATGTGCGACGTGTTTACAATTATATTCTTAAAACTAATCGTACGTGCTATAGCTTCTTGTATGCTTAATAGAGATAAGGCAACTATAGTTTACATTTAGCATTTTTCGTTTATTGTCTCTTTTTTACACCATATGATCCATGTTAAATCTGGCAGTAGAAAATTGTATTAAAGGAAGTGGGTGCATCCCCTTCCCTGTTTTTCTTTTCTTTTTTTTTCTGGTTAAGTACCGTTTATAGGAGTATAAATAAAAATAGCATGTAATGGGTATAATATTAATAAAAAAGTATATATGTGGAAGTGAATTATAACACGTATATGCATATTAATATAATTACGATACTTATATGAAGTACCTTGAATTTTTTTAAATTATAAGGATTTGTGAATGTGGTTATAAATAATTTAACAAAAGTGCTGTGTTTTATTTAGCGGAAGTTTTAATTAATAAACGCAAGTATATACCTCACTTAGTCTTCCTTTTTTTTTTGCATTTACAGGAAGAGCTTATGACCTGAATATAACAGACTGTACCATCACAGCCAATAATGGTCAAGGTATTGTGATTAAAGATCAACGATCTGGCATCCTTGTTAACAGAACTCGTATCGTTGCTAATGGATACTTGGCTGGCCTGGGCGTCACTGGCGGAAGCGGAAACATCCTAGTGAACAACAGCATCATAACCACCAACGAAGGGGATGGTGTTAACATTACTACAGCTGGTGGTTACCTGCACATTGACAGGACGTCTGTGGCTAATAACACGGGACGTGGTATTAGCTTTTGGTTCAATGAATCCTCCACAAGTATGGCGTTCAATCATTCTGTGCATCTGACAAGATCGGAATTCGCCCACAATGGTCTATATGGTATCTTGATAGGTAATCAGTGTCGACCTGATTCGTTCTTCAACATCAGTCTCAATATTCTGCGGGGTAATGGTGAATCTGGTGTAATGTTTTTATCTTGTTGGCAAACAGCTTCGCTTGGTGTCGGACAAACCACCTTCTTCGTCACTAACAACGAATTTTTGGACAGTAATCACTTGGCACTTGACTTTTCGCCTGTGCACCATGCTCAAATTCTTGTAGAACATAATGTATTCAAGCATCATAAAAGAGGTGTACTATTGGTCAAAGCCAGGTCTGACGTAGATGAGTTCATTCACGTACCTGCGAAGGTAGAAATACTAAATAACTTCTTTTTGTACAATACTGGTACATTCATTGCAAATGTCGGCTTGTTTCCTGGAAGCTTAGTGCAGCACCTAGTGTTTTCAAAGAATTATTTGACGGAAAATGTGATTTTGGAACCTTTCTCCACTCTTATTCCGCGTTCTCGCGTAGCTGCCGTTGTGGCTGTAACGTCTGAAAACGCGGACGTAACTAGGAACTTCTTTAACAATAGTCAATCCAAGTATGAACTAGGATCACATTATGAGAGGCACGATTCAACGATAAACGCCACGTACAACTTTTGGGGACCAACTCGACCACGGGAAGTATATGAAAAAATATTTGATCGAAAAGATCGTTACAACTTAGCTCGTGTTGAATTTTTACCCTTTTTGTTGCGCGGTTCCAATCTTGAAGATACCGAAAGCGTATCTGATATTCACGAACGGGACAAAATCCTGCCATTCAAAAATTCTGTGGAAGGTTTAACAACGGAAATTGGTGGAGAAATCTCAGGTTACCAACTTCTCACACCTGGAACGTATAAGGTTCGCAGAGATATCTATGTCAGACGTGGTGGTAGATTGGAAGTTCAACCCGGTGCTACTTTAAAATTCGATAAATCTGTAGGAATGATGGTTCAAGGCATGCTTCAAAGCGAAAGCGATTCGGCTGATAACCCCATAATATTTTCTTTATTAAAAGGTTCCGAGAGGGGCTCAACATCATCAAAACTCCGGCTTTCAAACGGCACAGAAGGTCGGCTCGAAGTTTCCATCAACGGAAAATGGGGACGGATTTGCGATTATGGCTGGGATATCGTTGATGCAGCCGTTGCATGCTATCAGATGGGATTAGTTCTTCATCCCGAAGATTGGTTGCTGGAACAATCAGAATTCTCCCATCGACATGAACACAAATTCGCTTTGTCGAATTTACAGTGTACTGTTCTTGACACGGATATTACTCTTTGCAAATCTGAAAGAGATTTTGAAAACTCGTGTTCGACGGAAGTTGGATTAAGATGTCATTCACCATCATGGTCTGGAATAAGGCTTGGAATGGCTGCTGAGGAAAGCCGTTTGAAGAATGTAATTGTGGAACATGCTGGTCTTTTGGATTATAGCACAAAGCAGTTCAAACCAGCTCTTCAAGTGGACTTTAATCGCCATGCTTTGAGCAATCTTGTCATACGTCAGAACACCGATTCGGGACTAGGGATTATGTGGAATGAAATGTTTCTCCTGGAGAATCGGCAAGTCGTGGACAGTCAGTTCCTATCTAATCAGCGACATGGTGTCGTTTTGCATGCTCAAGGGCTGGATATACTTCGCTGTGACATTAGAGACAATAAAGAAAGCGGTATTCATTATAATCCGATGTTTACCAAAGCGAAGCAAAGAGATTTGATCACTTGGATAGATCTCGAGAACAGGGAGTCTCAAGCAGTTGTCGTAGATGGAAATCAACAGGATCTTTATTTAAGATATGGACAAAAACGCTATCTTACTTTCAGCAAAAAGCAGTTGAAATGCAGATTTACGATTACTACGGAACCAGGCAAGAGTTTGGGCATCATGATATTAAACCCATTCCGTGAAAATTCTTCAGAAAAAATGAAGATCTATAGGCGGCTGGAAATAGTCGAAGGCGCTGATAACTGGGATTTGAGAGATAATTTAACCTCATTTCCACTGAGGACTCCTGGGTATGCTGTCGTGGTTGACTATGATTCCGGACATATTGCTAGTGGAGAAGGAATCATCTATATTTCATCTGTGGATGGTAAGTATCTTATTTTAAAGCTACGATAAATTATTTCACTTTCATTTTCTTCTTTACTTTAAGGTAGTATTTCCTCAAGCTTTGGGCTGCAGCTCGGTTCCGGGCCCTGGCATCAGTTATACCGGACCGCTCGAGAGTCTCGTGGGATTTTTCATTTTATTTTTCTAAACATTTTTTATGAATAAATATTTTATCGTGGGAATATTTTGAGGAGAATAGTAGTCGCGAATGTGTCAAGGAGTTCAGACCCAGAACGCCTAAGTAACATCTGTACAGCAACTGCCAGTGACTAAGCCGTGTATTTTTAAATGTGCGAGTGTATCACGTGTGTATTCATGAATGATTGAGAATTTTCAGACATTGAGATCTTTTAACATTCAAGAAGGGATATACCACCCATCGGGGGCGGACTGGGCCGGTTCACTCTTATGGGCGATAGGACTCACGCCTCCGAATGGGCAAGGACTAGCGTCCTCCGAAAATTCAAAATATGCGCTCCTCTTAAAAGGCGCATCCAAGGTATGCGCCCTTTGAGAGTATCCTGTCCGCCTCTGCCACCCATTATGACCTGTCATAAAAAGTGCTTGCAAGTCGATTACAATAATGTGAGATGCATCTTCTGTTTTTAAAACTGAACGAAATAGCATCTGTGTTGAAGATATCAGTGCCCAGTAAAGTCAGTGCCAGCAAGGAAGTATACCAGAAAAGCGTGTATTACTAGTAGCGCACCGATATCCTTTACGATCATGCAATAATTAATTATTCATACTTATGATAATTTAATGTATGAACTTGATGTAAGGCAACAAACAGCATTTGCATTGAAAATGCACATATTCAAAAAAGATAATATATTTATGCAAAGTTCCTAAATATCTGTATGTGATTTTGTAAAAGCAAGTTCTGATTATGAAAGGTATTGTTATTATTTGTGTTTTATTTCAGGCCAGAGAACACGACCAGCTATTGAGAACCATCCTGCACTTCGAGTACAATCAACAAGCATTAAGAAATGTGGTCGAGGGTTTTCAAGCCACCATTTTAATCGTGACATCGGTATTTATGGCGACCATTTCCACAGATATAGCAATGAAACCATCCTTATCACAGACACCTCTATTTTTGGCAGTAAATTCGAAGCCATTTTCGTATGGACTCCATTTTGGGACCCGATTATTAAAAATCTAGCCGAAGTAAGTTTTAACACATTTTTGGTTCTCATATACCTCTATATACATTTATGTAGCGATGGTGTAACTAGCATATAAATGTGATAGGTGCAGAAACTAAATTTTTTGTAAAAACGCAGTATAAAATCTTATGCGCCTTTAGACCAAATAAAATTTTGCGGCAAGTTTATGAATGCGATAGAACTTCATTACATTTGAAAACTTTCCACAAAATCTGTTGATTTGATCTACGGATATAAGCTTTTAAATTGCGTTTTCTCGAAGGAACAACTTTTCCACTTACCACATTTGTACTCTGCACCATCGATATATGTATGTGTGCGCGTATGTAATATATCAATGGCTCGTAACGTAACTATGATTCGTGCGTCTATGATTTGGATTATAAACGGAATATAGTTAGATATATTAAATTTTACCATGTCAAAAAGTTCTTTTATCAATATTTGAGGCCTGTAGCTAGAATGAAGGGGCAATTGGGGAAAGGCAAAGGGCATGTGAATCACAAGGCACCCTGGGATTGCTCTCTCTCTATATATAAATAGCTTTATGAGTCAACTGGGGCACAAGCATGGGGCCACTGGCAACTGGCCCTGGCATGGCTACAGGCCCGCAGTATTTCATTTGTGCTTTGGGACGTAAAGACACAAAATCAGGATTTACGACAGTCCCTCGACCCCCCAGGAATTGAAATTTTTGCTGCTTGGGGGCCCGAGCCCTGAAATACTCATCGTCCGAAGAATGGGCAAGCGCTCAGTATGAATTCAAGTTCGGATTTTTCGTACAATAGATAAATATTATACCTCTATGCTCCTATACAGCTATCAATATTTTCAAAAGCAGGCCTTGCGGTGATGCATTGGTAACGTTTCCGCCTAGGGCATCGTTATCTCGGGTTCGACTCCCAACGGTGGGGGGAAAATGCTTGCTGACTATCCGTAGGCTATAAGAGATTAGGATTCCTCGGAAACCTATAGGTCTCGGTGCATCATGATCGTTGTTATCCTTGCGCCATAAAACTAACAAACGAAGAATATTTTCAGTTAGCGTTTTTATAACCGAAGAAAGTTATAAGTTTAACGGCACTTTTGGTTAGTACACTCCATAACAAAAACAAAACAAAAAAAAAATCGACGCACCAAGAAGTTGTCCGACTGTAATGAAATTTCGTATGCAAAGACATTTTGACCGAACATGCAAATGATTAAAATTTGGTGTCCAATGAATGAATAGCGGGAACTGCGCATTCAGCAGGTGTATATAAGGAGCGATTCTCAATATGTGGTCAAAATTTCTGTTGCATTTTGACTGCGGATATCTTACGTCGACTGTAACAATGCCTCGCCGAAAGATTCGTGCTCATTACGAGCATATGTCAGAGTTTGAAAGAGGTCGTGCTATCGGATTGAAAGAGGCTGGTTGGACGAATCGAAGAATCGCTGGACATGTGGGTCGAAGCGATGCGGCGATTGGACGGTGCTGGCAAGAGTGGGTCAACAACGGCAGATGTCAGCGTCGGGACGGCAGCGGTCGACCTAGGGCCACAACAGAACGGGAAGACAGAGCGATTATCGGAGCAACTGCCACAGCACCGGATTCGTCGTTATCAACTATCCAACGTGTGGCCCGCACACATGTGTCCAACATGACCCTCTGCAGACGACTGAGAGAGCGGAATTTACGCTCGCGCCGACCGTTACGCCGCTTACCTCTCACGCCTTTACACCGTCAAGTCCGATTACAGTGGTGCCGGGCTCGATCAACTTGGAACTGCGCTGACTGGGGACGTATAGTCTTTAGTGACGAGTCCCGTTTCCAACTGTGTCCTGACGACAACCGCAGACGTGTCTGGAGACGTCCAGGGCAGCGTGGGGATCCTGCCCTTACTATCGCACGCCACACATGCCCACAACAGGGCGTTATGGCCTGGGGTGCCATCTCCTTTGATAGCCGGACCCCTTTGGTGGTCATTTCTGGCACACTTACAGCACAGCGGTACGTAGACGACATTCTACGACCGGTTGTGTTACCGTTCCTTTTGCGACACCCTGGACTTACGTTTCAACAAGACAATGCCCGGCCGCACACGGCACGTGTTGCTATGAATTGTCTTCAAGCTTGCCCAACACTTCCTTGGCAAGCTAGGTCTCCTGATCTCTCTCCCATAGAGCACATTTGGGACGCTATGGGAAGGCGATTGCAACCATCCCGGAATGTTGACGATTTAGCCCGACAGTTGGAGACAATTTGGCAAGAAATTCCGCAGGACACCATCCGGGATCTTTATCAGTCTATGCCACGCCGGGTGACAGCTTGCATCCAGGCCAGAGGTGGACCAACGCCTTATTGACTTCCTCCCTTTGTAACGGTCAAACTCTGCAATAAATCATTCAATTGTTCTGAAATTTTAATCGTTTCTTTTTCTATGTATGTTCTTCAAATCCACCAATTTTTATCGCAATCGGACAACTCCTTCTTGGTGCGTCGATTTTTTTTGTTATAGAGTGTATTTTAGGCTGCTTCTAAGATTTTCTGTGCTGAAGGGTATTCTAAATTTTGAAAGAATCCTTAGCATATAGAATTATGTCACAGACAGTCGCTCTCCACGTCTTTATTTTATTGTATTGCAAATTACAGATCAGCAACGTAAGTTAATCGAATGTAAACAAGTAATAGTCCATAAACAATATTATATTTGATAAAACTTTACGCTTTGTTTACGAATATAACGATTTATATACACTATTCCTACATTTCAATATTTTTGAAATATTTGTATGTACCAAAAGTACAATTTTGATATAAACTGTACAGGGAAATTGTAGCATTCTTCAACGAAAAGGAAAGCTTTTGTAATAAGCATTATTTGAATTAATGGAGATCTGAGTTCTTAAATTACTGGAAAAAATGCAATCATAAAGTTTAACACACACACATATTTAATGTTAGCACCAGATAATATCGCAATTCTCTCATTCAAAGTATATGAAAAATTACTATTAGTTTTGAAAACTTAAGATTAGCTTTAGAAATATTTAGAATTTCACACTGGTTGTTTTAAAAATTGTAATTGTTTTATCCATAGGTAAATTATACCATTCTTCGCTCCGAGATTCGGGAGAACGCCCGTGGACTTCTTCACTACAGTCGTGACATTCGCAATTCCAATAATTTGTTTCACTGGACGATCAATGAAACAATCTTTGCTTACAACTCTAACGGCGGTATTGATATTCGTTTACCCTACGTCTGGCAATACAACGAAAACTATACCCATTCCTTTTCCATGCACAATTCAACTCTTAGCCACAATCGCAATTTCAAATTTTCTATCGATGGCCATTTTGCTCGCGTCAATATGTCGCACAACATTTTCAAAGAAAATGTATGCGAGAAAGGTGTAGTTAGCCTGTCAGGTATGGAGAAGGAACTGCTGATCGAAGACAATTTCATACGGAACAACTCTGCCCAGTTTGCTGTTGAGTTCAACATGGAGAGCCACGCAGACAAATTTGGCTTGATTCCAGCCAAATTTTACAGAAACGTTGTTACGGAGAACCGGGACATCCGTCGACGACCTAAGTTTAGTTACCATCCTGCCAATTATGCTGTGAGCATAAGAGGTGTACAGCCTGTGAATATCACCCGAAATATCATTGAAAATATAAACTATCAGTTCGAGCTTCTAGCTGGTGTTTTGACAGGGTCGGTGGCGAATACGATCAATGTAGCCAGGAATTGGTGGGGATCCTACATCGATATTGATATTGAGGGTAGGGTATTTGATTTTAATGACTGGAACGGTTACGCATTGGCTACGTATAGTCCATTTCTGGCAGTCAAGGACAGAGACGGAGGAACTTTGACTGCAGACATAAAAGGTCAACCATTTAGATCGGACGGGCTTTTAGGTGGCAGAATTTTTGAGAATGTTAGACTTTCTAGGCGTTACTCACCTTACACAGTGTCTTCTGATTTGACAATCATGCCAGATACTGTATTCACCATCGATCCCGGCGTGGTTCTTGAGTTTTATCCGAGTGTTGGAATTTTAGCGCTTGGTGATATCGTCGCTCAAGGAAGGTTGAACGATCCCATCATCATGAGGCCAGCAAGTATGTCGGATGGAATCCGCTTTCGCAGGCACTCACTTGTTCCTAAATCTCGACTTTGCGTTAATGAAAAATGCAACGAAGTTCGCAGTGACGGCTTCTTGGAAATTTTTAACTCTACTACGGAGCAATGGGTTCCAGTTTGCGACAGCAGGTTTACAGAAAGAAACGCTCAAGCCGTGTGTAACGAACTAGGTTATGGGACGTTGAACGTTCATATACTGAGAGGTCCAAGGTTGGACATGGGTCCGACTCAAGTTGGTCGAATACGATCTTGGCCTCATCCTTTAGAATGCTTAGGAACTGAGTCACGCCTATCTGATTGCGAGTATCGACTTAATGGCTACGTGGACGATTATCAGTGTCAACACACTGATGATTTTATATACGTTTATTGCGGTCCCGATGTCCTGGAAAAGGGACTCGAGCACTGGGGTGGCATACGGTTTTCCATACCGAGTTTTGAAGTTTCTAATAGACCTACTATAAGTTATACTTTGACTTCTACATCTAAAATGGAATACGTTCGCGTCGAAGGTGCTGGTATCCTTCATGGCGAAAAGTCTGCAGCCATACAGTTAGTTCAAAGAGAAGTTCACTTGGACTATATTAATGTTACTCAAAGTGCGTTTCATGGTATTGAAGTGATTGCTGTTCCAAGGACCTTGTCCTTCAATGAATTAGTTTTGAAAAATAATTTGGGGACTGGTTTATCATTTTTGTCACTAACGGGTGAATCCTCAGACGGTCACAGATTAGCATATGATCCTTTACTTGATGTTGATCTACCTTATGGTGTGTTTGGCTTAGTGGACATGTGTGACATTAATAAAGAGATGGTCATAGAAAATAGGATTCTTTTATATTATAAATATGACAACAAGCCCGTTGACTGTATCAAGTTATTTAGTTCTTCACATCACCTTAAGCAAATTGGCTTCCGGCTTTTGCAGTTCAATCTGTTCGACGGAAAAAACTTTTCAGCTCAGCCTGATCGAATCACCATTTATGACGGAGATATTTTCAATTCAAGCAGCCGAGAGTTAGCCAGAATAAGTTGGCAGTATGGTCCGTTGAATGCTTCCAAATTTTACATTTCCTCTGAAAGTACCCTCAGTGTTAATCTGCATACAATTGGTGGTGGCGGGGACAAAGGTTTCATCGCAGAAGTTGTCACACTACCTATTTCTCATCCTATAGGTAATGTATATAATGATTTCTTTAATATAAAAATACGCTTTATATAGTAGATTTAATGAAAATTCTGTATTAAAAAATTGCACCGATTTTCTTCTAGATGCAACTTTTTTTTTTTTAACAAGAGTATATCTTGCAAGGTTTTATTTGCTTTTGTCTGTTTTATCGTAAAAGCGTTCTTCATGAATAAATTTCTAAGATTTTAACGATAATAAAAATTCCGCTACTATTCACACTTTTTCCTAGGTATTTATTTGCCATAACATAATTTAATTTAATCCATAACATAATTTAATTCATAACATAATTTAATCCATAATTTAATTTAATCCATAAAATAATTTAATTTAATCCATAAAATAATTTAATTTAACCCATAACATAATTTCATGTAATCCATAACAATATAATTTAATCCATAACAATATAATTTAATCCATAACAATATAATTTAATCCATGACGTAATTTAATTTAATCATTAACATAATTTAACTTCATCCATAATTTTTCGTTGCCTGAATAGTGTAATTATTTTATAGTAGACATGTGTGGTGAATAGGAGACTAATCATTCCTTAAAGCAGTAGCGTAGCGATTCAGAAACTATGGAGGGAGGAGGCTCAAGTAGTTTTAAAGATGATCCAGTGATGCAGCCTTAGAGAAAATAGATTGTGTTTTGATAGCCAATGGAGGCTTGGCCCGTCAGCCCCCCCCCCCTTCCAACGTCACTGCCTTAAGGTGCATGAGAACTTAAATCAGGTATTTTGTTTCCACATTCCGTCCTAGTCATCCAGTACTTATGACCACCACTTTCGCGGTTTGTTGAACTGGGTCTGTATTCGATTCCCAGTAAACTTGTATGTAAATGCATCGTAGTTTAGAGGTCAGGTTAAGCTGTTTGTCCTAACCCATAGCTCGGTCTTGGGACGCACAATGTATAAACGGACGATCACTTCCGTTTCCTTTCCGCGGACGGGAATGGTCATTTTCATTCTGTGAATGACTACAAAAAGAACGGGTTCCAAGATCACCCAAGTATTTACTCATCTCTAGGTTGGAGTTACAAATATTTTTTGGCTACAGGAGTATATTTTAGTTGTTGATGGGCGCTCAAGACTTTAATAGTTTCACTTAAAAAGGACATTATTTCGGAAATAAGTTGTCAAATGTCATGTTATCGCAACTTTCTCTAAGTTCCATTTTTATTATTTCAAACATTGTTTTATACTGTTATTACCCATCATGGGTATTTCAAAAGCTATCAGTAGGCGTGAAATTACGTACCTTTACTGTCGGCCCCTTAGTAACCAAGTCCGTAACCTTGGTTTCATTCATCTTGGATTGAAAATCTAAAGAACTTGTAATTTCCTATTAAAAAAAAAATCATTGTACTTAACTGTTAAATCGACATTTATGTTTCTAAACAGTTTTGAGACGATAAATCTCACAACTACGGTAAAATGCTTACACAGAAGTGTCGAATATACACAAAGCTAATATTCAAACGCAAAATTTGTGGCGTTTTGATATACACAAAGCTTCAAAATGTTTAAACGAGTGACCTTTCTCGATTACTCACTTTCTAAAACGGCAAACGGCGGTTTTCAAGAATTTTGTGATACAGAAAGGTAATTGTGCTGTGAAACTTGTCATTAATTTCGATTACAGCAATTAAAGACTTTCCGATAATGCCCTTGCAAACCAAAACCAATAAAATTTAAGGAGAGGGGAAAGAAAACGTTATAATGATTCATATTCTGTTGCCTGCAAACGGGTAACCACGCACCTGAAAAACTTGGAATTGTTGGAGAATTTGAAATCATTCTCAAAAGTCGGGGAAAATTAAGATTTTTTTTTTATTAAACCTGAAAAGATCATGTATAGCCTTCCTAATTTCTGCTTTTAATAGCTAATTCTCCCGCGAATGTTATGCCGTTTTCGCTATGATCGAAGTTCTGTTTAATCTATAGACGACGAATCCGTTCCCGATTGGTAAAAGAATCATTTTTCTCCAATATGAGTGGGAACCCTGCTTTCTTAAACAGTGAAAGTTGTAGGAACCCTGCTTTTTGTTTTTTGCTGTCCATATCACCATATCCACTTCCATAGGTAATCAAACTTCCTTAATTCACACGAGTTATTTTGGTTAAATATCTAAAAATGTGTATTTGATTGAATTTCAATCTATTTAAAGATTTTAACATCTAAAATCTACGTTAGCGAGTCATATTGTTCTAAACTTGCAATAATTTAAAGAAAGTTTGATGCGTTTAACCCCTAATCGTCCAATGTTTGAATAAAAAACACAGTGAAATATAATTTTTAATAGAACACCCACTCTTAGGAGACCAGATCTGTTATCCTTCTATTACCTACAATAAAAATAACAGATGAGTATATGTGTTACTTTGTACTTGTAAGGTGAAAAAAAAGTATTAAAACAGGTTTTTTGATATTACAGCACGGGACACTCATCACAACGTCTCCTATTCCGAAATTTCTGACAATGGCAAAGAAGGAGTCACTTACCGCAGCGCTGGCGAAATCACCCCTGCTATAACCATTCGCCATTCTCGGATTGTGGAGAATGGCAGGGAATTATTCGGCAATTTCACCATTGGCCAGAGTGCTGTGTTTTTGGACATACAGAATACCCAACGCCTCTACTTTTACAATAACCTAGTAATGAGGAATCAAGGAGGCCTTCATCTCCACGTGGATTCGCATACGTCTGTCTCCTCGCTTCGGGGACTGATTGTCAACAACTTGTTTACAGAGAACCGGAACCGAGAAGCGCTTGTTGTCCAGGGAAGAAAGTCTGGAGCCTTCCAGTTCGTCGATATCTATAGGAATTACTTTGCACGTAACCATGCGGAATATAAGGATACCATAATTTTGTCTCAGGTATAGATTATAATTTAATTATGACATTTATATATGTAAATTAACTAGTAAAGAACTTACTATTCAAACAAGAGACAGCGTTCAAGTATCACTAGCCTTCGGCTACATACTCGTGACATTTTTTTTGTATTGCAAAAGATGTCCTCCTAAGGCTCATTATTTGGATCTGCGACCTCCTGGTGGTCAATAGTCACACTGCCAGATAATGGTGAAATTGTCAGTTTTTGTTTGAGACGCCATGTTAGGCAATTGACATCGCCTCGATCTACAGTGCGCAGTCAGTTTCGGGAGTAGTCACCCCGTGAAAAATCGACTACTCCTCCATTGCTGAACTTTGGTAATCGGATGGGAACAGGTGCAGTGGCGCACCTACGTAGGGGGCCCGGCCTCTCCCTTGGGCTAACAAAACAAAAAATGATTACGCCAACGAAAACTGGTATATTATTTTATTAAAAAATGTAAGATGAAAAGTAATCTCTCCCAACATTTTTCTGAACTCTGGTGACAGTGATGAGACACTGCTGTTGAGGCAAGCAACAGCAGCAGCAGTGGTCTGGGACTGTCTTCAAACGCTTTCCAGGAAAGTAAAGGTAGCCCAAAACACAATATCAAACACGGTTGAAATAGAAATTCTGACTGCAGATATTTGTAATTATGTCAAGAAATCTAACCTCACTGATGGAGATAAGACAAGAGTGCTGGCCATTGTAAAATTGTATAAACATAATCTACTACTTCTAATTATTTAAGTATATAATGTATACACAAAGACAACAGTAATTGATATGGCGTTTAACCATTTTTTTTCCGCCAAAAATTCCCTGCAACACTGGGCCCCTCCCTTGGGAATATTCCGGGTGCGCCACTGAACAGGTATTCCTAACAATGGACACAGGCCCGTAGCCAGAAGACAGACTGGAGCAAGGGGCGGAAATGACTCCCCCCCCCCACAAGAAATATCTTTGGATTTTATATTTTTTTAAAATAAATTACAGTAGAATTTTATTTTTAATTTCTGTTCGTAATTTTTATTTTATTTTTTTGCGCACAACAATGGAAATAGTTTCCTGTTGTTAGAAATGTAGTATTTAAAACAAATTTTCACGGCTGATCTTGTACACGTTATGTTTTTAACAAAGCTTTACGTCTCCATCTAGTCTATAGTAAGGAGAAGGGGAAATTATAAATTTTCGTATACCCCTTTACACAAATTTTTAATTCAATATTTACCTTAAGAATTTTATTCATTAATGTTTTAAATGCGGATTAGTTTGATTTAATTGCTAAAAATGAATTGCTCACATAAACTATTTTGAACATTACTTATTAATCTGATATGTATTGTTTCATGACTTTTCAGGTTTGTCGAAGCGTACAGTATTAAGAATTAATGAACTTTATTAAACATTTTATATCTATAGTGCAGATATTTAGTATTATATATTTTTAAAAATGCTAATAGAATACATCAGAAAGTTAACAAACTCTAATCCCCTGTAATTTTCCGAGCTCCTGTGAACATCTGAATGAACGGCCGTGAGTTGTATCATTAAAGATAATTTGATAACTGAAGAAAACAAACCATGAAAGATACCTAGGTGGAAAAAAGTAGAATAGAGTTTATCATACTTTTCCAGTCACAATTATCAAACTAGAAGTTCACATGGTTTAGTTCTATTGTCTGTCAGAACTAATTACTTAAAGCATAGTATATTATTTTTGGGTCCATGGAGTTGGAACTCGCTTTCTGAAAATTTAAGGGAAACAAATATAAGGGGAAAAAGATTGAGAAATTATTGGCTTTTGTCATGCCTTTGATTCGTATTTATGGAAATTATGCTACCATTGTTTGTTGTGTTGCCATGGCAGTTACTTAATCGTATTGTTATTATTTTTATTATGTCGATTTATTTATTTTTTATTTTTATTATAATAGGGGCGGATACTTGTCAGGCATTAAATTGACCGCTCCTCATTAAAAACTATTTTATGTGGTGTTCCTCAGGGATCCATTCTTAGACCTCTTTTATTTATTTTCTATATTAATGATATCTTTTTCTTACCCACTCGTTTTAAGATAATTTGTTTTGTCGATGACACCAGTGTTTTCTTAATGGATAATGACATTAATAATTTAATTCATACAGTTAATGGGGACATTGAACATCTTACTAATTTTTTTAAATGGAATTATCTCACCCTTAATGCCAAAAAAACTAAATGTCTTCGTTTGCTTAAACATAACATTGATATTAGTCAGCTTCACATTAATATCAATAATGATCCTATTCCACAGAAACTGAATTTCTTGGCGTAATATTTCAACCAAGTTTTAAATGGAATTCCCACATTCAAGCTTTATGCAATAAAATTAGTAGAAACCTTGGTGTCATCCATAATGTTAGTTTTTATCTTCCAATTTACGCTCTAATTAACTTATATCACTCTTTTTTTTCCTTGCATATTTATTATTGCCTTCTTACCTGGGTAAACACAACTAAATCCAATCTGCACCGTATTTCTGTGCTTCAAAATAAATTTCTTAGGCTACTTGATACTAGAATCGGTCGAACTTCGGCTCGACAACATACTATTCTAACATTAGATAATCTCTTTAAATATAAAATTTCAATTTTTATGTTTGGATTTGCTAAGTTTGGTAACAATATGGACATCTCTCTACCATGTCTAATAGGGCATGGATATGATACCCGAATGAATACTACTTTTAGACCAAACTTCGCGCGAACAAATTTTGGCTTAACATGCATCGGATCTCTGGGCCCTCGGGTGTGGTACTGCTTTCCGAACGAGCTGAGACAACTCGGCTCACTTAATTCATTCAAAATGCGATTACTTGATTTACTGAATAATTTATGAGTTCGTATTCTTATCATGTTATATTTTAGTTGTTTATTTTTTAATTGTACATGGATTATTAATGTTCTGTTTTGTGTCCTGGTGGAGAACCTGGGCAGCGTGGGCTGCGTCAGATATAAAAGCCCGAGCAAAATTTTTATATTATCATATCATTAATTAGTTATATTTGTTTCATATATAATTTTGCCGAAATAAAGGAATTTTTATTATTAATTTCGTACCTCCCTCTTTGCATAACTTTAAACTTTTAATTACTTTCCTTATTGTTATGTAAATGTTAGGTTAAGAAACATAAATTGATTTATCAGTCGAATTATTGCGGAAAATATTTACTATATACAGATGCTCTGCCCCATGGCATAGAGAAGCTTTAAAAATTTCTCTACTAGCCTCATTTCTGCCTCATTATGAGGTTTGACTTGGACTACAAGACGCCTGAGAAATGGATCAATAGAGACGGGCCAATTGCATAGCCTGAGTAAATGATGTAGAAGCCATAAATATTTTAATTAAATGACACAAGCATTAATGAGATGACTAGGTTTTGTTTTGTTTTTTGCCGCCACAAAGTTTTTAATCGAGAACAGGTTTATGTTCATTTCAACGTTTTCTGAGGGGTTGCCGTGGTGAAAAATCAGTTCCTTGAAAATTTCAACGATGTTTTAAAAATTTTTTGCGGAATCTTTGGATTCCGCTGAGCACATTTCTATCATGTGCTCTCTGAACGTATTATCTTTGCATGAACATTGAATTTGAACTCATGTGTCCTTGCCACATTTTATTTGCAGGTTGTTTCCAACGTTACGCAGAATGTCGGGTACAACAACACGGGAAAACATTTCTTAGACGTCCAAGGCTTTGAACGTATGCCTTTGTCCTACCAAACCTGCCAAAACAACTCCTTCTGGAAGAACGTCGCCACAGATTATCGGGATCGCAGCACCATTGTGGCCAGCAAGGCTGGGCAGCTCTTTAATTACAACTACCTCGTTAACCCAGATAATGATTTTGAATTAGCTGCTATGAATCGATCCAAGTACGTAGTGTTTATGTAGAATTGCACCTTTGTGGTCTTTACTTATTTTATGAAATAGTTATCAATCACTCTTTATTATATAAGTGAGAATTGAAATGTGATGACGGATATAGTTTTACGATAAAATGAAGATGAAATTTTTATGTTGGAAATCACTAGGGAAAAAAAACTTATCCCATATTTTAATCCTGTAACGACAGGTCGTCTTAGACAGTGTTTGATCACCAACATTGTCTGAAACGACTTCGGGTGACTTTTATAACACTTTTTTTTACCCCGAACTGAAAGTGCGCATAATGGAGGGCTATAGAATCTTTCATGAGGATACCAAGAAAAGGGCTTCTATTGATTTCCAATATTTTTGAAGAAACAAAATATTCACAACCGAATTAAATTTTTTATAAAGAACATGTTTTAATGTATTTGAAAATGTTTGAGAAAAAAAATTTATTAAAAAGGTCACGGTTGATTTCGTATTTTTTAATCTTAATGCCATCGTAAAGGTTTCATATTGTTGTCCTTGAGTTTGTTTGAAAACTACTCGATATGGATTTCAATAGGTAGGCAGGATGAACCCATTGAAGACCAGTGTCATCTATTTCACGCCTATTTGTATTTATATAGTGTTCGTGTGTGGTCGTCCTGAGGCAAGATTGATGGCTAGAATAAGAAAATAAATAATAAATAGGTTGGGGTAACATTGAAACTAATTGTCCGAAATAGACACGGGGGAGAGGACATTTGGAGAGACCTTTCTACAGTGTCTGATGATGCATTTCTGCCTAAAAAGTGGGTTTTTCAATCAGTGTGCATCACAAGTTCTCTCTTGTGGCTCAGGAGCATGAAGTTTTAAAAGAACAAATGAAAAATAAACAGCAACAATAAATTTTGCAAACAACTCGCAGCAACATGGAGAGGTGCATGCTTGGAATAACTAGGAGAGATCGAAAAAGAAACACTTGAGTGAGAAAGCAAACTAGAGTAGAGGACATCATTGTTAAAGTAAAAGAATTAAAAATAAAACTGAAATGTGGTAAGACACGAGGCTTATCGCAGGAATCAGAGCCGACGAGAGAGGGTGGGGAGGCAGCAGGTGCTGCAGCCCGAGGGCCGGCCCGCTGGCAAGGGCCTATACTGTGGGGGGCCCGGCCCTGAAAAAAATATCTATGCTACTGCCCAGGGAAGGGGTCGGTCGAAATGAGGCTGCGGGCCCTCGTTGGCTCATGGCGCCCCTGGCAAGAACTACTCACTAACAACTAACCATCGTTCTCAGTTAAACTCGAAACAACTATCAAAGATCTAGTAAACGTCCGCAGATGGTACGGATGAAACAAGAAAAAAGGTTGGGGTAAGAATGAAACGGAGTGCTCAGATGAGACACGTGTGCATCTTCATCCAACCAGCAGTGGATAGATAATTTTTAAATAAGATTATACGCATACACTTAAGCTTGACAGATTTATATGACTGGATGATTCCCTGCAAATTTGTTGTCTTATTATACTGATTAGCAATCATTTACAGATCAGAAAGATCGGAAACCAGAGAAGCGCCAGTTGACGCTACACGTAACTGGTGGGGCTTTAATACCACGGCAGCCATTGCAGGTCGAATTAAAGATCATTTAGATTTCGAAGAGTTACTGGAAGTTCGTTATGACCCTTTTTTATACGACAATTCTTCGGTTCTAAGTGGTAAGTCTGTTTCCTTCAAACTGAATTGATTCTCTGATAATCTTTAAAAAGTAGTCTCGCTTTCAATCAAAAAGTATTAATTTCAAATATAGGTTTACTCAATCAAAAATACTTTCTTTATAGGGCATTTGAATTGCTACTGAAAATATGTAGTAGTTATATGTAGGAATTTAAAAAAACGAAATACTAATGATATATATATATTATAATTATAAAATAATGAAATATACCAATGAGGCGAATATGCCTAAAAGCTATTGTAATTCTAAAATAGTTTTTGCCCTGCAAGCGTTTTCCAAACTGAAACTTTACATTTTGATGTCTGTATTTTTTTGCAGGGAAATGCGCGGGCGGCTGGACTAAAATTAAAGATACTTGTTTTCTTTATGTCGGCGGCATTATGACATTTGCCGAAGCCAAACGATTTTGCGAAGTAAGTGTTTTTTCTTTTTTAATAAATACCTTTTTAAAGTAAGTACATTTTTGAAATTTTTTTAGTAAATACATTTTCTTCGTTTATATTACAAATTTTATTAGAGAAAACTTAAAATATCCTAAACGTATGCATATCATTTTAATATTTCATTGTTTTCAATCCATCGTTGGATAAAAACACACCATCTTTTTTAGTTTATTTTAATCAATGTTTATTCTTAATCGTTTGCCCTCACTGTATTCTTATATTCACATCTTGGGATTTCCTTCACATGCCTTGTCCGATGTTTCTTTTGTCACTGATGGCTTTTCATTATCTCGTATGGAAGTTTGTTCCTAAAACTGAAAGATCAGTTAAATATATACGATCTCTCTGTCCAAGATTTTACTTTAACCATGATGATTTTAGCTGTCGTCTGCTCTGTCTTCTAATTGATTATTTTGTGTTATCTTCTAATTATTTCAAGTAAGCTCTTTAAGTTATTTTCATTTCTTGCGTTTCTGTCTTTGTATGTCTCCAATCCTTAAAAGGAACCAGTAAACTACTTGGATTAAAGCCCTTTTCTTCAGGCACAACATGGCAATTTTCATACATAGCATGCATGTACGTGCCCAAGTGCCTACCGTTATCATTTACTCATATGACCCTCTTATTATTGTCTATTCGGGCACCATTCTTGACCAGGGATCATGTTCCTCTGTTCTTCCTCTGTTTACATTTTGCTGCAAAGGTAGTTAATCTCTCATACTCTTTCGAAGTGTTTTTATCTATCTTGAGGTAATACTGGACTGTCTCGTCTTGCAATGATTTCTGATTTCTATCATATAATATTCTAATAGCCTTTCCTTGTTTTTTATTTAATAAAATTCTACCAATGCAATATCTCACTAGGAGATTACATACTAGCTGTTATAAAGCTGTTTGTTATTGTATTATCTCTATTATACACTGAAGTGCCAGAAAAACTGGTACAGGCATGCGGGGGAGAATTGTGAAAGGTATCATTGGGAAGGGTGGCCGCCGGAGACGGCGCTGTAATCCCAGACAGGACGCTTGAACAGCGTAATCAGCCGCCGAGGCGGCTGAGGGGGAGATGGATTGCCGACCAACACGGCATTCAAAGATGCACGTTCACATAAAGTCGTCATTTAACTGGTACAGGCGTGCGTATGCAAATAACGGAGCTTTGCAACCAATCAGCGTAACGCGATGCGGTCGGCAGCGCCTATATAAGACAAGAGATGTCTGGCAAAGCTGTTAGATCGGTTCTTGCCGCTACAATGGCAGGTTATCAAGATTTAAGTGATTTTGAACGTGGCGTTATAGTCGGCACAAGAGAGATGGGACATAGCATCTCCGAGATAGCGACAAAATTTGGATTTTCGCGTACGACCATTTCACGGGTATACCGTGAATATCAGGAATCCGGTAAAACATCAAATCTCCGACAGCGGTGCGGCCGGAAAAAGACCTTGAAAGAACGGGACCTTCGACGACTGACGAGAATCGTTAAACGAGATAGACGTGCAACACTTCCTCAAATTGCCGCGGATTTCAATGCTGGGGCATCAACAAGTGTCAGCGTGCGAACTGTTCAACGAACCATCATTGATATGGGCTTTCGAAGCCGAAGGCCCACTCGTGTACCATTGTTGACTGCACGGCACAAAGCTTTACGCCTCGTCTGGGCCCGCCAACACCGCCATTGGACTGTTGATGACTGGAAACACGTTGCCTGGTCTGACGAGTCTCGTTTCCAATTGCATCAGGCGGATGGACGTGTACGGGTATGGAGACAACCTCATGAATCCATGGACCCTACATGTCAACAGGGGACTGTTCAAGCTGGTGGAGCTTCTGTGATGGTATGGGGCGTGTGCAGTTGGCGTGATATGGGACCCCTGATACGTCTAGAGACAACTCTGACAGGTGACACATACGTAAGCATCATGTCCGATCACCTACACCCATTCATGTCCATTGTGCATTCCGACGGACTTGGACAATTTCAGCATGATAATGCGACACCCCACACATCGAGAGTTGCTACCGAGTGGCTCCAGGAACACTCTTCTGACTTTAGACACTTCCATTGGCCACCTAAATCGCCAGACATGAACATTATCGAGCATATCTGGGATGCCTTGCAACGTGCTGTTCAGAAGAGATCTCCAACACCTCGCACTCCTATGGATTTGTGGACTGCCCTGCAGGATTCCTGGTGTGAATTGTCTCCAGGATACCTTCAGACATTAGTCGAGTCCATGCCACGTCGTGTTGCGGCACTTTGGCATGCGCACGGAGGGGGGCTGCACGATATTAGGTAGGTGTACCAATTTTTCTGGCACTTCAGTGTCGTTGTTTGTCTCTTTTTCTCTTATACTAAAAAAATCTCTAGTATGAGCCAAATACGAAGTGTCAACTTTATTAATTGTAAGTTGTTTATCGTTGATCCATGCAGTGCCGGATTAACGCATGGGCTTTAGGGGCTGCAGCTCAGGGGCCTCCGCCAGTTTGAGGACCTCCATAGATGTGTTCTCTTGTAGACGATCCTTTTGAACTATTTTACTGGGGCCCCTCACAATCAGGGGCGGACTGGGTCCTCTCAAAGGGCGCATACCTTGGATTATCGGAGGGCGCGAGTCCTATATGGGATTCGCGCCCATAAGGGCGCACCCTCCCACTCCGCCCCTGCTCACAATACCAGTAGCGTAGGGGCCCCAAAACTTTAACCACCCCCCCCCACTGGATCTATCGACTATCCATACTACGATACCAAATTATTTATATTTCTTTTATAATATATCGAACGATTTCTTTTACATCCGTTATATCTTTAATTCCCCTATTCCAAGCACTTTTTTTATTAGAATTTGCGAAACGTATTCGTCCTTCATCTTCAGTTAATTAAAATTTGCTGATACGTTTATTTGAAAGAGAAAGTGTGAGCTTATTGGCAGATGAATCTTTGCACAAATGTTATAGAAAACACATTTTACATATACTTGATTATCCTGTAACAGGCTGTATATAACGTTCAATTCTGTAAGAAATAGTGTATAATTGGCAGTCTTCTATAAAACAGTTTTAGAATATGTAACAGTCTAATTACGCTAAGTATTACAGGTTGAGCAGACCCAATCCAAAGTGCATCAGACCGAGAATGCTTCAAAACTTGGAATTTTCCCCGGTATATGATACGGTGGAGAGAACCACGTGGGCTTATACCTAAGCTCCCATTCACTTAATTTTCGAAGGAAATCTTGCACTGTAAAAAAAATTACATCGTTCATCACGATAGACTACTTAGATGGGTGGGAAAGTGGAAAAATTAGCTTAAATTAGGTCACGTGGTTTATGCATGGCTCCAAACAGCTAGTCATGGTCTTACCCTGAAAGGGCCCTGCGGTGGCGCAGTGTGGTAACGCGTTCGCCTAGTGCGCCGCTAATCCGGGTTCGACTCCCAACAGTGCAAAGAACGCTTACTCAGAGATCTCATAAAGATCGCACTGCTCACTGTAGTCCGGGGTTTGGTTCCCTAGGCCTTAAGAGGTTCGGATTCCTCGGAAAACAATAGGTCCTGGTGCAGTACGAACATTGTAGTCCTTGAGCCACAAAACCACAAACAATCTTATCCTAAAATGACTAGCTGCTGCGAGAATGAAGTTGTGGATTTCAGGCGCGAATTGGGAGCACTCAATCTGCATTACAAATGCTTCAGGACATGAGATACCGTTCATTTGCATAAAATAAAGCACCTCATCTTTTAGATGTTTTTTGTGAATATTCTTTACGCCTCTTTGGCCCAGTAGCGCCCGCCAGTGGCCCTTTGGCGCAGTATAGCCCAGATGCTCTTGCGCCATAAAAAAGCCAAACAAACATCGCGCCTCACGATATTTTTATGAATTCGTTTTGGACTAGAATTTACATAGAACTCTTCTCAATAGAAATACATGACCATTTTTGGTGGAATATATGGCAATGAACTGATCCTCCCCAACTTCACGTACATGTTAAGTAACTTCATTTTTGTAGTTAGCTAAAAGACGTTTTGTCTTTCAGCTTTCTTTCCACAGAAATATTGATTCGCATGTTCTGACTACAGCAGTAATACGTTTATATTTTAGTTATTCTTCAAAATTTGTATTATATATTTTAAACCAAACATAGCAGGCAGATTTCATCTTAACCTTAATTGGCGCAGAATGGCCCTTGCTGTCCTTGCGCCGTAAAAATACACAACTAACCAACCAGATTTCTTCTTAACCGGATGGCGATGATGCATTGGTAATGTTTTCGCCTATCGTCCAGTTATCCCGGATTTAGCCCCCAGCTGCACCAAAAAAGAACGCTTACCGACTAATTGCTCACTGTAGTCTGGGGGTTGGTTCCCTAGGCCTTAAGAGGTTCGGATTCCTCGGAAAACTGTAGGTTCTGGCGTAGCATAATCCTTGCTATCTTTGAGCCATGAAACTCAAACTTAACCTGTCCCATTTTAATCGGCTCTTGCCATTTAAAGTGGGGGGGACTGTTAAAATGGCTGAATTTTTCGATTGTAGTTTTATAACGGTGCTGTAACTTTTTGCTGCGTGTATTTTTTGCTTTAAATAATAATTATATCATTTTAACCCGTGAGCAGGCGCGATGATTAGAGGAACGCTAGATTATATAGCATTATTTCATTAAAAACGTCCAATTTTACAGGGAACAATAAGTGGCATTTTCGCTTTGTCACCCTACCCCAAAGATTGTGACTTTGAAGGCAACAGGAAAGAGTTTGGCCAGTTTCAAAAGCAAGGGTGGGCGTTTTTTTTTCACAAATTGTAAGTTGTGGGGTGTGAAACACACCCCACGCCTGCTCGCGGGTTAAAGTTGATGGATTTAGAAATTTTCATTATGTTTCAATTTTACCCTTTTTTTTTTCTTCTATGAACAACTAAGCGCAGAATTACCCTTGCTGTTTTTGCGCCGTTCAAATACAACCAACCACTCTTTAAACAACTAAATTTTCGGATTAACCAACCAAATCGATAACCGGTTGGCGTCCCGGACCGTCATAGCCGGTTAAGACGCTGTATAATGGATTAGTATTCATGCACTTAAAACAGCAGTTGATGAATTGATCGGTTAATTTCTTTTTCTTTACAGTTGGACAATGCGTCGATGCCGTACGTGAAGACAATGCACACCGATTTGATGTCTTTCGTCGAACAGCAGCAATATCACTACCATCGATACTCTGACCGAATCTGGATCCAGTCCATCGATGTGCCGCTGCGAGAGTGCGCCGTTCTCGTGAATAGGAAGGTCAAAGTTCATTCTTGCCAGGAATATTTTCCATTTCTGTGCGAAAGAGGTCAGTTAATTTTAATTGAAAAATAGTTATTTCCAAAGTGTATGAAAACAGAGTTCGATTAAGCAGCACAATATCTCCCTGCTCGGTAGATACGTGCGTTCGAATTTTGATAATTAAAAATTAGTTCATGGACATTTTTGAAATAGCACAATTAAACAAAGAGTTAACGCTTTTATTCGTTATAAAACAAAAGATTTAAATAGGTTGGGAGGGGCAGCAGCTCGGATGAAGTCATGGAGCCCACGCTGGTAAGAACCTATGCTGCGGTGCGGGGGGCGGCCCTGAAAAAAAAATATCTATGCCATTGCCCAGGGAAAGTGTCATGGGGCAGTCGAAGTGAGTCTGGGTGCCCGCGTTTGCTCTCAGCGCCCTGCGTGTATTTGAACATCTTTCTAAAGTATTACCCACAAATTAAAATACCGCCCGAAGGTTTTGAAGTGTTAACCGTTTGTTTGGTAACTGTGATATTTCGCAAACTTGTATACGAAGAACAGGGCAAAGTTTCTCCAGTGTTCTGGTAGTCTAGCAAGCTTGTAGCCAGGATGAAGGGGCAGCCGGCGCATGTAGGGCGCAGGGCATCCTGGGATTGTTCTATATTATATATATATATAACTCGATTGGGCAACTGAAGCTACACCCCTGATGGGCCCCATCTTGGCTATAGGCCTGTAGTCTAGCCTAGTATACCGCTCATTACTGTCTGTTCAAGAAAAGAAGTCCGATGGTACAGTTAGAAATAACGGGAGGTGACGTCACAAATCGGCTAAGCGCTTACAACAGAGTAGGGCTCCAAGTTCTGCATTGGTTTTTGGCGACCGCCAAAAACAAATTCTGAGATTGGAGTCTTACTCTGCTGTAAGCGGCTAGCCGGTTTGTGACATCACTTTCCGTTATTTCTAACTGTACCATTGGACTTCTTTTCGTGAACAGACAGTACTATTTAACATCAATCCTGCTGTGCTGCAGTGGTAACGCGTTCGCTTAAGATGCGGTTGTCCCAAGTTCAACTCCCAACTGTGCCAAAACAAAAACATTGCTTACCTACCAACTCATGTTAGTTCGGGAGTTGGTTCCCCAGGCCTTCAGAAGTTCAGATTCCTCAGAAAACTGTAGGTCCTGGCGCAGAATGACCCTTGCTGTCTTTGCGCCCTAAAACTCAAATAAACATGATTTAACATCTTTTTTTTTTTTAAGTGCGCAGCCGTATGTGTAAAAATTGAATGATAACAATAAAATTTCTAAAACTGTCCTTTTCTTAGATGTCACAATACCCGTAATTTCAGCAATTGACTATAAAAGTCTGTTCCTTTAAGAGACTATTAATAACGCATCGGACAAAATTGTTCAGCCTGCAACTGATAGTAGTCAGTAGGGTCTACTATTTTTAAAGCAGTATATTTTCCAAGGTTCCAAGCCCCTTCCCCACGTCCGATGATCCGCGGTAAGTAAAAGAATTCATAAAGTGGTTCCTGAGCGCAGGGACATGGCAAATTAAAAAATTATGGGGGGCACAAGCGTAGATGTAAGCAGAAAGTTCAAAGTGGGGCTATAGGCTCAATGGGGAGTTACAGAGCTACAACTCACATATTTCTATGTTAAATATACAAAATTTTATTGCAAGGGGGTTACAACCCCCATCAACACCCCCCTACATACGCCAGTGGGCGCAAGCAACTGTAAAGTAAGGTCACACACACACACACAATTCCGTGTTAAGGAGAATAGCTTACTTTATTATCCCCCTCCTCCCTCCTTTTAATACGAAACTGCCTATGTAATTAAAGTTTACGAAATACTGGTTTACTACTTCTTTTCCCATGAGTTTCAGTTTAGCACTGTGATTCCCAACCTAGGGGTCATGACCCCTAGGTTGAAGAGGATCGTGAACTGATTTCTTGGAGGTCACCACAACTATTTTTAGTTGCAATTATTTTTATAATGAATTTCGTAACAAATATTTCTGACTTCCTTATATTTTAGCATGACTACATTGCAATATTCTACTAATCGTTGTTAACTTTATATCTATAATATACATTAATATATTTAATTAATATAATTTACATAATTAATGTAATATATATAATTTCATATTTAATGTGTTTTCTTTACTCTGCTAAAAATACTTTTATTATGCAAATGTGGCGGCGGCGGATCTTTTGGTTACTATAAAAGGGGGTCGCGGATTACTTGGCTACTATAAAAGTGGGTCGCGGCTTGATGAAATTTAGGAATCACTGGTCTAGTACTTGTTTACTAGCGATATAATTTTTTGTAACAAACAGTTATTTCGACACTGGCGTAAGGTTTAAAAACACGACGTTTCGGGAGCCAACTGCTCCCTTTGTCAAGTGAAGGCAGAATTTTTTGTTCCTTAACTGTTTGTTCCAGCTAACTGTTTGCTTCATTGTTTCTAACGCAAATAAGGGAGTGTTCAAATACTACGTAAGCACCTTTGGGGAGAGAGGGCATTGCTGTTGTGCTTATTTTCCTATGTTAGCCAATGTTAATTTTTGCTTACGGGGGGGGGCTATAAAATGACTAAAATATTATTGCTTACGTAATACTTGAACGGTTCCTATTCCATAATGCATGTAGCCAATATTGTGCGAAAGCAATTATTTGCGAAAACTTGAATTTGCTTTGTTATTGCTTTTGACTCGTGATGCATACTAATTTTTGTAATTATTTTATTATCCGTCCTTCATGGTCTTTTACTTCGCTTTTTGATTGTTCATTGTCTCTTTAGAGCATTAGCCGTGGTTCTTTATATTCGTATAAAGGGTTACGCATTTTTCACATATTATGGTGCGTCGAAAAAACTTCGTTTATGACACTTGCAAAATTGACTTTTCTCCTTCTGAGAAATCTTGTTTCATTTACGAAACTTTTCGTCAATTGAATGATAATTTGCATAACCTTTAAATTTTAAAATTCCAACTTTACTTTGAAAGTAAATGACCTCTGGAATAGATTTTTTTTTTTAATATTTTACAGAGGCTATCAACCTTTTATTTTGAATATCGAAAATTTATTTCCGTTGAAATTATAGGGGGAAAATAGTACTCAAATCAAAATACTGTAATATTAAATTAGCTATTATGGTTTAATAAGTAAATATTTATTAAAATATTCTAATTTTTATTTTAATTTTCTATCGTTTTACCAAGATTCCAGTTGTTACTTCGCTGTTGACTGTTATGCGAATAGTTTTTGCAATGGATTCTATAGATAGTGATCACCTACTTTCCATGATCGCTATTGGGGTGTTCATAATGTTATTAAGCAAATAGTTTTTGCAATGGGTTCTATAGATAGTAATCGCCTACTTTCAATGATCGCTATTGGGATGTTCATAATGTTATTAAGCAATAGTTTTTGCAGTGGATTCTATAGCTAGTGATCACCTACTTTCCATGATCGCTGTTAGGATGTTCATAATGTCATTTAGTAAATATTTTTTGCAGTGGATTCTATAGATAGTGATCGCCTATTTTCCATGATCGCTATCGGGATGTTCATAATGTTATTAATCTTTTAGATCCTGAAATAACCGTGACTGGCCGCTTTTGGATCATGGAGCCAGTGACTATTGCATTCATCAGCATTACCCTATTGACCTTTGTCTTCGTGGTGATGTGCCTCATCTTTTGGCTATGCAAGTCAAGACAGCGATATAGGGAAAAACTCGAGCGGAGAAACTCTATAAGGGCCTCCATTCGCTCTAATCGCTCTCTCACCGGCTTCAGCGAACTGGGGTACAAACGACGTATCGAGCGGGCGTTCGAAAACGAAAATACTACCACCAAAGTTCAAGAACTGAGGTTAAACGGCAGCGTTGATTCCATAGAAAAAGCGCCGTCCCGCTTCAGTTGCTCTATGGATGACAGCTATGACAATACTGTTGGAGACACGAGCACCGTTAGGGTTCGAGACGGCCATTTTTCTGACTTCGTGAACAGGTGAGTTTCGGAGTTTTGACCTAAGGAAAAATGGCGACACAATGTTGTTCTAATTGTTAATATGATTTAATGAATTGTTAAAATGATTTAATGAATTGTTAAAATGATTTAATGAATTGTTAAAATGATTTAATGAATTGTTAAAATGATTTAATGAATTGTTAAAATGATTTAATGAATTGTTAAAATGATTAGGGGTATAGATTTTAACTATATAATTATAAGGCATTTGTAAGTGTATCAGGGTCCGAATCTTGCAACTGAACGCAGCTCTTTATATCGAAAAGTTCAATAAACAGTCGTAGGGTTCTAGATTGAAAACGCCCTAAATTTTTTAATAATGTGTATATTTAAAATTTAATGTTGAAAATTTAAAGAAACGGGGAGCTACCTGTCCATGGCCATCAATAAATATTTTTCTTCTGTGTATTTTTCCCCTGTGAAATTTCAAATGTTTTCTTTTTTGACCTTATGTATGTTTTTCTTTTTGTACATCATGGAGCATAGAACATATTTTATCTATTAAATTAGAATGTATCGGCGGGTCCTGTATATAGTAAAATTAGAGAAATTGAAGTTTATATATACTGAAGAAAGCTGTAAAAACAATATGATGAGATAAAGTAATAGTTCTGCTGTATTTTATTTCTCCTCAATATGATCTGTAAGCCATTGTTTGTTTACTCAGATATCACCAAGATCCAGAATTGGAAAACACCACAGTCAATACGATGGTTCATCCTACATTTGATCTCACCTATGAAAATCAAGGATTCATTGATCGTTCAGCGTCCAGGAATTCCCACGAAGTGTCACGCGACTGGAGCTCATCTACGGGTTCGACTCTAGATATGAAACGATCGCTGGATCATGATGTCAAAGATAATGCAGTACAATACCACAACAGTCCCTACCACAATATCCCTACACCCCATCTCACCTCCTCCCGCGAATCCAATTCCAGGGATGGCGACAGCAGCTACAGTAGTGGTAAAGCTCCTCCTCTTGAAACTGCAATGTGATCGTTACGAGGTAAAGACATGTTCCTATAGGTATGATCAACTATGACTGCAGAAGCAAACTTGCTCACGGTATCCCTTGTCAGGTGCGCTAAATTTTAGCTAATGGCCTCAGCGGAGTTGTCTGCGGATACCTTCAACAGTTTTTCATGGACGACTTCAGCAGTTGAAACGCAATCTGTTTGAGACGGATTTTATAATTGAAGACACTGTTCAACAATGTTTTGATTCATGTGTACATTGTCCTTTCATATCTGATTCATCAACTGAATTTAAGACTGATATTCATGCTTGTCATGCTGATTTCGGGTATTGTGGAATTTTTGTTTTTTATTTTCACTGTTTATTAACTGAAGTCAGAAAGTTCTGCAAAGTTTCAATTAAATCCTGGAAGAGCTTGTTTCATTTACAACGCACATTGTGGATGACAGGAACCGAACTTTGTACCATTTGCTACCTAAACTTTTTCTAAAGGTTGAACAAAGTACTCGAATATATTCTCCACATTTTTAGTACTTTTAAAATGGATGTTATTTGAAAAAATATTCAGTGTCCGCCATTTATAAATTTCAAGGTTACCATGTCATACAGAAAATAATGTTCTTGGGTGCAGGACCGGCTTTAGATATTTAGGGTCCCTAGGTGGAGATTGCAACTATACTGTTATCTGAAGATATAGGCAAGGATGGTCACACCCCTCCCCCATTGATGGAAAAATTACACTAGTTCTTTATAACTTCCATATTAGAACACTAAATTTATCACTATTTCTTCATACACCCCTTCCCCTCCTAAGATAATGTCCACACCAATTTCTGGAGGCAAAGTTAAATTAAAAAATGTCTGCTGGAATTGGAAGACTGAAGAAAGATGTGCAGATAATTTTACAGTACGTGAAGGGACATGGAAAATTTTTTGGGGACTGATGAATCGCTGCTTTAAGAGAGCTGGTCCCAGGGTACAGTAAATAAAAATGTAGACTTTATCTTCTTTGGTCAGTGGCCTTAAAGGGCCTACCTATTTCTAAAGCCGGGTCTGGTTTCACGTAAAATACTCGATTCTTTTTAAGATTAAATTTGAAAAACAAATCTACAAAACAAATAGAGTACATAATAAAATGTAAACAGCGGATTACAACGCTTTCAAACCCTCTGATATTCAAAATAATGTTCCTGCATAGTTTAAACCCCAACTATAGGTTTCTTAAAAGGATACCATAATAGAAAATGTGTACCACCAAGTGTTCTTACATTAGTATAAATTAGTTCACGAACTGTATATGTATTTTAATATCGATTTATATCCCTGTTACTGCTTTCATGAAGTTGTAGTGCTCGTACACTTGTAGAGGTGTTTTAAATCTCGCATTAGCACATTGAAAGAAGTAGCTATTCTTTTGTTTTAAATTTGGAAAAGTGCATTATAAACCGTTTTAAAAATTTACCGTCCAAAAGAGAGTGAAGTGATTATTTCGGAACCAACGCCCCATGAATCGAATTACACAAGAATCTGCTGTTAAACACACACACACACACACACTATTCAGGTACACTGGACTTTCGATTTTACGAACTCGTACAGGATCCCTCACCGCTAGCGTACGCAGGGGGTGTTGATGGGGGTTGTAACCCCCATTGCAATGAAATTTTGTATATTTAACATAGGAATATATGAGTTGTAGCTCTGTAACCCCCCATTGAGCCTATACAATCCCCCCCTTACGAATTTTCTGTGTACGTTATGCCCCACCCTCCCCAAAGAAGTTCATAAATAGGAATTAACACTATTACTATGGGATATGGACCCTGTGGTGGTACAGTGGTAGCACGTTTACTTAGTGTGACGCTTACCCGAATCAAGGGCGGACTGGATCCTCGGAGGGCGTGAGTCCTATAGCCAATGAGGGCGCAGCGGCGGCCCAGTCTGCCCCACTGACCCTAATTCTGCTCCCAATGATGTCAAGCAGATAAGAAAAACTTACCGAGTAACTGCTCACTGTAGTCCAGAGGTTGGTTTCCTAGGCCCTAATAGGTTTGGATTCCCCAGTAAACTGTGGGTCCTGGCGTAGCATGACTTTTGCCCTCCTTGCACCATAAAACACCAATGAACCATGGGATACTTTTCGGGACCAACGCGATTGTTTGCAAATATGCATATTTCGTAAATTAAAGGTTCACAAAAACGTGGATCCACTGTATAATTAGTTTCTAGAGCTCGGGTTATATGCAACTGCATATTTGAGCCCTTTTTACCATTTGTGCGTATAAATACATAAAAACGATGAATTTCCAGAATAAATGCATATTTTAAGGGTTTTAGTAATTTTAAGAATTTTATTATTCTCTCATTGTAAAAATTTCGCCACAACGCTAAAGTTAAACTTTATTCTTCTTATCTGAATGGCAAGGCAATAGAATTTGTAAAAGTACACGTGTAATTATGTCCCAGGGCTCCAAAAATGTAGCCGTAACTGAATTATGGCTACCATCCTTGTTAGGAAAACCAGGAATTAATTTTATTGTAGTAGGCTGGCAAGTGATTGGAGGTCAGATTAAAATAAACACTTATTCTAAAATTCCACGTCATTTTCCCCCTCATAAATAAACATGGCTCTGTCATCGATAAACTATCCGTAATAGATAACTCGCAAAAATTTATAAGTGCTGTCCAACATCTTTTGTAGCGCTGGAAAGGATCATAAAAATGCTATTACATGATAGAAGATAAAGCTTAACTGCTTAGAACAACGAGAGATACATTGCGATATACCGTCATAGAAATTGTGCTATATAAAACATATGATTTAATGTATATCGAATTTTTCTACTTGGCGGTTAATAATAAGTCGATTTGTTTTAAATGCAGGACATTTTCGAGCGTTAAGAAAAATTTAGGCACATGTTTATATATTTTAGGTGCGTGTTTATTCATTTTAAATACATACATATATAATTTTTTTTGTAATTTTGAAGTACATATTTTGAGTTTCTTTAGAACCTATTTTGAGTTTCTTTAGAACCTATTTTGAGTTTCTTTAGAACCTATTTTGAGTTTCTTTAGTATATATTTTGAGTTTCTTTAGTATATATTTTGAGTTTCTTTAGTACATATTTTGCTGGTTTTTTAGTGCATAAAATCCGGGCTGTATTAATTACATTAAAACTCTGCTAATCCAGACTTAACTAGTTTCAACATTAATTCGAATTATCGAAGTTTTTATATCTTCGCGCGTTATAATATATGCTTTATATATGATATGTGACTCCGTGTGTAAGACATCATTGCGGTTCACCATCGAAAGTCAGTAGCGTAGCAATTAAAAATTTATGGGGAGGGGGATAGTCTCAAGTGGCTGTAAAGAAGATTTCAGGCACCTTGGAGAACAAATTGTTAGATACTACCGAGGGGGGCTTGAACCCCTTTTCTTACACCTCTGTCGAAATATGTTTATGAAACATCGGTAAGATATTGTCCATCCGTCTCATTGTTTTGCGCTTGACAGATATTTATGGACTTTCATGGTGTAACTAGGAGAGGGGTTAATGGTAGCTTTGGACCCTCCTCTAAACGAAGGAAAATTCCAAATAAACGCTTTGTACGGAATGTCAGAGTGGGGCTTACACCTCCCCCCCATCTCCACAAGAGTCTAGTTCCACTAACGTGGAGTTTGGAGCTGAAATTAAACGGATGAATATGTACTCAATCGCGTAGCTAGGGGAAGGCAAGGGGGGCAGTCGTCACGATTCGGGGGGCGGCAATTTGCCTTTAAAAAGCAATGACAGTTACAACAATTACGGCAATGAAAGTCACTCGCCCCGGGCGACAAAATATCTAGCCAGGCCACTGGATGTACTCGTAAAAGCATATTTTTTAATATCATTACTTTTCAAAATTGTTTAATGCGTAGTCCGAGGGTTGGTTCCCAAGGCCTTAAGAAGTTCAGATTCAAAAAAATGTAGGTTTCAGCGCAGCATGACTCTCGACGTGCTTGCGCTGTAAAACTCGAACAAAATTATTTTATAAAATTATACAATATGTTAAAGTTGTAATACGAATACGTGCAATCTATGTAAATGTGTTTTTTCCCCTTTAGCTCGTTCGTATCATTGAAATTCAGATTGGTGCGGTGATTACTGTAAATATATTTCATAATACCATGGGGGGGGGGGTTGATAGAATAATAATTCCCCCCTTAAGGATGAATATATATGTTGCAATTCTTACTTTTTCTTTACATTGTTTTTAAATTAAATGTATAATTACAAACCTGTGTGCTTAAATTCACCACTCATCAGTCTAGTCACGATTGCTATTTTAAATTACTTTTTATTAGTGGGGATTTCGCATTACGTAAGCCGCCCTCCCCCAAGTAAGCAAAAATTAACATTGGCTAACATAGAGAAATAAGACTAACGGCAACCCCAAGGTGCTTATGTAATACTTGAACTCCCCCAGTTTTTTAAAAAGAGTCCTTGGGTGTTAATCAAATCCTTGAAATGAAGAATGACGTGCCTAAAGACAAAAGAACAGTACGTGTAATAATTGGTGCAATATATGCATATTATTGTGCATATAATGCATAATAAGGCGCCTATAGCATTTGCTAAATGAGTATAATATTCATTATTGTGCCCAAAATGCAATGAAGTTCAAACAGTCTTTTGCTACGTTACTTAACAATGTTCAGAAATTTACTGAAAAACTCTGCTGGATAAAATGGCAGAAAAAAAAAAAATTATATTTGTATATTAGACAAAATATACACACTTAGCGTTACAACTGCGAACAAAGCCTACCTTGTTTGACATAGAATCGATCACCTTTTTCCCTTCTTGTTCGGTAAAAACTCCAACCAGCCAGCAAACAGATCCTTCAAATTCCCCCTCTTTTAAAGTGTTATATAACATCGCCACAAAAGTGATGGCATTTAAAGCATATTTGTGTGTAAATTTTAACTTCACCTTTCTAAACTAAATTAACTGTGTTTCTGCCTGTACAAAGCTTATTTTACTGAAGAGAGAGTATTAAAGTTAGACAAAGTTTGGTCATGATTTAGTGCTGATTGCATAAAGTTTTCTAAAACTTCAAAATATATAAAATCGCCCAGAGTAAAACATTTCCCTTATTTTTGCAAACTTTTGTATGTGACAACAAAACTTCGTATTTCCTTCCAAACAAAAACTAACAAATGGACATCGTCACGTTAAAATTAAACGCCTTGAATCATCAATAGAATGGCATTTTTTAATACAAAGTTTTATTTAATGTGGCGGACCGTGAGTTTAAGGAAGTATTCTTGAACCGCGAAAGCAGGGGCGCCATCTGTAAAAGGACCCCCCTTCGACCTCTAAATATATTTGGGAGAACTCTATCCTCTAAAAATTGATAGACTGTAGTTGACTGAAAAAGAGACATAACATTTAAATTATGTTTATCCTATCTGCTTGACTCACTTTTGCCCATTCCTTCCTGATATTTTCTGCATTTCTACGCCCCTAACTGGAAGTGAGTAACAGATTTTTAATTTATTACTCTAGTGCCAATCATAAGTTGTTCCAGATTCGTTTTTCCACATCTTTTGAAACTGACCGTGAAGTCGGTTGATTTAGTGATAACGACATTGGATATGAAAAATGTTTCGGTTTTGTAATTGGCCGTTTTACCCGGTGTTTTTGTAACCTGCACGTAATGGTATAGAGAACTGGGCAAGAGCCCTCCGTGTCGCGCGATTCACGAAGCCCTGGTCTACGCCGCCCTGCATACTACTTTCCTGTTAGAGGCTTCTGTTTTTACATAAATTTGCTCAGCTACAGGAAGAGTCATGCGTGTGAAATCATTTTTGTATTTCGTTATGTCGTATAAACTTTATGAAGTGGAATTTTACAATATTTAAATCTTTCCGCTTTATGTATATACATGTGATGTTTCAAAGCATCGTTTTATTTTTTGTAATTTTTATAATGACATGTATCTACTCCATCCGTCAAACTGTTTAATAAATTTTGATATCAAAGTGTTTATTTATTTTTTTATTATATCACATTTTATGTGCTTGTTCTTCACATTGTATGTCACGAAGCCTACAGAAGTTAAAACACTAACGTACATATTGGAAACAAGAAATTAAATACAATAAATAGAGCGGTTAAAATAAATATAAACAATAACAGCAGAAAGAACATAAAGTAAAATCAAGTTAAAACTCCAAATTATACAAGGACTGAAAAGACTGGGTGCCATCTCCTTTGATAGCCGGACCCCTTTGGTGGTCATTTCTGGCACACTTACAGCACAGCGGTACGTAGACGACATTCTACGACCGGTTGTGTTACCGTTCCTTTTGCGACACCCTGGACTTACGTTTCAACAAGACAATGCCCGGCCGCACACGGCACGTGTTGCTATGAATTGTCTTCAAGCTTGCCCAACACTTCCTTGGCAAGCTAGATCTCCTGATCTCTCTCCCATAGAGCACATTTGGGACGCTATGGGAAGGCGATTGCAACCATCCAGGAATGTTGACGATTTAGCCCGACAGTTGGAGACAATTTGGCAAGAAATTCCACAGGACACCATCCGGAATCTTTTA
>QLNU02014802.1:5670002-5685506 GCA_006491805.2 Dysdera silvatica | reverse complement strand
TCAACCCCACCTTGCGTGCGCCAATCCGCTGCAAAACTGTTTTCAAAAATGAAGTTGATAAAATGAAAAGTTAGGACCAGAATAACTGACGTCCACCTTGGAAACACTCTATTGACAGAATTATTGAAAATAAGCAGTGGCAAAAATCTCGCTAAAAGGTTTGATTTCGCTGTACATATTAATAACTAAAAGTATTTTTGTCTTTTTTTTTTTTTTGCTTCTATGCATATTTTACATTGTAATACATACAGGGTGGTTAGTAAAGTCCTTATACACGCAGATAACTGTCGAACAGAGAGAGCTATATGTATGAACGTGATGTATAGTAAAGTGACTATGGGCTACAAGATGAGACTGCGTGCAGCGCCCCTAGCGGAAAAATTCAGAACTTAGAGCTGCTATCTCGAAAACTATTCAAGATAAGGGCAAAAAGTCAATTACAAAGTTGTTAAGCACCAGCTAGTTAGTACGAAACGATTTTTTTCACCACCTTAATTGCACAAAAATTGTGTTTAAGGAAGTTTAAGGGGTGCAGAACGCCCCTGCGCGACAGCTTTCCCTTCGTACAGCTCTGCGTGGAGGAGAAGCTTCGGGTAGGGGCGATACTTTCATTGCACACATAATCTCGTCACAAAGCGCATGATATGCAAATGTGTACGCTACGTCATACGTTATCGGTAAGCATAAAATAGTGGCCAGGCAAGGAGTGTAAGACAGTGTGAGAAGTGAAACCGTGAGTTAAACGTCTGTACTTATATATTATATGGCGAATTATTCCAACAACGAGTATTGCGAGATGGTGCTGTTATATGGGGAATGTGGTCGTAATGCAAGAGAAAGTGCACAATATATGCCGTACGTTTTCCTTCGGGACTCCATCCGACTGCAATGACCATCACTAATGTGGTTCGACGGCTGAAAGAGACATGTAGCGTTACACCTCGTCCCCGTTCAGGTGGCCCAGCAGGTTTAAGTCAGGGTGTGCAACCAGAGGACGTTTTAGCTTATGTTCTGGCCCACCCACAGTGCAGTTCAAGAGAAGTTGGTATGATGTGTGGCCTAACAGGCCGTCGTGTGCGGCAAATCTTGCAGCAAGTGGGAGCTCACCCCTACTATGGAATACTGCTGCAGTCACTAGTTCCAGGGGATGCTGAGCGACGTTTTAATTGGTGAAACTTCGTTACGAACACCTTAGATATGCAGCCGAATTTTTTAGCGAATGTCCTTTGGACGGAAGAGTCAAAATTCACCCGCAACGGGGTGTTAAATAGACACAACGGACATTATTGGGCTCTCGAAAATCCTTTATGGAGACGACCAGTCCGACATCAGGTGCGGCGCGGTATTTTGAACTACAGACTCATTGGACCTGTGTTCTTCTACAAGGGCACATTAACGGGACGTCGATATTTGCAGCTGCTACATGGCGTACTATCGGATATTTTGCATGATGTTCCATTGAGTGAGCGGAGAACCATGTAGTTCCAACATGACGGCGCTCCTCCTCCTCACCATCCAACAGAAGTACAATTATTATTATCCCAAACCTTCCGCCAACAGGTCATTGGCTATGGTGGTAGTGTGAGCTGACCTGCACGGTCACCGGATTGGTCCACCCCATTGGACCTCTTCCTTTGGAGTTATCTCAAAAACCACGTCTATCACACCTAACCGACGACTGTGGACAATGTCGGCAGTCGCATTACCAATGCCTGTACAAGCGTCACGTCTGCAATGCTACTGAATGTGCGAGAATAAATGCTCTATAGGATACAAACGCGTATTGTGGCCGACGGTGGCCACACGTAATGAGCACACATAATGACATACAGTAATACGCTGTTCACATTTGCCGAACCAAATACCCACATATTAGCGTTTGACGTGTTCTATTCCCGCAATTCATGTATCATTTCGTACTGCATCAGTGATACGAGACAACTTTGTAATTAACTTTTTTTTTTCCGTTTCTTAAATCGATTTCGAGATAGCAGATCTACGTTCTGAATTTTTCCGCTAGGTATGTAATGTTAACTGATGATGTTAGAATGGCAAATGTAAATGTAAAAATGGCATGAAAATAAAATTTGTATTTGTACGCTGCACGCAGTCTCACCTTGTAGCGCATAGTCACTTCACTACGCATACAGCACGTACCTACATATCATGTTCATACATCTATCTTCCTCCGTTTGACAGTTATCAACGTGTATAATGACTTTACTAAACCACCCTTAAAGTTGTGTGCGCAATGAAAGAATCGCCCCTACCTGAAGCTTCCCCTCTATACATAGCTGTATGAAGGAAAAGCTGTCACGCAGGGGCATCCTGTACCCATTAAGCATCTAAGCTTAGCAGATTCTCCTATGGTCAGTAGCTCTCGTTTGTGGCACCTGACATATTTATGCACAGCATAACACAGTAATGTGGTCCATCGTCTTTCTATAACCAGACAGTGCAATGTGTGTATAACACAAAGAACTATCTAGCACAGCACGATAATAGATGCCGATTTCATCAGCATTATAAATGTTAATTTTCACTTTTTTTTTAATAGTAGGCATTTCAGTAATTTTCCACTGTTCAGCGCTTATGTTATCTGCACTGCTGTTTTTATCGTGCCATCAGCTATAAGATCCTGGTACCCTTCTAATGAAATTAAATTATTAATTGGTGGTTAAACCTGGAATGATGAACAATGCACCACTCCTATGTACTATATATTTACGTTTAGTGAACTAGTTTAACCGGTCTCTCCTGTAGGTTTCTTTACACACAGGTCATACACATCCAATCTCTTGTACAGCTTATAGACACGTTTCTGTGGTCGCCAAGATGTCTCCCTGGTACATTACGGTAATTTCTGTGGGAGTATGTGATGTTGTTAAAGTCCGATATATCTTCATTTAACTCTGACATATGGACAGCTTGTACTATAGCGTTTATAACCCTGTTCCTTTTCTAAAAATCAACATCTTAACTTTAAGTTCTGAAACTTTTGACTTACATTTTGAAATATATTGATGTCCTGTAATGTCTATGTGTCTGGCATGATTCCAGTCATCTCATGACCCCTTCCTTGTGTTACACCATCCAAATGCTTCTATTAAGCCATGATGTATATTGACATTATAGAAAAGATGTGCAATCACACTAATCATAGTGTTTTCACTACTGGTGAAAATTATATTGTCCTGGTCTACCAGATGATTCGCATATAAATATGGTTGTATAGGGCCCCATCCGTCTGATGTATCTACTTATATAGGTAGACGACAGGAACACAGTATATATCTGCCATGCAATGTATCTAGTGTATAAGGTTTGACATTACACTTAGTTTATGGACATATATATGTAGAATAATCATACATATGCGCACATATATCTAGAGGGCTCGTTAAATCATTGTGAGCCGTATTTGCCAGTCAAAAACGGTACTCGTCTACCTCAAAAGGGATATGCGGGAACCTATAATAGACAGGCTCGTAGCTAGATGCTTATTATAGCGGGGCTTAAAATTCGTAAATATTTTGATGTATTTTATTAATATATTTAATAATACTAAATATCTAAGTAGACTAATATATTTAACATTAATGAATAAATTTCGTAATATAAATTTTGCATTGAAAATCGATAGAGGCATATTAAAATTTATAATTTCTCTTACCCTTATTATAAATTAAACGAAGGCTCTAATCTTTGTAAAAATAAAATTCACACAAAATCTATCGTAGAAATCTATTTTGAAGATATTTTCATCGTCAAAGAACAATTTTCATTTTCACGTGCAATTTCATACGAAACAAAAAATTTAAAAATTCTACAATGATTTATTTAAAAAAAAAAAACCGGGGAAGCCGATCCCCCTTGCCCTAGGTTGGATACGGCTCTGCTAACAGGAAAATATCCACTGCTCGCTACTTCAAAAATCTAGTCGCCAATGACGACCGAATTTTTCCGAGTCCTATATACACTCTGTCCCAAAATGATTCAGTCTCATCCTGCAGCAATTCACCATTCTCCTCATTAGCCAAGTCCCTTGAGCTATTTCTCCATCATAAAAAGCAGCTTCCAAAATGAAAAGTTCTCTACTCTTTAGAATTCCATTACTTGACATCCTCGTTCCCCTTTTCCAGTTTTAAAGAATCCATCTCTTCTTGATTGTGACTACCCTCGGATCGTGCAGAGCAGACTTCATCGCTACAGCCTTGGTCGAGCCTTAGGAACAACTGTCTTTTTCGAATCAACAAAGCACAACCCTCCATGTTCCTGAAATGCACTGAGGGACTGGACGAGACACTCGAACATTTGCTTCTGCTTATCACCTTCTCCGTGAAGAACTCTTTGTAGCTTGCAGAAAACCATGTCTTCCTACTTCTCCATCACTGGCTGATCTTCTCTCCATTCATCGAAATCCTTGCCTTCAGCGGAATTTCCTGTCTGCGCTGCATTCGTTTTTTACAGGCATGAGACATTTTCTGTAATGCCTCATCACTAACAACCCATACCCGGTTCCTCGATCGGGTCAGCTGTCGCCATTTTTTATGTGTGTGCACGTGCGTGTTCTTTTTCTTGTTATTGAAACAGCCGTCTTCTGGGAAAACAACACTGCAGCCGTGGACAACTTTTCCGAACTAATTTGAACAATCAACAACAACTGTCCCAAAATGATAGATAAAGGAAAGAGAATAAAAAAGTCACACTATGCAAATATTTCTAAAATCCTTGATCCTTACGATATCGATTCAACACTGGAATATACACATTTATGTGCATTTTTTTGAAAATAAAGTAATTTGAAAAAGTTGGTAAAAAATATTTAAAATTTGCAGTAACATACTGCTCTAAGTCGAAAGAACTTTGGAATAAAATGGTTTAACTATAAAAGTTATATTTCAAATACCTAATTTCCTCATTTGCATATCTGTAGAAGTACAACATGTGGACCAGGTTGGAATTTTTCAGTACCAATGTAAGTTGTTCTTTACGATGGCTCATGCAAAACAAATGAGAGAGTAGTCCTATTGTATTGTTGTTGAAATCAAAGAGCTTATTAGTGACAGAAATTAAGAAGAGGATGAATAGATCCATCCCTATAATATACAGTGTGCGTTAAGAAAAGGTTCAGAATTGGCACCAAAAAAAAGTACAGGTTATTCCAAATGCATGTTGAATAGAGCCGACCGAACTATAGTGACATTGGCTACTGAATAATCAATGTCAGTCCAGCAAATCGCTTGTAATTCCGGCATCTTAGCTTCCAAGTCGACTATTCGCAGAAGACTTCCCAGTACAAGAGTTTTTAAATCACACAAAACTGCCATGAGACAAAAACTCCCTACGCTATTGCATGAAGAAATTCGACAGAACTGAGTTAAAAAAAAAAAGCATGTCATGGCGTGATGAATGGATTTCTGTGCTTTTTTCTAATGAAAAAAGATTTAATTTAGATGGACTGATGGCCTAAAGAATGATTGGCATGATTTACGAAAGAAACCAAGACAATTCTTCAGTCAACAACAAGCAGGTGTATCTGTGTCAGGTTTGTCTTCAATGGAAGGTCAGAAATAGCATTCATTTCTAGATCAACCACTACTTTGCACTATCAGCATTTATGTCCATGTTTAAGGATACTTCAAGTGGACCAGACTGCATGTTTCAGCAAGGCAATGACACTATCCATGCTGCAAGTTCTGCGAAACGATGTTTTTCTTCCAATAATATTAAAGTTATGGAATGGCCATCTAGAAGCCTAGATTCGATTGAGAATATTTAGGATATACTAGCAAGGATGGTGTCAGGGACTAACCTGTCGCTAACCTTTTTGCTGAAAGGCAACATTAATCAAACTTCGGCTACACAAACTGCTGAGCAACTTTCCGAAAAGCTCCAACTAAAATTGAAAAGATGGCGAAATCACTGGACTGCATGGAACGGTACGGTCAGGGTCATGATACCGCCCTCCACACAGGAAGTGAAACGTACCCTTACTGGGAACACCAACCTGCTTATTTGCGGCCATAACTCCCAGAAACATTGTATACTCAAATCTATGGATTTGGTTGGTTGTATTTTTATGACACAAGGGTCATACCATGCCAACAAATCCATGGAGTCAAGAGAGCTATGGAAAGGGTATTCTGGGAGGAAATTAAGGCAGGATGAGCACAAAGGGCGTGGCCTATATTAAACATGGTGGCAGTTGTTTGCCAGCATCCTGTTAGAAACATAGAGTCGAGACCAAACGCGCCAACGAGCAGTAAGAGTAACTATCCCAGTTGCTTGTAACTCCAAATAACATGCTGCAAAAATTTACTATGCAAGTACACAATGTCTATAATATGTGAATTCGAATTGCAATTCCAGTGTATACTGTAGATTGTGAGAGGAGATTTAGGGAAACGAATATAAAAACACATATTTGTAATAGACTCTCTGTCACCGATGTAAGCCATTTGATGAACATGCAAATGAATGGACCAGAGAGAGGAAAGAATTTAATTTTAAGAATGCACATCTTGCATGGTGTATGCACTGGCATCAAAGAATCAAGTATAAAAATAATTAAATACCATTGTGTGGGGTTGGTTGTTTCTGACCAAAAATTCTTGTAAACTTAAAAACAACTTTTCTGATTTGGCTACAACCTTTAGGTACAAGTTAGCCGAAAAGCTACAAAAATATTTTTAGCAGGTTACTCCCTGGATGGTATACAGAAAGAAAGCAATTCTTAAGCATTGTGGAATGAAAAAACAAAACAAAATGTTGGTATAAATTACCACCAGAATTTCTCAAAAATTTAGTTTCTGGAATGCCAGATCATGTCTGAAGTTATTAGACCTAATGGTAAGGCAACAAAATATTAATCATTAGAAAACAGGTGCATTTTTAAAAATTATCCATCATTTTGGGATATGTGCAGAGCACCCCACTTTTATTTTTCTCGACTATATATTAACTTTACAGAAAAGTGAGGTGCTTTTTTCTCCTGAGTTTAAAGAACATATAAATATTGTAAACATAACGAACAAAAATTGTAGATGAATTATAAAAAAGTTTTTTTTATATGCTTTTTGCAGTTTACCATTTTAGAATGCAGTGTATATAAATAATTTAACAATAAAGACAAGACCGAAGTGATTATATATATATTTATTTGGAAGGTGAATAAAACTAAAAAGTAACACATTTTTATGATAATGCTATAACTGATAAAGAGGTAACCTTGTATCTACAAATAAAAGAACTACAGACTCTGAAACGCAAGGACGGGATCCATGAAATAAATAAAACTGGAATAAAATCATGTTATGGCAATTCGGAAATCATTATATATATGCAAAACATGAGCAAACTCGTAACGTTATATGATACAAACCTATAACAATTATATATAGTTTGTATTTTACAAAAAAAGGAAAAAAAATAGTCTCTTTGTTATACCTGAACAAATGACTTATTTCATTAATATAATAATACCTGCGATAAATATTGACGAAATCGCTTAACCACTGTAAGGACTTAAAGGTGAGATAGTACGTAGATAAAAACGTTTTTAAAAAAATGGTTTAAACTTAAAATATCCTTCACATTTCTGGAAAGGGCAAATGCATCACCTTAAACTTATAATAAAAAAAAAAAAGCTAAACAATCGCTTATTGCACAATATGTTTACTTTTGGCTCGCGAGCTCCAAATTAGCATTAACAAGTGCATGAGACATGAGGACAGGAAAGTACGGACAATTGCATAAGATGTGCAAGAATTAATAAAAGATTTGTCATATAAAAATATTTCTCATTCTAAATTTTTTTCTTTTTAAAGTAATTGCTGTTAATGAATAAGCAGATGCATGTTATGAAGTCGTTGACTCAACCAAAATTGTGTGTTTATTGTTATCCATCTTATTATAATTCATGGTTTAAACCAAGAAAAGAAATCGAACAGTATACCAAGTGCAAGAAACCTTACGTCTATATGTAATAGACGTTTAAAATTAAACAAATGCATGTTTGTCACTTTCTTACATTCATCGGTATTAATGCTTTAGTGATACACATGTGTGTTGCTCTAGCTAGCTATTAACATTGTTACGCACATTTTACTTTAAAGGAATTTTCTTTTTTTCTGACTTTTCCCCATTTGGAATCAAAAGGGAAAAGTAATACTGAAATATGAATCACGCTGCTATATCAGAAAGGCTGACTGTAGATCTGCCAAAATGAAAGAGATATTTTCTTTAATATATATATATTTTTTTACAAAAGTTTACTAAAATTGTACATTTATCTACAAAATCTGTACAGTATCAATAAGCAGTGAGAAAAAGATAAAAAATTGACTTTTTTTTTTTTATCATTATCAAGCCAAAAAATAGACAGGTGGTATTTTCCATTGGTAGTCTTATCTGGAAAACGACAATAACAAAGAAGGTGAATTCGAGGTGGTGATGAATTTGCGCATGAATTTGTTGTGAATCTCGCATGATGTTTAGCCATAAGGATGTATGTTAAGCGTAATTAAGCATTTCAAAGAGCAAGAGTGCAGTTGCGCATTTGTTCATGCACTAATAGGGAATCAGAGGTTGACACATGGGCCAGATAGGCAGGAACAGGAAAATTCCTACAATACAATACTCACTTATAACAATGCATAGACGAATGGGGAAATGTATGCGGTCCTCTTACAAATCTATTGCATTAAAAACTTTGTTCATATAAATGTGTGCACGTGGGCAATTCAACAATTATTAAGCTTGATTTAACGTCCAATGCAAGTGGAGATGACCTCCCTATTAATCAAAGTAGTATAAAAAATGTTTGCCTTTAGAAACCAACAATGACAATTAGTGCACTGCGTAATATTAAAATAGAAGAAAAGGAAATCAACCCTGGTGAAAAGGTACTCCGATGCAAACCAAACAATTTTTAAAAAATGCTCTTGAAAATAAGGCACATTTTGTGCACATCAGGATTAAGATTATGAACACATTAGGGTATAGTACACAATATGCACATCTACAAGCATGTTATATAATCAAAACTACAATTTGCTTTATATTATACATACATATATATACGTTATGTGACCAAATAGGAGTTGTCCTGTTCCCAATGTACAATTCAATTGATTCGATTCAAATAAGGTCTTCAAAATGCAACGGGACTTGCTACATGCTTGCTTTAAAACTTCAACCACAGGCCATTATAGATAAAATTCCTCAATGATAAAACATAATTCTTACTTTTGTTTCGACAGTTTGCAAGTTGACGGTCTCTGGGTGATTATGAAAATGAATCTTTCTTTTCAGGAATAAGATCATTATCATACAATTACGGCTACTTGCTAATGTGTGCTCATGGGCAACACAGGCTTCTAAAAGAATATAATCATAATAGTTATATCTTTATAAAGATAGACCTGCTGCTGTTTTTATTCAATTTTGACAAGGACTGCAATATATTGCAAAAATTGTGTTAATAATAGAAAATCGAGGCTTTTGAATGGGCAAATGGCGGCCGACGGTTCAGCAGTTGACCCAACCATTTTATGTTGCAACTTCGATGCTATTCAACACCACGCAATTTTAGAAAGACTTTCACTTAGAGCAGGTATTCACAAATATTGAAGAGCACTGAATTCACATATTCCTCATTTCTACTCTAACTTGGGGAAAAACTACCATTAAATGGAATCAAAAATGTCTCGAATAGTAATTTTAAGATCAATTAAATATTTCTGGGAGTGCGGAAAAGGAATACATTGATTCTATTTGTGGAGGCAAACTTTGGTGTTAATTTTCAATTATACAAATTATAAGTTGACAAATAAGTACGGGGGGGAAGGAGTGCAAACCAAATTCGATGATAAAACATTCTAAATTTTTGGAATTGGTAAATATATATATATACTCGGAGACAAAGAAACTCTCGTTCAGGCACGCGTCTTGGAAAGCAAAATACGAAGGTTCAACTTCAAATCAACAAATAGCACTTCCGTAAAAAAATTCAACTCAAATCTAAAAAATAAGAACACTTATTGTTAACAGACACAAACCAACCCTAAATTTAAACAGCCACAATAATCATTGCAACACATCCACACGTTCAACACAGATGACTGTATAAAAAGTCTTTGTGGTATTTTAGTCATATGTTTTTTGATACATAAATATTAAATACTTCCCATTGTAATTAAGTATAACACAATGAGGAAATATCTTTTTATAATGTTTAATTATACAGTTATTCATAACATATTCCACGTTAAATATTTATTGAGATGTCATGTTCAATCCTTTGCTTGGTTGCTTCAAGATTCTATCAAACCAAGAGGTGAAATGGGCATTCAAACCTGACACATTTCAAACCTGATATAGTGCTGTAATGATGCCATTATTATTAGCCTACGACGAAATGAGAAATTCCAAAACACAATTCCAGAAAAATTTGCTTTGTTTAACATGGTTTCTTTTTCTGCTTGAGTATGAAATTTAGATTATTTTATAATTAGCCCCATTTATGGGAAGTTGGTGGATTAACTTTCAATAGTTAAAACCAAAAGTTCTAACTAAAAAGCTTCTTATATCGGCCATCGACTGTTTTTATAATACTTTTTTAGTGCTCGCTATTATTAGTTTAAGGGAAAAGAAAATCTGTAGACTATTGTTCTCGACGCTGAGAAAAACATTGAAAAACGCATTTTACTAAACTGAGAGAGGCCAGAATTGAGTCATGTTTACATGAACGACTCAATTGTGCACATGAAAAGCTGAATACCTGAAAAGGTGGCACAATTGAAAATAAGGATATTTGAAACGTAATATTTTGACTACATTAATTTCATATTTCAATGTATGCCTTGTGACTAACGATAAGATACCTCTTTTATAACTCATCATGGGAACCGTGATATGGCGAAATGGTTGGCCATGTTTAAATCCCACTTTCACCATTGCTAAAGCTGTCGCGAGTGATGGAAAAACCACAAAACATGTTATGAACATAGGCACATGATGATGATGTTACTTCTGCAAACTAAACGAAATGCAGGTGTAGATTTTCCAGGATAAAATAGTCCGGCATTTGCTGCTGGGAGCTGGTTTTTGTTGGAGCTCACAATGACGGACATTTTTCCTGTGAAGTCGGTTCCTAGCACACATCCACCAACAATAATTTTACAAAGGTCCTACACAATGGAAGGGCTATACATTTGTGTTTGATACACTTGGTGATTGTCCTGCAAAACACAAACAAAAATGTCCATAAATGCCCAAGAAAATGACAACAACAAACTTCAATTTATCTACAGTGTGTTGTAACTCATTAGTATCAGTCATACACGTTCTCGTATCTAATACTCTATCACCCCACTGTAATAGTATTTAAGTAGTAGGACTATCCTTAAATAATCAGGATATAAAACATCCATAACGGATGACTAACGCTGAATACATACGCTCTCATGGCTCAAGGGTAACACAAAAGGCCTGCTACACCAGCACCTACAGTTTTCTGACAAAGCTAAGCCTCCGAAGCCAAGGGAATAAAACACCGGGCTACAGCGGGTGGAAAATGGCAGACATTCTACGATGATACTGGGAATTTAATCTGAGTTAATGACGCTCTAGGTGAATGTGCTACCCGGTGTCTACCCAAATTCTGTTTCAAAACTGCTCACACCTTTCTAGGTTTTCCAGACCAAATCTTAATCGATTTCCAGTCACTAATTACAGTAAACAACACACAATACATTAAAATTTTCGCAATCAAAATAAGCTTAAAGATCGTAAAATCCAGTAACACAAACGAAAACACTAATACAAAAATTGTATTAAAAAGTGTATTTCTTTACACTAAAAACTTGCATTAATTAAATATTTAAAATTTTGTTTTCACTTGGCTCTGTTTGAGTTCATTATAAAAGAGTTTAACTATATAATCGCAAAGCTGATGCTTCATCTTCTATTTCATTTAAAATGTGTATGACTGTATATAAGGCAAAGGAGATTGGTATGATCAAAATCCTTCACACATTAAGTAATTTAGTTAAAAACACTCCCCAACCAAAGTTTTAGTTACATATTTGGCAAACATTTTCTCCTGAGAAATATATGGGCTTAATAATTTTGGTTGGTCGGTTGTATTTTTTGGGTCAAGGACAACAAGGGCCATTCTGCGCCACACGAGGGATGACCACACATAGGCTTTTACAATCAAAATAAATTAAAACTATAATGGCAAAAATGAAATAAACATACAATGAAAGAATATAATAAAATCAAATGAAATTGGAAAACTTAATAATTTTATATAAATTATATTAGTTTTGGTGCAAAAGGGTAATTTTTGGAAGAAGTTTAGTCAAAAGTACAAGTTTTTCAAAATTTTCAGTATGCAATGTGGTACAAAAAGCACGGTTCAGGAAAATTATTTTAATAAGCTATTTATTATAACAATGAATTTCAAATTTTCCTGACAGGCCTTTACACTTCAAATTTCCACGACTTTTCCAGGTCAGTACACATCCTGGTGTTATCATCAAATCACCATGTTAAGGCAGTGAACTTTCATTTCTTCATGAAAGCTAAACCTCTAAAGGCCTAGGGAATTCATGGACTACAGTAAGTACTTTGCCGGTGAGTATAATTATTATTATTTTTTTTTAACCCTTGGAAGTAAAATCTGGATTAATGTTATGCTACATGAATGCATTATCATTGTATTACTGTGGGACCATATTTTTTTAAAGATTATTATCTTTTAACACTAGAAGCGCCGTATTTTTATTTTACCTAAATGAGCCTACACTGATAAAAATGATCGACGTTTTCCATGGTTGCTTTCGATTCTCTCACACCTTTACGATATTAATTACGCTCAAATGTGCAAAAAATATCTGTTGGAATGTTTATGTAGTTTTTTTAATTCTTTCTATTCATAAAAAGGAGGGAAATACATATTGCTTTTTTTCCTACACATTTTTATTTTTGGTAACAACACTGAGTTCTAATTAACGATGATTTACACTGCCTTCCCTTCCCTTTTGAAGCATTTATTCATCCACCCTGATATCACATTTTTTACATAGAATGTGCACACTTTCCACACACACAATGAACACATTGCACTTGTCCTGTTCTCATTGTATAAGGCCACCTGGTACTGTCATCTCTTCTTCAAGGCATTATTATTTGGATTACTATTATTTGGAACTAATATTAACAGCGAGCATAAGTTTAAGTCTTCTATAAATAAATACTTATTATCCACATGCTAATATTCAATTCCATTTTCTGTGTCTTACATGTCAGTACTTTATATCTTCTATTGTATCTTTTTTTTTTACAGTTCAATGTAAATATGAACGCTTAATTTATTTCCTTATGTTCTGTTTGTTAATACATAATTTATTTTGAATGACATGTCGATGTTTTCCCTTATTTGTGTTTTTTTCCAATGCATTTATGTATTTAAATAATTTATCATCTGAGGGATGGCGGGAAATCATCAAGCAAACTTTTAGTCTGCTTTTTTTTTTCCAGTCATCCATCAGGCACCTTCCTGACTCATATCATTTTTTGTATTTGTATTCCATTTTTTTTCTTGGTTGACTGTAAAATAAACATTATTATTATTATTTGAAAGTGGTACTGAAACTGCCAATTTTACAAGAAATTTTCCGAGTGAAATACGACCCTGTCAGCTTCTTGTCAACTTCAACAGAAAAATACGTCTTGAAATATTTATTCTCATCAATTCTTTACAAATTATCTAGGTATTTATTGCTAGTAAATCTAAAACATTTTAAACTACCTGGACCAACCACTAGCGTGAAGAAGCAGGAACAAACTTTTACAATATATTTGGGCCATCTGGCCAACTATATACACACAAAGCACTAAATTAAATTGTAAAAGAGTGATATTGTTGGAATTATTTTTCTGTGTTTAGAATCTATATTAACATTTGGATGAAGAGAACTTAGAAGGAGAACATGTACACTTGCCTTCCCTTGGTACACATTCAATGCAAAGTTTCCGTTTTTTGGAAGACAAGTTTCATAAAAAGGAGTCTTTCAATTCTGAATTTCATGAGGAATTTCTGAGTTTTTCTAACTGTGTCTTACATACCTGCCAACATGTCAATTTTGAAAATGCATGCACGTCATCAGTGTGAGCATGATCAGCCAACGTGCAAAATACATGCAGTGTAACATGTCCAAAATTGAAAGAGTTGTGTATTTTTGCTTATTATGCACAGATTACTGATAAATGTAGACTATATTAAACAGACAATAAAATCTAGTAGTAGACAGTCTAACAAGCTAACAATCTTCTGTTTAAATCTTTCAGCTAGTTTTAGTAGAATAAAATAGTTGTCAGTGTTGTTCACAGTTCGATCTGCATTTAGATAAAACGTAGAAATTCGTATTACTACATTTCAGGCAAATTTTCATTTCATGATTCATCTTTTCCAATACATGGAAAGGCATCACACGTGTACTTCTAGTCTACGCTCACTAACATCCAAACATTTATTCAAAAATTTTCACTTTTGTTAACCATGTATTGGGTAAATTTACATCTAGCTTTTGTAGGAAACAATTTACGTACAAGAATATAATTTTTAAACCATTATTTAAATTAGTGAAATTCACCTACAGCATTAAATCTAAAAATAGTGATTGTGTTCTATTGTAAATTATACAATCCTATTCATCGTGTTTAAAAACAGACGGTTCACAGCACAATCATGGGCCCTAAAACAAATGTTTTCACTCAAGGTTAATACAAGTACAAAGATGTGAATTCAAATAAAAAGACAAACCTTTAGTACAATTACTGTTGGTGCTAGTTGTCCGGTATGCTTCGGCCGGTCCCCATATCCGAACAGTCCCATCATCGGAGGCACTCGCCAACATGCTGGGATAGGTGGGATTCCAAGCGACGCAATTCACTGTACGTGTATGGCCAATCAATACGGCGATGGGCATTTCCCTCTTAATATGCCATATGTACACCTTGTTATCTAAATTAGGTACCAAACATAAATACCCATCAATATTAAAATCGAGTGTTTCTTTTGATAGAACTTACAATTACTTAGCATGCAATACATAAATTGTGGAAATTTTGAGAGGTTTGTGAAAATTGAAATTTTAAACATTCTACCATTGACACGTATACATGTATATCAATGAGATTTAACCAATAAAATGATCAATGATTGGTTTAAGAAATGTGTAATCATTAAAACAATTATCGATATGTACGTACGTTGTTAAGCGCTACACAGAGCAAGATGAAAAAATAATTTTGTGCATAAATATAATTATTGGCACCACCAACTTGATAATTAGGAACAATTTAAGTAATTTATATTAAAAATATTTTAACACCATTGAACATGCAAACTTTTGATTAAAGGTTTTCTCAAAGGAATATCTAAATTTATGGCTATCTACTCATTTCAATGTTGGCTATTTTGAAAATTCTTTG
>QLNU02014802.1:5652776-5669902 GCA_006491805.2 Dysdera silvatica | reverse complement strand
AGATTATCTCTGAATTACAATACGTTTACATACAACCATGCTGACTGTGTTGAATCCAGATCAGTTAGTCCAAAGCAAGGGCAGATCCAGAGAGGGTATATGGAATTGCACCCCCAAACCGAGAACAACAAATTTACATTTACTCCAACCTAGCAACACCACCCTAAAAAAATTTCTGGATCTGTCCTTAGTCGGAAAGTGGTTATGATAATCACTGAAGCGATGGCTGAAGTTCTCTTCAAATTTCTTAAATGCAGTCCTTTCTTGAGATCTTCTCTTCTGTTATTAAAATTTTATAAGAATATTTCATTTTTGGAGGTTTTGGTGTTCTGTTAAAATACATATAATCCACGGCTGCACAGTGGGCCACCTAAATCAAAATAGATTGCTTCATATGACCTTTGAACTACAACATGCATATAAGCTATGTACAGATCCTCTGAACTACATTGGTCCCCCTTCCTTCCCACAAGGTACACACATACTAGGGTCAGAATCCAAATCAATGTACACAGGTTAAGGACTTACTTAAAGAAGATGCTCTAAAATTACACAAGCTATTGTCAGTATGCAATGGATGCCGAGTCATTTTTAGCATTACGCTTCCCTGCAAATATCTAAACAGTCGCAAACACTTGCCTGTTTTTCTGCTAAACCCTAATCTTAGGTTTGATTTCTGCCGGCAACAGGGGGAGGTTCAGAACCCTCGTAAAATTGTAGGCCAAGACGCATCATGATCTTAGCTGCCCACTGTGCCATACAAATACAAACATACAAGAATTCATTAGAATGTGATAAGTAAATTTACCTGCGTATGCAACATCGGTTCTGAGTGAGCAACATTACCATTACCTGAGTCAGCAACAATTACCTGAGTCGCAACATTGAGCAATGCAAGTCTCCCAGATTCGTCGCAGGTGAAAGACATAATTGAATGGCCTTCTTGAAGGCTATAGAAGTGAAAATGAAAATATAGGTGACAAAGACAATTGTAAATTTCTAGAAAGTCAATCAGAACTGAAGTTATTTTAAAACCACCATTTCCTTACATGTTGAAATCAGTGAGCTCTTCAAAATTGTACCCTCGAATGCGATGATGGGTGTCAGCTGCCAGTATAGTTTTGCCGTCTTTGCGGTACCAAAGACATTGGACCCGAACTCCTTCCCAAGAATCAAGAACGTTACCATCTAAATCCTGAAGATGGAAAGTAGAAAGTTCTAGGAAACGACAAAACAAGCATTGACATAGAATATAAAAGAAAACAAGACTGCATGAAATGAAGTACTTACACACTGGTAAAACTGGCCCCGTGTGCCACCAGCGGTGAATTTTTTGCCATCCTTATGCCAAGCACATGTGGTAAGGCTATCTTCAGGAGAATGATTCATTTTGACCCGTAAACTTCCAGACTGAAATACAAGGATTGTAGAAATTTTGGTAATTAATAATTAAACATTAAACACTTGTTTCATTAATTTCAAAATGCTTATAAGAAAAATGCATGATACATACAATTTTGTCCAAGAAAGATCCTTATTATAAAAATTCATAATACAAAAATGAATGGTTTTTGAAATGCATTCTATGACACTATTGGATATTGAACCTGAGTTATTAATAACATCCACCATAGAGAAATGGGTTACTGCTACGCACGCTATAGGGTAGTGAAACCACACTTCTGCACGGAATTCAAACCTTTAAAGGCCTAGGGAACCAACCTGCAGTCCACAGTGAACACGGTTACTAAATAATTTTTATTTATGTATTTTTCTTGGGCTGTACCGTTGGGAGTCAAAACTATATTAATAATATACATATTGCAACTGTGCCACAGCAAGGCTTAGAAGAAGTGACAAATGCTTTATATCAGCAGGTGTCAAAATCTTATTTTTAACATAGCAGACGGACACGTTAACTCTGTGTCATCATACATTGTGTTAGAAATAAATATCGGGAATTGACGTTCAAAAACATGTATAAAATTCATGGTGAAAATTAGACAAGTTTGAAACTATGATTAGTGAATTGGGCATTGGCAATAATTTTATATGTAATTAGTAAAATTCTCACTAATTGAAATGCAAAAGGCAAAAAAAAGGGGGGAGGCATGAAGAAACATAATAAAGTTAATATTTTTTATGTGAGAAAGTACCTTTGAAAGCAATTTTGTTAGCTATACTAATCATCTCACCTCAACATTCCACACCCAAAGATCCGAAGAGTCATCCGGCCCACAAGCAATTAGATATGTGTCATCTGGGCTCCAGGATAAAAACGAAACGCCAGTTGGATGGCCATCAAAAGTTTTTCGATGACTTAATTCTAAAGATTCCTGCAAAGCAAAAAATAAAATAAACATCCCAAAAAAGTATCGTTCATTTGTATTTTGGTTGGTCATATTTTTATGGCACAAAGACAACAATGGCCATTCTACACAACCGTTTGTATTTCATGGTGCAAGGTTAGCTTGGGCATGCGGCACAATGCCCTACAGTTTTCTGAGGAACTTGTACTTCTGTGGGAAACAAATGATTCTGAACTACAATGGGCAGAAAAATGGCACACATTCTATGGTATAATTGGAATTGAAACATGGTTAGTAGTGCAATAGGCGAGCATGCCACTACTGTGCCGCCATAGGAAAAGAATCACAAGAAAGGAAATAATCCTTGAAATTTGGCTTTGTATGTTAAGGCAGAAGGACCGTTGTCTTCAGACTTAGAGCGTTCCAAGGAATCTAAACCACTGTTCCTCAGAGAACTAAAATACAGACTTTCATTGCATTGGGGGGGGGTGTGAAGGATCGGATTTGCCATGGTCTTGGAATAACACCCTTCATTTATCATGAAAGTTGGAATTTTTTACAGTGAAAAAATATATTTTTGTGAGGTCATGATTCCTATGACCTCTCCCCCTCTTTTATGGACACATTTTTCTATCTGGCGAGTGTTAGCTAATGAGGGGTTTCACTATATTTAAAAGCAGTGATAAATATATCATAGGCATAATTAGGAGGGTCCCATGGAGCTCTGCTGTCTCCCCTTCTTCCCAGAAAAATTCTGACAATGAAAAATATAACTTCGGGACTAGCACGGACAATAATCATAAGACCGGACCTACAATGGGATTCTATGAATAAATTCCTGACAAATGTCCAACGTCTTTTAACAAATCCAATACAAAATCTGCCAGCACTTACAACTCATAAAGAACCTTGGCCAACTTTTTAAGGTCTTTGTAACACGAAATGTTGATTTCTTCAGGGGTGTAAATCTCATGCATAGAAGAACTTCAAAACATAAACTCCTAACAAGAGCATAAATCAAATAGTTCATACAACTTCTAACTGCCAATCCTATCTTGTTCCTCGCCATTTTACCAAACTTCAGGTATCTGATATATTTCCATTTATTACCATTTTGGGCAAAATCAGGTGCCAGAGGCCAAGGGTTTCATCTTTTCTGAATGATATCATTTCCATTATTACATACTAACTGAATTAAAAATAAAAACTTACAGGATTCACATCCCATATAATAACTGTAGAGTCTTTGGAACCTGTTGCCAGTTTCAGACCATCATTTGAGAAGCGACAGAACCATACTTCGTCGCAGTGGTCCTTTAGGACTTGAACGGTTTCACATGGAAATTGCTCCCTGAAAATGCGGTTTAAATATTCAAGTATTTAACGAAATATCAACCATTCTTATTATAAACAAAAATGACATTTGTTTACTTAATTTCAACAATAGTTGAAAATTTAAAAGAAACATTCAAAATGTGTGAATGTTCATTTCAGTAATTCTCACCATAGCCGATGATCTGTTTGTATTAGGTAATCGAATACTCACAAGAATGGTGCAGTGCTTTGATTGCTTAGAATATTAACGCTCATCTTGTTTTACAGATGTTCATCTTTTTCGCCTTGTCGCCTTGGTTTCTAAAGCAGTCGAAGCACTGCACCTTTTTTCACAAACTTGCCCATAGCGAAAAGGCTTACATATGCTCGCAGGTGAGGGCGGGAGAGAGAATGATTGATGCCTGAAACTTAATGGGTTGGGCACTTGACTGACAATCAAGAAAATTTGGGTTCAGTTTCCACCAAATGCTGAAAAATAATTATTTTCTTTGTGAGTATATTTGTGCAAATGTTTTTAATCTTTATCTTACGGATGGGACGGAGTATATCCAAGCAGATTTACCTCCCATAAGAACGGGGCTGGGATAAGCCCCCATCCCAGCAATTTTCCTCCTCTTTCGCGTTCTTCTCAAGTCAATGGTCAGTTTAGTAGTACAAATGGTTTGATCGTGGGTGGTAACGAAACAGGTAAAATAAGGGCCTATTGTACAAATAGAACCTTTTCCCTCCCTTCTTCTTCATCTTCTTCACCGCTTTGTATGAAAGTTAACAACCTGCTATTAGATTATTAATATGATTCTTATCTTTCACTGATGTACAATACATGCCTACCGAAGTTATTTGGCATTGTTTATTTGTACTTAAGTGCAGCTACTTCCCTTCTTGTCCCATGTAACGATGCTTTCAGGTGTTACTTAGGTTGATTTGTATGTGGAGGGAAGGGAAGAAGTGATATTTCCCCATATGGAATGACAAATTTCTTTTTTCCAGTCCCGTAAGCTAAAGGTTAAATACAAGTCTTTGAGGGCAGAAAAAGTACAAAAATAACGGGTTTTTTTTTCTTCTTCTCTTTCGTGTACATTTGGAAGTAGAAAAAAAAATATTATTTTGACAAATACAATGACACATCGCTAACTTTAGGCAAATGAAAGACCTTCATTGGAGATTATTTAAAGGTAATGCTTAATTCACAAATATTTTATACATAGCAATCTACACACACAAAGAGGATTTATAGTTATTAACTACGATATATCATTTCATTACGACTTTTGTGTAAAAAATGCAAGTGCTTTTAGAGAAGTCAACGAACTTGGTGCAGGTGTGGTCTATCAGCAGAGACACATCATCCAGACAATTTTCGTTTTTCGTATTATGATAGGGGCAACGATCCTTCTGGAGTTCAACTGCTTGATGCAGAAGGGTTTGCAGCCTTCTAGGTGGAAGCATCACAGAAGGAGGTAAAAATGCTGCCACAAATAAAACTCCAATGACTTTTGCAGAACTTTTATACACATAAAAATCATTTCTTTTCAAAATTGAAAAGAGAAGCATTATAACTACTTCCGAAAATTTTTAGATAGACCAACCTTGTAATTTTTCCATTAGTTTCTGTCTCGAAGGAGCTCCTTTACCTTCCCAGTGAGACATTCGATGCAATTCTTCAGCAGTACTGCACATCATGTAACTAAATAAAGCCATTGATCAAGAAGCTATACATGCAGATATATATTTAAATGCAGTAATCTCCAACATTAATGACTTTCAAGGGATAGAGAGAAAAAAAAAAAAAAGACATCAATCGGAAAGTGTGCAATTCCGTGAAGCATTTGCCACGACTGCGAAATATTTCCGTTAAATGGGAATAGCCATTAATTAGAATGACATTATTAAAAGAGGTTACTGTACATGACTATTTTTTTTTCTGTTTTGTATATTGTGCAAGAACAGTCAAGGTTATGACAGGAATAACAGTTTTTCAAGCGATCGGAATCTTTGTCTACAGAATCAAATCTTTTTTTTGTTATCTGCGTTTTGTTATCTGATTTTGTTATCTGCGGAATCAGACCCCCACACTTCAATGGACAAAAAAGCAGCATGTGTTCTATAATACTACTGGAACTAAACCTAGGTTTAACGCATGATAGATATGCTACCTCTATGCTAATGCAGCATTAAATGCATAAATTAAGAGTGCAAATCATTCATTTTGCCTTTATAAATAAGAACAGAATAAATTTCGTGTGCTTTGTACTTATATAATGAACAGGAGTGCTGGACATTTTATTTGTTCCGCAGTAGCATGTTTTGTTTTTTACATACCAAGGTAGCAGAATGCCTCATGAGATGTGATAGATAGCTTATTGTAATCTCCAAACTAGAATATGGTTAAACCGAAAATGTAAACAGAATGTGCAAAGTTTCAATGAACATTTCGAACTGACTCCACTGTTCTTCGTCAGAAATACATGTGAACTAAATAAGCCTCATTATCTAATTAGTCAAATTCGCATATATCCCTGAAGTGCAACAGCCAGGTCTGTTCAAAATGTACATTGAAATCACTAATTAAATGTCACTAAGCCTACAATGTTGGATTTGTATTTTTTATTTATTCCGTATAGAACTGTACCATTATATTAGTCACAGAACGTGGTTACTCATTACCTTCAGAAGCTTCAAGAAAATTAAATTCTACAGGTAAAGGTGTTCTGAAAATTTTCTAATATGTACTACTAGATATCAAGCACAGCTGAACGTGTTTAAAGGATACAGTCGAAGTTATTTTCCTTTAATTTTTTAAAACCTAATTTAAGACAAAATTTCAAAATGTGATTGAATTTTAAAAGCAATTTTCCTATTTTTCACTCCAGTATATATAATTTAAAGACCAAATACAAGTACTAACAATTTAAATTTAGTATTGCCATGTTATGCTGTTCATTTGTATATTATTAGAGTTCAGATTATATGCAAATGTAGATTTCAGCATCAGTGCATATAAAAGCGTAAAAATTGAATTTCAAAGATAAATGCACATTTTAAAGGCTTTACTAATTTTAAATTTTATTCCTTTATTGGAAGAAATTTCTCTATTACTAAAGCTAAACTTTTTTTTTACTCTTTATCTGAGCTGAAAGACATAGGAATTTGTAAATATACATGCTTAATTATATATATTATATACATAGGGGACCAAAAATACAGTCGTATCTAAATTATAGCCACTATCTTTATTAGGAGAACTGAAGATTTAGTTCTATTGTGCTAGACTGGCAGTAGACCCATGGTCAGATTTTGTTTTAAAGACACACTTACGTAGAGTAAAATTCCATATCATTATGAACATTAGACTTAGTGACAACCTATAACAGATATCAAGTATCTGCAAAATTTTATAAATGCTGTCCAATAACCTCTATAGCTCTGGGAAGGACATTCTTGGCAGATGCTTTTGAATCACAAAAAACAAAGATTAATTTATTTAGAATACCGAGTGACATACATTGTGATATGTCGTATAAAACCTACCATTTTGTGGATATTGAATACCCTTCCTTAGCAGTTAATAATAAATTTGTTTTAAAATGCAGGGGCATATGGTTTTCAAATGTCAAAAATATTTAAGTGAATACTTACTTATTCCTTTTAGATGCACATTAAATATACACACACACACGTTTATTCATTTTAAGTGCTTATACATACATATTTTGTAGATTTTTTTTTTAGTGCACGCTTGCAAGCATATTTTGCTGGTTCTTTTTTTTAGTGCATATAATCCAGGCTCTACTTATTATATAGTCCTTATAACTCCTCATCTGCTTGTGTCGCCAAAAAATTTAGAACTGAGTCAGCACATTTTGTTTTTTTTAACGTGTTCGCTGTCAAAGCTGATATGGTGCTTCCGTTCACACTTGTAAAAGATCCCATCTGCATTTTTATGTTTTTAAATTATTTTCTCTTTTGTGCTTTAAATCTATGTTTTGAGATCCTTTTACTACTAACGGACATTTTGAGATTTCTTTATCTACATTTTGAGAAATAAATGATCCATTTCAGTATGCCAAGAGTATTATGTAGTCCCTTCTTGTACACCAAACACCTAAACACTGCGCGCATTTGCTACAGCAATACTCATACTCAGTGATTCAGGTAAGGCAATCAATAAGAATTTATTTCGTAGCTGGTAAATAAATTCAGTTTGCCAAATATGAGCATTCTCGTAGTTGGCAGCGGACGTGTTACATGTTTTATTTAAATCGCAACACTATTTAGGATATTATATATGCCTTGTTTGCTACATAGAATTCAGCAGTGTACGCTGTGATGCCGAATTTCAGATCTGCCATCAAAATTCTTAGCTTTCATTGCTCATGCAACGTTTTTAAACATTTGTGTGGCAATACTTGCTGCACTATATTGATTTATATTTCCATCATATGAGCATTACTAAGATCTAATTGGAGATTTTATCTAAACTAAGTGTAAATATGGCATATCAATGCACTTTACAGTCCAGACACACTCCACTTTCACGCTGTAGGAGAGAGAAATTTTGGAGATTGCTGCAATGGGCATTATGTTTCGTCTCAATACAACGTTGAAGTAAACAAAATTTAGTTACTAACAAAAGGTAATGGATAAAAAAACAGTTCTATAAACTTACCTGCTAAGCTCATGTACTCTGTTGGTATTAAATCGGAGAGGGGTTAGTTCATGTCGTAGACACTGCAGCGCTTCAAGGACATGCCCATCCTCCAAAAACTCCAAGTACTTTTGCTCCAATAGTAAAAATTTCATTTCCTTAATGGGGAAAAAAAAAAGCAAATCACCACTAACACATTTCTAAATTTTGAGAGAAAACGGAGTTCAACAGGTCTTTCAAGATTTTACACATTTGTCGAAACTAATTCTATTCCATTGCTTGAGTTCAAACTATGTTCAGTCCCCATGACTTACGTCGTGCTGGAAACACCAGTTTCTGTTCAATCACTAAAGTTGAACAGATTATAGAGTGTCGTCAGTTTTAGGATGGGCAGCTACTTTGAGGAGGGGGTTATATGCTGATTGTATTTAACTGCACGAGGACAACTAGGGATATGCTGTACCACAGGGTTATCCAACTTTTTTGGGCAGCGGGCCACTTAAAAAATTTTCATAGATCTTGCTGGCCATCAGCTTCAACGAGTTTCGTTAAAAAAAAATAAAAAGTCTCTCTTCAGAGTTTTTTGCGGTTATTTATTGTTCATTTAAGATACGGAAAGGGGTCGCCCATGTGGTTTTTCCCAATTTCTGAAGAACAAAATACTTTTTTTTTAAAATTATTTTTTCTCATTTCAAATAGTTGTTGGCAGGCCGGATTACGACCCGCAGGCCGTATGTTGGACAACCCTGCTGTACCAGGACTTACAGTTTTCCGAGGAATCCAAACCCCAGACTACAATGGGTAGAAAAAATGACATACACATTTATACCATTGCAATTAAACCTAGCTTAACAGCACTACTAATACACTACCATAGAGCTAAAAGAGAACGAGACCACAAGGATACAACCTGGAACCTTTAAATTATACGTTGAAGCCATGTATGCGATGGTATAATCTCAGTCACATACAAAATGTGGTGCCCCCAATGAACAAACAACTTAGTAGGTTTTACGGAACAAGCCCAGCAAGGGTCATACTGTGCTATGACCTGCGAGTTTTATGAAACAAGCATAGCCTGACCCGTGAGTTTTATGGAACAAGCACAGCATGGCACATGCTGTGCCATGACCTGTGAGTTTTACAAAACAAGCATAGCATGACCCATGAGTTTTATGAAACAAGCACAGCAAAGGTCATGCTGTGCCATGGCCTGTGAGTTTTATGAAACAAGCGTAGCATGACCCATGAGTTTTACGGAATAAGAACAGCAAGGGTCATGCTGTTCCATGACCTACGATTTTCAAGGAATCCGAATCTCTTATAGCTTAGGGAACCAACTCACTGGACTACAGTGAGTAGTTATAGTCCATTAACTTCCTTTTTTTTTTTTGTAGTACCGTTGGAAGTCGAACCCAGGATAATGGCATGTTAGGCAAACATGTTACTATTGCACCACCACAGGGTCTGAACAAACAACTGACAACCACTCATTATTATCAAAAAGCTTTGCTGTGAGACACTGAAAGGTCGAAGGAACAAATGGCATGAATGTTGATAAAACATAATCTGCTTGATAGGTTATCTAAAGGTAACCATGCGAAAGACTAAGAACAAGTTTTAGATCACAATACGTGACTTAAAAAAAGTCCATAAAAAGCATTATAGTAAGGATACTTGATACTTTAAAACACATTTTAATATACTCCATCTAGTACCTTTTAAAATTTAATGACCTAGAACAATTATCAAACTCTTTTTTCACATTCTCTTAAACAGACTATTGTGCTTTCAAAGTCTCTAACCTTGGAATCAATCGCTACTTTGAGTACAAGAATTTAAATCAATTGGCAGCAAACTAAAGATTAAAACATTGAGAAATCTTCAAATTTTCAGTAAAACCCATTCCTTGTATTACAAGTCTATACTATTACCACTAAACTATTGTTGCCCTGCCTTTCTCATACCTTTTTTTTTTTTTTTTTTTTTAAGAGAGCCAAGTTTAACAAATTATGTTCAAAGATCCACAACCTCACCCTTTCAAAATGGGTACCCCCTCCTTTTTAGGAAAGCTCCCAAAAAAATTTAAGCATCCAAAGCACATTGAGTATGGTGTACGCATTCCTAACAGAACACTCTAAAAAAACAATTAATTCAAAAAATTATTTCTAAGAAAAATTGATTCAATAAAACTACTGAATAAATGGAGGTGTAAACTTACAACAAGGGAATGTGGACTTTCAAGAAGTGACTTCAAATCAATAAGGTCCACTTCTCCCTAAAGAAGAAGGAAAAAAAAAATCAGAAATTCTCAAACTTCAATCACAGTAATAATTAGAATTCAGCAAAATTAATTATTGACACATTCGGTGTACGAATTTGCCTACTCCTCGTAATAATTGACAAGGGCTTAGAAAATGGAGGGGTGCAAAACTCCTCCCACTGGATATTGAAACACGTGGTCCTTTTCAACACCAAATCATGTGTGTGAGGCTTTTTGTAAAGCTATGTGAACCCCCTCATCATTTTTTAATTGCTATGCCCCTGATAGTTTCAAGCCCAATTCCACTCACCTGTATGTAAAACAAAAAGATTACAATAATTTGATAAAGGCCTTTATAATGAAAATGAACATAAGGTGGTTTTGGGCTACGTGTTACATATAGGTTTTTATTGCTAGGTGTACTAACTTGTGTGTGCTAGCCTTGTACTCTCGAATTTTCCACATGCTCTCATATTCAGATTTGCCTAATTCAAAATCTTTGTTAGCGCTCTTCATTTTTAAATTATCCAAATTGTACTGCAATGTAGTTATAATGTGAATGTCAAATTGAATTATTTTGATTAGTCACATCCTCATTACTATTGTAAAAAAATTCTGAAAGAAAGTATATTTTTTCTAAGTTTTTGAACTGACAAAAACATTATACTCTTACTCATGGTTTTACTAATATGTACTAGAGATGAGACAGGCTCAAGCTCATTAGACGGATACAACTGAAGCCAAAGACTGAATTTTCAATACCGAAATTCTCCAAAAAATACAATTATGTAATTAATTTTCGAGGACTGTAAAAATATGTGTCTATAAAAATTCGAAGGAAATTACACGGTGTAGTTTAGTAAAAAAGTTTTAAATTTAAATCATATGTTAAGGGGTTAAAGCTATATTTGAAGTTTCAAGCTTGGACTCAAATTTCCATAAAGTATTTCGGGCTCAGGTAGGTTCAAATCACAAATCTACGGGCTTGGGCCTCGAAAAATTAGCCTGAACTCATCTCTAGTATGTACATGTGAACTGCATATTTTGCATTTTAATTCTTTACCATTTTAAAAGCATAACATTTAAAATTAAAACAACTAACTTAAGTGATGACATACTGTGCATCAATGTTAGTAACTGACAATAGGTAAATTACCACAGTTTTCAATAGATTTAATTGGCTATTCATAGCTGGTTAATTAGCCATGTGCTACTATCATTAGAACAACTGACACATCTGAACGTGCGATGTCAGGTGGTGTTGCCTAAAATGGTAGCTACAACTATGTGGTCGAGGAAATACAGAAAATTAGCTGTGGGACTGCTGGCTGAATTTTAATTGTGCAAGGACAATGTAGGTCATGGCGTGCCAAACGAGGTGAACCTGTACATACGGTTTTACAAATTAATGGATTTTACATATCATTAATAGAATATCTAAAAGTTAAATAGAATATATAAAAGACTGATGAAGCATCTCTTTTCGTGGAGTAATTTTTTCTCAATGGGAGAAATAATACTAGAAGACAACTTATCGTTAACAGTGATATTAGCATATGCTTCAAAGAAATTCACGCCAAAGTCAAGCAGAGAAAAATCTTTTTGAATAAGTTGTGACTTATTAACTGAAAATCTATGGTTAGCTTTCCATAAGCGCTTAGCCAAGGTTGATTTATGGAGATCTTGCATATGGACATAAGCTTCATGGTTTTTGAACCTAATGTGAAGGACTCATCATGTTTGGTTAATGTAAATATGGTTACATTCGCATGGTATTGAATAAATTTTCTACAAATCATAGCCCAGGATGGGGACAACAAGAACTTGGACATTTACCAAAAGATTATGTTCGTTTATAGCTATCTTGAAATATTTAACTAAAAAGGAAACCTTTTCTAATTTGATTTATTAAATTTTAAAAAAGGTATTTTTATTTTTCTTTCAAAAAGAAATTTGACTGTTGATTACATTTTTGAACGAAGTCTAATAAAATAAGGAGACGAGAATTGATAGTATATTAATTTCACATCGTGCATGCTCATTTTATATTCTAAATAACTCACAGAATACTGTTGTTCTTATATGAAGGCCTAAATTACTTGTTTACCATTTGTGCCATTTAATTTTTAATAAAATGCATCTTTATATTCAAATGTCATCAATGAATATAATAAACAGAATGGGTCCCAAAACCAAACCTTGCAGAACACCTCTCATGTCCAACTTTCTATAATCATTATCAAATACATACGTAAACGTGCAATTTCTTTTTCAGGAAAAAGGGTTTACTTAATGCTTTAGTTTTAAAATGTAAGTCTATATTTTAAAACTGTAACGACCTTCCAACAGAACTGGTAACAATTTTCCACAGGTAAAATATACAGTTGTGCTATAAAACTTTTTTAGAGGGTTTAAACCCAACTATCAATGAATGATACCTTGTTTTTTGAGCTATTTTCGTTATCAGGATGGTGGCCAAATCAGTTATCAATTATCATTTTTTTCCAACTTAATATTGGTATCTAAATATCTGCATATTGGCAAATAATTTTCTTTTAATGTTTAGTTTTGGAACAGGTAAATTTCCATCTTTATTAAAAAAAAGTAAAAACAGTAGCACGTTAGCTATTTAAAACATCTCCCTTTGTATTAAAAATACTCCAAATATTCTTAATGGAATCAGGAATAGAATAAATACAGATGAAAACTTTTATGACGTAATGATCATAAAGCTAATTTTTTCTCTCTTTAACAAAAAACTAGTAACAAATTACTATACCACTGGATAAACTGGATTCATGTTACAGACTCAAGATGATTATGGGTCAATATATTTTAACATTTGAAGTTTAAAATAATCTGTTCATGCAGACACTGCTAAAAGGTTACAACGATTTCTCTAAAAGTTGTAAAAGTATCTGTAGAAGTTCTTTGAATAACAATTAACTGGTCTGTTGTTTTGCTAATCTTTGTGATGGAAGGCACTACATGGAGGTGTATATTTACTTATGATTTTTTTATTATTATTATTCATGAATTGTACTGCACATAAAATGCATAAAAAATTATCATTGTTCTAACGAGAAGTAAGTAAAGATTCGACATATAAATGACGTTAAAGCACAAAATTCCTGTCTACCAAACGCTATTTGAAAATTTCAACTTGAATGATAACTATACAATAAATATTATGTGATTTGGTGCTCAATATCATGAGAGAGAGAGATGTGTTTTTAAACATTATAATACATACATTGAATAACACAATATCATTGGGCAACAGAACATCCCATTTCAAAGGTCAACTGAAAACTCCTAAAACCAGTACAGAAAATTCAAATAAGTAAGGTACTGGTCTGTAAGGTTCTGGTAGAGGTTTTCACATGTTTATTGGGACAAGTTAGCTTTTAAAACATTGTTTTTAAATTTTACACCAATGTTGAAATAACGGTTAAGGAAACAATGTAGAAAATTAATCTTACAGAACTAGAAACTAATTTTTTTCCTCTTCCATCACATCAATACCACTACAGAAAAAAACTAGCTTTTTTGATTTCACAGTTAAATCTGCATATAACTATACTCTCCCCCATCCTGGCAGATAGACTGTATCATACTCAATCTTATCTATAATGATAAGTTTTTCTATTAATTTGAATATAGTCAAAGACAGATTTCATTATATACTCAATATGATATGGATACCAGTACGTATAGTCTACGAACAACATTTTTAACAACATCTATTTAAGAATGAAGAAAATTGTTTTGGGTCCTCCGTTCTGCTTAATATCATCATACCTATCAAAAATAGCAGCAAATCATTTTTTTTTCATTAATGGTAATTTCTAATATAGGTCAATGAAATCGAGAGAGAAAAATAGTTATTTATATTCATAGTTTACGATAATCATTTAAAGAGAGAAAAGGGGAAAAGACAATTTTCACATCGCTTCTAAGAAAAACTGGCATCAATATGAGTTTTTTTAGGTACCTTAATTTTCATAAATGAAAAATAATGAAAGGGGAAACACTGTTAAAAACAAGTCATTACCTGGTGCCAGTCTCCTTCCATAACGTGAGACTGAAATTTAGCAGCTGATGGGTGGTCGAGTCTGCAACCTGATTCTTTCATTAACTGTTCCGCAGTACGACTAAAAAAAAATATTTGCATGTTAAAAAATTCAAAATTAGGACAAAAACACAATAAACTTTGAACTCAATTTTCTGCACAAAGCCTTATGAAAATGCATAACTTGAATTGCATATTTTAATTTTAACGTATCTTTAAAAATATATGGTTTATTTTAAAAACAATGTAAGAACAACTATGGCTATACCATGTTGGGATCTACAGTTTTCCGAAGAATCCGAATCTCTGTTGCCTGGGAAATAAACCTGGGTTTACAGTGGCCAGAAAAATGGCATATGTTCTAGAGTACCATTGGAATCAAACATGAGTCAATGACATGATAGACACCTCTACGCCACAATAAGGCTTTGTCAAAATAAAAAAAATTAGTTTTGAATTTTTTACCCATTTATATAAAATACAATCATTTATTAAAAAAATTATATAATACATATAAAATATTTGAAAAAGAACTAGGAATTATTTGGTGAGAAGATTATAGATCAAGGTTATAACTCTTAACACTGTCAAAGTGTCATTTCATCTAGAATAAGTGGTACTTGCTCGAGGAGCTGAAGTTCCGAACTTGAGCATAGGACTTTTCAGCTTATATTTTTAATTACGCCAAACATATTTTTTGTTTTTCATTCGAATAACATGTGTATGTTGTTACACAAGAAAGCAGCATGTTCTCCAGGCAATGCTGTGCACAGAAAAGTTTAGGGTTTTCCAAATTCCCCTCCATTTGAAAAACATCATTAGATGAAAAAATAAAAATAAATTCATCATGAAATAAAGTTTTGTCTTTATCGATCTCGAATTTTGGAATTCTGACCATGGGCGTGTCAACAGGCTATGTAATAAACTGCTGTATGTAATAAACTGCAAATACAGAAAGTGAAATTATGTATATTTAGAAAACATCACATACAAAAAGGAAACAATTTGGCATTTTGCCAATTTTAGAAATTGAACTTATTAAGTTTGCTTTCCTTGCGTTTCTAAGTGGCAACAGTTAAGAAAGCCTGCGAAGTGAACATGGTGTTTCTATTGTGGGAGCCTACAAAGGAACCCATGAGGTTTAGTCCAAGGTCACCAATTGAAGATACAATCATTGAAGAAATGTAATAATTCATCCAGTTGAAAATCATATTTATTAATACTTTAAATGTTTAATTTAATTCATTAATATACAACAATAAATAAATTTTATTTGAATACATAGTAAAAGAAATTTAGTGCACTATTTTTTTTGGCAGAGCCTTCGTGGTACCTGTGTACATGTCCATGGTAAATTAAAGATTGATCATTATTTTAGAATTGAAACACAGTGACACTGTTACCAAATACAAAATGTGAAATTATAATTATGAAATATATTTTGCTAGATACAGAAAGTGAAATTATGTATCTTTGTAAAACATCACATAAAAAGGAAACAATTTGGCATTTTGCCAATTTTAGAAATTGAACTAAGTTTGCCTTTCTTGCATTTTTAACAAGGAACCCTAGGGAAATGTTGCTCATACTTTGCTTTCAAATTCATATCAGTTGATAGATAAAGGTATCTAAGTAAATAATCTGCAATCAGTTTTGCAGAAAAATTAAATTCTGATTTTTTATTAATTTTCAAAATTTTGACATTTGGTGCCAAATTTGGCTGGATTTGGGGCCATTGGCAAAATTTTCTTCCCGTATAATGATATGTATTCCTCATGTGTTTTTTGTAAAATTGTAAATCTTATTAAAAAGAACTTAGCTCATGTTTTTTGAAACAAGAGTTTTTGTTTATAACATTACCAACATTTATTATTAAATGTTGATGATACATACAATCGAAGAAATGTATATGAAAAAATAATCGTCTTTTAAAAAGTGTACGGATGGATAATTCATAGTCAAAGTTTGATCAGTAAGAAATATTTTTAAAAATTAACGTTATTTTTCTCTGATTTAGCTTAATCAAATTTTATGTAATGAAAAACAAAAAAGCTTGCATTTGGCCTACTAATGAAGTAAACAACATACCAAAGAAACCTGAAAATGGTTTCATATCAACACTACTGGCGCCAGAATTTCCCCGACATGAGGACACCCCTTCTTCAACAGAGGGGGGGGTGGGCGAATAGAATATGTACCAAACCAAAATAATATTGCAAATTAATCGAACTGCTTCGAGAGGGGACACATATCCCTGGATCTATCCCCATTGGCGATACTTTTGCAGGTCAGTTGATAAAAATTGACAAGTTGTATTTTTTATAAAAAATAAAGGGAGTTAAAACTCATTAATCATCGTTCAAAATCAAATTCTCAATTTGTCGTAAAATTCTGTTACTTTCTGTTAAATCATCAATCGTCATTACAGTAGGCATCGCCTCATATTTTTAAATGGCAAAATCCAACATGAGTTTCAAAGTATTAACAATATTTTTCATT
>QLNU02014802.1:5636650-5647719 GCA_006491805.2 Dysdera silvatica | reverse complement strand
ATTGCATAAAGAGAGGTTATAGATCTCACTAATAGCTCAGTTAATGAGTTAAATAAGTGCTAGGTGTTGGGTTACAACACACTTTGATAGTCAAGAATAGGAAGGAAATTTTAGCAAAAGATAACCAACTTGGAAAAAAAATACATATAAAAAATATATTTACATACAAAAGGTTAAACACTGGTAAAATAGCAATGAAAAAGATCACCCAAGCTTTCGGACTCGTCAGCAGCAGTCCTTCATCAGGAGAGATCACTCCTGATGGACTGCTGCTGATGTGTGCAAAAGCTTGGGTGATCTTTTTCGTTTGCTATTTTACAAGGGTTTAACTTTTGTATGTAAATTTCTTCCCTGGTACCTTGCACCTTACTTCTATATATCAAAAGTAGCTAGAAAAAATGAACTAATGCGGTATATAACTTATATTATGCCAAATGCTAAAATACGAAGGAAGTTCCAGATTAGGTTACCTTCATACCTTATAGTAGAGAATGAAATCTAAAATAACAAAACCACAATTATATAATCATCTAGTATAGACATACACTATTTAGACAATTTTAAATTTTTGAAATATCAACAATAAGACTCAGTTACAAAAATTATCATATAAACCAGGTTTTTTAAAGGTAAATTGAGACATAGATCACTAAATTTAGGAATTTAAAGATGAAACCATTGACTATGTAAGTGACCACCGACTGGATGTGTGATTTCATGTTTTAACTGAAGTAATATTTCTTGTTTGGTGTTGAAGTGATTTTTAAATTAGCCCTTTAAATTGATAGTCATCATTGAGGGATATTACCAACTTCTGAGACATGGGAGATGGCATTGGTATTAGTATTTTTTTTTTTCACATTGAAAAATGTTGGTAGTATTGGAGTGAGGGGTGCTACGTACTTTAAGCCGAGACCCCTCAGGTGTTGGCCAATGAGTCTGATAATGTCTTGATCAGTCTGAGATCGTATCTTGGTGGGGGAGGACTTGTGGACTTCGCCGTTGAATTCGGCGATATCCGAATCAAAGGGGCAAGTACCATTTTGCAAGTCATGACTGGTAGAAGCATTGCCGTTATGACAACCATTGCTCGCTTGCTGCATGTTAGTGGCGGATAGGCGCAGCTTTTTCAAGGGTGGGGGAGACACTCCACCGTCGTCTGAATCCGCGCTCGATGCCAGGCTTGCTTCAAATGGATTGGCGATTTAGGATCCACTTTACAACGAAGGTGTCTTTTCTGAGACTAAAAGAATAATATCCATGGGATAACAAGCTTCTAAGTATAAAAAACTTCATCCAACGGCACCTTAAAAGCCACCCCACTAACTTTTGTAAACAACGAACAACTGTTGTTCAACAGAATCTCAGCTGTGTGTGGCTTCAGTTTCTCAAGCAATGACGTCACGGGCAAAGCATTTTGGGAAGTATCTAAACTGGAGTTCGTCTTGCGTTCAGATTACTATTAACTATAATAAAGTAATTTATGTAATTTAAACCAAACTAGTCGCTCTTTTTTTTTTCTTGGAGAAACAAAGACTGATTTTATAATCTTACTAATTGGAAAAATTTTTAGCCTATTAAATTTATTTTTGATAACACATAGCAAAATTAACCTGCTGGTATATTTCAGCTCTTCAGGGCTCATGGAAACTTTTAATTGGTATTATGCTTCAGTTGTCAATTTTAATCGTATATATATATATATAATGAAGGAACAAAACTCACTGCCTGGTGTAATTCTTATTTTAAAATTTAAAATGATTTTTAATGCCCATATAGAAATCGCGATCTTTGATCTTGTTAATCCTTTTTCAATAACCAACCCAATAAATTAATATATATTTAAGACTGTTGTAACATGAAAGTTATTTTTTAATGCTGCAATGAAATTAGTTAACTCATTCATTAGAATCAGGAAGAAACTGTAAAATCTGATTTTAGATTTTAAAGTGATCTCTAAATTGCGTCCAATTTCATACAGTTATATCCATTGCACAAGTTGTGTTTTCAGAATACTTATTTCCAATTCCGTAGCTAAAAATAAAAGTTAATGAAATTCTACTTCTCATTATTTCAACCTGGTCCACTTTGTTTAGTTCTCTAGCCCTTGACCTCTCTATCGTCATTTTCAAAACACTTGTCCGAGAATAGTTTTCTTCTGGAAAGCTGAGCCACTACCTGCGGACTACAGTCCCATCAAAATCTGAACAACAACAATAACAACAACAATTATAATTCTTATTACGTTCCATTAAATCATGGTGCAAGATAGACAGGCGAGCCAACTCCCCTTTTCAGTTGTGATAAATAATCTGTGCAATAGTGGTTCATTAAATGTCACGCTGATATTTGTATCGATAGATGACGCTACCAACTGCGGGCCTAAGAAATTGAACATTCTAATAATACGCGTCTGTTTAATTGCTGGTTATTTGTTATAATTTTTTTTTGTTTGGATGTTTTCTGCCATTTTAAGCTTGTTTTATTTTTTATTTGTGAATTGTGTTTAAAAAAATGGGAGGAACATTTTTCGTTCCACATTTCACTTCAGGTTACAAATCCGATGATACACCTATGTCTTTATTTAAAGCTTCCAAAGACGAAAAAATAATTGAAAAATGTAGGAAGTCAATCGCTCGTAAAGATCGTATACTTACGCAAAAAGAGTATGTGTGTGAGAAACACTTTTTGAAAGATGCAGTGATAAAAAAATAGACTACTTGTTTTTGTTCGTTTCATTATTTTTTTCATAATGTGAAATTCAACTTCGTGTATGTTCGTTTTGGAAAAAATCCATTATTCCCTTTTCTTATAAAAAATTTGTTAGTCCCATTTTTTGGCAGTTTTAATAATTGTAATAATCTCAAGCTAGGCAATAGTTGTATGATGTATAAATTAAATTATTAAATTTATTTTTCATCTATATATACATTACAGCACTATAATATTTATTCAGAGACCGATTTAGGCCAAGTGGCGCCCCGTGTGAGATCAGAATTTCCGCCCCCCCCCCCAGCTAAGTATTAGTTATTTTTAAAAAAATTCCTTTTGTAGAGTATTACCAATGAGTGAAACATTAACAGTGCTAAATATATCATAATAATTTGATATTTTACTATTCTTTAACAAATTTGTTTTATTTATTATTTTAGGATTTTTTTGTTTTGTTTAAGAACTGTATCAAATTTCAGTCGTTTATAAAAAGATTTTCAAATTCCACATAGGTATTAAATTTTGCTACAGAGCACATGAAAACTATTTGATTCAGCATTTAATAGTTGAGTTTAATTTCTAAAATAGGAATTACGCTCGCGGAGTTGAAATATTCTGTGCTTATGATATAATAAGCCACGGTGCATATTATCTTTTATCGTGGAATAGGCCCGCAGTCGCGAGCGCAATCTATTGGGAAGTGACACTTGAGAGTCCGATGGTTTCTTGGAGTTGGCTCACCTCCCTATCTTGCAACATGCATTACATAAAGACAACAGAGTCACTTACGTTTATCATCTGATTCGAATTTTTTAATTAAAGGATGCACGGAAACTATGACAAAATGCAAAACCCACGGGTAACGTGATTAAACGCATTCTGCTCAAAAGCAGAGTCGTGTTTGCTTGAGTGCAAGATAGGAAAGCAGGGCTGTCGCTTGAAACAGGGTGTGGGGGCTCAGAAAGTTATATGGGGTTCTGAATGCTACAGAGGCGAGCGTAAAATTCGTTAATGTTTTGAGATATTTCATTTTATTTTTATTTATTTATTTCATTGTATTTTTATAAAATATAATGCTAAATATCTACAATATAGATATAACATTTTTTAATGAAGTTAATTAATTCTTAGTACTCTCTGTATGCTTTGACAAAACTTAAGATATGAACTTTTAACGCTCACGTATAAATAGCTCGAACTGGATTTTTTTTGTTTAGGAGAAAAAGAAACGCCGCCATCCTAGATTCGAACCAATGTCTCTCCGTTTACCCCGAAGTATCTTGACCGCTAGATGAACGAAGACAAGAACAACGCTCTCTTTCTCCATATATAAGGATGTAAGATATTATTACTCTTCTCAGAGATAACACAATTGCCAAATAATAACAACTCAGCGGTCCCAACAGAGGGACCCTGGTTCGAATCCAGGATGGGGACGGCGTCTCCTTTTCTCCTAAACAACAAAACCCCTCTAGTTTGAGCTATTTATACGTGGGTGTCAAAAATTATTGTATAATAAATTCCCCCACGAAATACTCACAAAAAACTCGCCCCGGAGGCTTTGTGTGTTGACCATTATTTGGCAATTGTGTTATCCCTGCGGAGGGTAATAATATCATACATCCTTATATACGGAGAAAGAGAGCGTTGTTCCTGTCCTCGTTAGTCTTGCCGTCAAGGCCCTCCGGGCTCAACGGAGGGACCTTGGGCATCCCCTAGTCCCAGTCTGATCATGGCCCTGGAGAAAGGAAAAGTATACTTGACAGGAAAGTGTAATAGTCAATCAGTTTCAGACTTTTGTTTGTATTCCAACCAGCCTGTTTTAACATGTATACATATATTTTTGTAATTCATGATTGGTATTTAAACTCACTTGTTTTAAAAGTATTGATGGAGACAGTAGTATTGCACAAAAATCTTGGCACCCTAACGCAAAATTAATTTTAGTGACCAATATCGATTTTAAACAGGGATCAGAATCTGGCATGTGTAGACTTTAATCACAGAAGATTTTTATCAGTATTAGAGACAATTTATTAAGCAATTAACTATAATGGCTACTTGCATTGGAGAGAACCATAGCGCTCGGTTGGAGCAAAAATGATGCTCTTGCTTGTTCGACAGTCCAAAACTCAATTAAATTTTATAGCCGGCCACGCAATATGAATGGTCGGCTCGTTCACCACATGGGCAGTTTTGATCCCTGGTTGGATGGGAAGTGACGCAGGGACAAGCACGTGCCAAGAGAGTGGCAGGTTTTTAGCCCCCCCCCCCACTTTTGAAAAACACTCTTAAAATTTTAACTACAAAAGTAACACTAACCATCACTACTAATATAGCAGATCTGAAACAACTTTGGATTCTAATTTCATTTTCTGTCATTAGATGCCGGCACTATACCGTCAACACTACTTTGACAGTGCCCCCTAACATATATATTGCTAAAAACCATTAGAGTCTCTTTATCTAAACATTTTCTTTCAGTCTTTGTGAAACCATTGATTTTAAAGCTTGGTGCTCTGCGAAATCAGTAAAATTGAAATCGTTCAAGTGGTTGTTGTTTTGTAATTCAGTTTATTTTAACTATTTAATTAACTAATTAACATCTAATTAACAATTATTCTAATTAATATTTTAAAATAATTGTAGGGAATTTGTGGCAATAGAGGGCGCGTTTGTAGGCGAAAAGGCCTCTCGCCTCACCCCCCCCCGACTCTTCAAACGTTGGCACGTCCCTGGGCATGGACATCCATCTCAGTCCGGGCATGGACATCCATCTCAGTCCAGGCCTGGAATTACATTGCCGCCTTCGGCTGCCATCCTCGCCAACCCACATCCTGCCCAATAATAATGATGATAATCTCAGTCCGGGCACCTACACACGTAAAAATGTCAGTGTTTCCAAAAGTTACATCAGCATTCGGGAATATATTGAAGCTTGCTGGCGCAAACGGAAACGTTCATCATGGGGAGCCATTGTTGTCCCAGGGTTTGAAGCGCACAAATGCCCTTTCAGCTGTGAAAATTTCCCCGGGAAAAATAGGGGAATAACAGCCTGAGAACGGGAATCGCCCCACTATAATATTACTTGTAAATGTACAGTCCGTTCGCGGAAAATTGACCAGTGGTACCGTTAGAATTCAAGGGAGCTGACGTCACAAACGGGTTGGTTCATTACAGTAGAGGGAAGGGCGTCATTTCATAACTGGTTTTTCTGACGTCAACTCCCTTGAATTCTAACGGTACCACTGGTCAATTTTTCGCGAACGGGCTATCGTCTCGTATACTTTTGTCAGATGTCAAAATTACACTGCCTTGTCTTACAGGGGAAAGAACAATAATGTCGTATCTGCAAACATATGTGTGATATATATGGACCAGTGGAGTCCGACTGCCCCCCCCCCTTATAATTTAAAATAAATTACAATTTTAAATATATCGTGAAGTATAAATGCATGTCGTAAAATGTGCTTCTCTCCCCGCTAATAATTTTGAAAACTACGTTGCTGTCGGTAAACAAAGATCATATAAAAAGAATTAGCTAAAAAACATAGCTAGATATTCAACCATAAGTTTGCTTTCACTTGTTCAAAAGTAAGGTAATTGTACTAAAGATTTCAATTTCTTTGAAGTGTGTATTTTATTCTTCTACTAAAGCCAAGGATGTTGTTAATGATCCGAGTGATAATGCTTTTCTTGCGGTAGGTCACAAACAACTGTTTTTTTCAGGTTAAATAGCATCAAAAGTTTAATTGCATTTGTTCCTTTGCAATGCCAACTGATGGCATAGTCAGCCCATAAATTACATCGAACCAAACTATAGTTAGTTACATCCTGGTTAGCAACCATTTTCATTTGTTTCGATAATAGCAAAAGTTTTCCTTCCTGTTCTGAAACAATCGTAAGAAGCCAATTAAATAATGCAACAAAGCTTACGTTAACTTAATTTTCACTTTTCAATTGTATCTATAGACATTAAAAAAGATCGCCCAGAGTAGAATATTCATTATTGGAACGTAGCTTGTTGAATTCTCGCATTTCGTTATTGTCTATCCATCTTTCAAGGGATTACTTGGACTTATAAATGAAAAAAACCTATAATAGAAAAACAAGGTATCACATGAGAAGGATTCAGGACCTTATCTGAACGACGTACAAATGGAAAACGCATTAGCGGTATTCCATTCATGGGTGGATTGACCATTTTGCCTCCCCTAAGCTATTTTTGTCGCCCCAAGGCTACTTTTTGCCGCCTCCTTTCTACTCGTCCGTCCCCAAATTAATGGTAGGAATATAAAAATTGCTACATTCAATATACGCTAAAATTTTTTGCGCTGACAATAAATATGTTGAAAAACAAACTCATAAATTGAAACATAAACATTAAACAATATTAACTTATATTGAAGTATTATCTCTTCTTGGTATATAATAAATCAAATTCAATTTTATTGAAATAAATTTTAATTTTAGCAAAAAATAAAAGGGCCTATCAAGCACTGGTATTTAAATGGAAAGCATGACGTCTAGCTTTCTTCTCGGCAAAACATCTGATTATATCATATGGTATTAAATTTTTTATATCAAACTTAATACACAAAATTTTGCCGCCCTAGTCTATAGCCTATTGGAAAATGCGTCACGGATTCCACTGAGTGACGTGGCTATTTTTTTTGGTGCTCCTTAGGCAAGAAATCATTTTGGGTTCCCTGCTTTCATTAAAATAAGGGCCCAAAAAGTTCACTAGGGTCACGCCTACTTTTATATCGTAACTACATTCCTGATGGCAGATTCAGGAAATAGTCCTCCCTTGGCAGGGCCGTTTCTACCATTAGGCCAGAGTAGGCGACCGCCTAGGGCGGAAAAATGGCGTAAAAATTTTAATTTTAAATCAAACAAAGAAAAAATTGAGCAAATGAGGAGAAAAAATGAAAAAGAGGAAAAATTAAAACATATAATTGTTTTCAAAAGCATACGGGACAATTACTTAATAAGTCTTTACTTCGACGAATGTAAAATTTCTTGATGTGTTTAATTATTTAATTTTGCATACAAGTCCTTTTATATCTAATACATTTAAGCCTTCTAGCTCTGATAATACAACGTTGTGTTTTGAAATATTACTCCGTCAATATTACAGTTTTCAAAAATATAAAATGTTGAAATTAAACAATTATAACATGTAGCAATTGTTTTACTATTCACAATATTCTAATATTACAAAATAACTAATATAAGTTTAAAATATAAATATAATTAACGGGTTTAATGATTCAAAGTATAACAGAAAATTTACATTGTTGTACCGCCAAGGGCGGACACAGTGAGGAGGTCTCAGGGGTCATGACCCCCAAATATATTTTTTCACTGTAAAAAATTCCAATTTTCATGATAAATGAAGGGTGTTAAGACAAGATCATGGAAAATTCTGTCCTTGACCTCTCCAAAATTAAAGGCTGTGTCCGCCCCTGTGTACCTTTGAATGTTGGTGGTGGTAGAGAGGGGGGGCTGTAAGCGAAAGAGTGGGGGCGGAAAAACACCTAGAAACTGCTCTATCTCCAGGAACGGTTTATATTCTTGTAGACCGCTGATTCAAGGAATATAGTTCTTTGCTATATTGCAGCTCCTTTACAGAGAAAGAAAAGAAATACGTTTGGGGAAAAAATAATCACGCATATCGCATTAATTTCTTCATATGTGAAAATGATTTTCCCAATAGTTATTAAAATTAATATTTTAATTAATAATTTTATATAATTACTAATATTCTATAATGACAAGTATATTTTGGACTTTTACTTGCTCTCGTTTTAGATTGGTAGACAGAACTATCAGAAACGCCAGAGAAAAAGCGTTTGAAATCCGATATTGTGCACGTTTACGTTATTCGGTTCACGAATAATTTATGTCAAGACCGATATTAAAGTTATATTCATCTAGTATTTGTACTATATAACATTTTTTTTCAACAGTGCAACGTTGATGTTGAACGAAACAACGCACTGTCGTGTTTGAAAGCTTTTATTTTTGAGCTTTCTGCTGTTGCCTTTCAACAGGTGCCGTCTCTAGGCACGCTCTACTTACGCCTACTCGGAAAACTGACTCTCTGCGCCGCTGGCTCTACTGAATAATACAACACTAAAATCGATAATCATATTTGTTGAGTTGATCCAGTTATTTTAGCGGTAGCAGTTCATGAAGCTCATAAGATGAAGTCACCACAGATGGCTCTTTCGCATGGGACACAAGAAAGCCCAGGACAGGAAGGAGAGCAAGCATCGATGTCATTTTTTACTACCTACTTTTTTACCTAGTAGGAGAATTACTAGGAAAAGGAAAGAAAAGACTCCATTTATTGCATCGTGTACTGCTGTAAGAAGTTTTCCATTAGAATAATCAAATATTTTTTAAGAATAGGATTTGATTTATCCACTGCCATGACCAAAGAGTTTTTGCGAATGTAGAGAAAAATTATGCTTATATTTTTAGCTAACGTCAGATTAAGGGACAAGTATATGTATTAACTGCCAGAGACGCCAGCCTTTGGCGACAAACTAATGAATTGTTTTAAAAAACCTACATCTAATAATTCAAAGGTGCGTCTAAATAACTTTTTGCTCAGGGATAGCAATACCTAGGGGCAGCTTAAGGGCTTGCGGGATCAGGTTGGCGCGCTCATTCAAACGGACGGCGGGCGGCCGCCTAGGACCCCGTTTGGATGAGGACACCGAACTGAAGTCAAGTTCAAATTTTTTTTAATTGACCCAACAGTAGAAAATCTCTCTAAAAAGAGAAGTTTAGAGAAATCCTTTCAGAGACTTTTCGCCACTTTTATAGGGTATATGGCTCACTGTGCATCTGTGAAACCTCTCCTTTTCGCCAGAGGTTGGGGGGAGGCGCCAAAAAGCAATCTGTGTCAGGCCGCCCGGGTTCAAAATCAACCTCGAGCCTCCCCTGGCAATACCTATATTTGGCCCAGTCTTTAGACAACGTGTTGAGACAGCACCCTGTAAAGATCTATTGAAAAGTTATGTTCAGAATCATGCAATGAGTCTTTGAAATTTTAAGGTAGCCATGATCATTAACATTAATCAATGTCAAATTAGATATTAAAGCACCATTTGAGAATCTCGACAAGGAACTGTTGCACTCATACGGGAAAAGTTTCATCAATAATCACAATTGAGGACAATTTCTAAAATCATATATGCAATATGGGGTTCGAGGTTCAGAGGTGACTAAAATGGAGGAGACGCTATAATAAGTATTTGCATACCGCTAGGAAATAATAATTGGAACGCAGCCGAAGGAGTCTTAAAAAATAGTATATACGATAGAAGAAACGATGAGAAAAGGAAATTTGGTGTTAATACCTTAAGCGGGAGTAGGAAGGTCCACGGAGATCTCTCGAAGCTTTAACGCCAAAAGGTTAGTTCTGGAACCAAAGTCGCCATCAGTTCGTGAGTCCTTATTTTCCCTATATTTGGTATTTGCAGAAAATTATATAGGGAGAGAATATCCGAGGTTTTGATTAACTATATTGTATCATTGGTCTTGCGTGTTTCCAAATAACCGTTATGCGTAGGCATAATACTATTAAGGTATTTTATTATACTTAATAAACAAATAAAATGCTGAACTCTGTTACATTGGTATTTTTTAGGGGGGTGGGGGTGTAATTTAACTACCACTATACGTCTTTCGGCCAAACTAATAACTAATTAATAGTATAATTGACTGTTGCATTTTCCCGTTAGCATTTAAACTAGTTTGTAAACTTTGTTTAGAAAGGACTATCGTCCTCTTTCCTCGTTAGAAATTTCTCACTGTAAACGTTTAATTTTTGAAACATATGGCGCGTTTAGCTTCAATTGAAGGTGATTATTTAAAGGAAAACCATGGTCTGATGCTTTACCAATTATTAAAATTTTTTTTCCTGTAAAGTAGTATTCCAAAGCATTACCACAGTTGAACCGTGTTTGTACCCAAGATTTTTTTTTAAAAAAGGGGGTGTTTTTGAAGATAAAAAGAAAGATTGATTTTGATGGAAATAAAGTTTTCTTTCATAAGGAATTTTATTTTGCTGCTAAGAATATTGTTCAAATGGACAGATTTTAACTTCTAATGCTGTTCGCTTCGTACACGGCCTCTTGAAGACCTTCATATATCGAACTTCCGCATTATTCCGATATATTATCAATATATCGATATCGAATATTTCGTGAACCGCCGAGATCCATTGAAGAACTGTTTCTATATATCGGAAAAAAATTGCTATGCGAGTATATCGATTTTGCTTTTTAAAATAAATTGAGATACTCCCCTTGAAATGATGACGTATTTCAAGAAAAATAAAT
>QLNU02014802.1:5584408-5624920 GCA_006491805.2 Dysdera silvatica | reverse complement strand
CCTCATTCACCTATTTGAAATTTATATGGAAAAACGTTCAATAATAAGAATAGAGTACTTTGCTCAATAATCGAACAATTTTATACTTGCATACGCTTTTCCTCTCTTGTCTTCAAAAAGTTAACTGCAGACAGGGCCGGCCCTAGGAATTTTGTCGCTGTCCCCACTAAAATTTCCTAATCTAGATCAATTTCGCCACCCTTCAACATTAGTTGCCCCGTTCAAGTGCATGTGTTGCACCTTCAGCAGAACCAGTCCTGACTGCAGGTCATGGGTGCCCATGTGGGGGCCTGAGCCATTTAAAAATTTGATTCACCCGAACCTGCTACGCATTTACTTTCAAAAGTTTTACAATCACATTTTAAAATAAGGTACTTTTTAGCTCATTACTAATTGTCAAGCAGTATCAATTATTTTTGTTGCATTTTGGAATCTTGTACATTCACTAAAATTCTCGACAGCTTTGAGAAGGAGGTAATAATTTTTCTCAGTGGCCCCACCCCAGAAGTACTCATATGGGCACCCATGCTGCATGTCGCTTTCGTTAAAGAATATATAAGTAATCATTAATTGTAAATTAAAGATTGGTCAAATGAACATATAGTTTAAACACCATTAACTTTTCCAATTAAATACAGGTAATGTTTTCTCGATTCCTGTGCATTTAGAATGAATTTATGTTTGTTTTCGTAACCTATTCTCTCTCTTTTGCTGCTTGAGTCACTAAATTTATAGCATTTTCTACACCTTGGCTATGACAAGAAAGAGAGATAATTAATAGTGGTCCTGTTTGAGTTTGAAGGAGATCTTTATTTGTAAAATTTTTTAGAAGTGGAGGAGGCATAACAATTTCACTGTTCCAATCAATTATGTTAACATAATCCTCTGCTTCAAGCTTTAGGGGTTTTGGCAGTTCAGAGTTTCTTATATCACCGGAGCACATATTTTTTGCTTGAATAACTTCCTGAATTGCTTTATCTCTAACCTGCCTTCTAAAATCTATCGGCATGGATAGTAGAATATTCTCAGAATGAGCAAAATAAGAGTTATTTTTCAGTGACTTGCCCTTCATTTCTCTATGTTCTTTGTCCAAATCTTTAATTAAGTGCATCATATACCACAAGTTATTTGCTCCTTCGTATACATTTGAATGTGAGTCAATTCAACACCAACTTTATGCATAAACTTTCATGATGATTTTGACAAGGTCTGTAATGTTTCTATAGGGTTTTTTTTTACCGAAACATATAACCGAAGGATCCTATTAGCTCGTGTTAGCCACCTTACATGATGTATTTTGCCTGGTGATCTTGTCGCTAATTGCTTTGAAACATATCTGGACTTTACGTTAATGCGCATTTCATATAAATATTTATGGCCACAACTGAAAGTAAGGTGCAAAAGAAAACTTTTCCCAAATAGTTTGCACATCTTTGGCAACAATTCTGTAGCATTCTTTTGCTGTTCTGAAAGCATTTGTGAGTTCTTCACTCTTTCTTAAATACAAATAATGTCAGAAGACATCTGCTTTCGAGGGGGTCATCAATGGTGGAAATTCTGTAGATTGTTCGAATGCTGAATTGAGCATTTGGCTTCTGATTGCTATTTCATTTGTTTGAAAATTCTGGAAAAACAAATGGTTAATTCTATTTTTATCATAGTACCATTTTAAAAACAATTCTAAATTATTTGGCGCTTTAGTTCTAAATTTGTGTATAAAAAATAAGTTTTTCTTAAAAAGGCAAAAAAAATAACATGCGTTTGAATTTTTAAACAAATATAATTTACTTAATAAAATTTGATAAATATAACAATCATCGCCACCAGGACTGATCAGTAAAAATTAACGTAATACTGTAATTTAGGCACTAGCTTTTTTATTACATTGAAATTGGCAAAATAGCACATTTTGTCACATCTTTGGATTGCATCTATGAAATCAATATGTATCACACGCAAATTAAACAGAAAAGGCATTATGAATTATGCAATAATTAATGTTTAACAAATTACATTTAATAGTTTTTCTGAACCTTAGCTATACTGCAATTGCAAAATGCATATAACTACATATACTATTTACAGTGAAATAATGCCTTTATGAAAGCCCTGGTTGTGGCAAAATCGTGAACTCATTGTCAACTTCCAACATAGAAAATATTTTGGAATAAATCAGGTAATTGACATACTAATGCAAAAATATAAGTATAATTAGCATTGTTAATAAACAAGCACTTGCCTTAAAGATTTTTAATATTTAAATGGAAATTACTAAGTGATTCACCATGTGCTTATTCATCATGATGCACCATTTTATTCTTCATTGGAAGTATATTAGTTCGATATTCACTGTAATTTTTGTCTTGAATGGCTTTATACCCACTAAATGATTTATTTTGTTAGTACTGACAATCGCAGAGATGAATGACAAAACAGCAAGAAAGTTTATGCCAACAGTTTCAAACTTTGGTTTGTTTGGCTTTTTTATGGCGCAAGAGCATCTGGGCTATACTGCGCCAAACATGGTAAAATCAAAGACTGTAGTAAAAGCCAGTACTTTGTAAAAATTTTAAAACGTGCGTATGGTCAGCATGGTCATTTAAAATGTCAGAGAGTGATGAAGAGTTAAAAGTAAGAGTGCGGGCAAGTCTATAATAGGGGCATTGAGTTAAAATGTGTAAAACACTCATGGGGAACTAACTTTGGACATCGTATTAAAAGGGGAGAGGGATGTGTGAAGGGTAGAGGGGGAACACAACACTTAAATTCGGACATGATTCTTGAAAGACCATTTGTAACTCCGTGCATAGTTGAAATAAGAGAAATGAAATTTTATGTATGTTTCGACACCCCCTAATATGCAGTTATTATAGCAGTTCTCTGAGAATACATTAACAATATTTACCAGCCACCATTGCACGATCTATCAGTCCTTCTCTTTTCTCAATAAGTATGGTCATAGCAGTCTGGCCTATAGCCATGAAGTAAGTTATTCTGAAAAAGACATGGACAAATTGAGACACTTTGTTTATGTTGTTCAACTGATGACAAAAACTTACTTTATGACTTTGGAAATAAACATAATAGCGACACACACCCAATTATGACGTTTGGGACGATGAACTCTGTGAATCTGGTATCACGAGAACCATAAATTGGTTCACCAAGCTGAAAATGAAAGTATTAAATTATTTTTTTATAAACAGAATGCAGTGTAGAAGTGGCATGGAGTATTAGTTACCACCGGAACAAATTGGATGCATAATTTTATTGGTGCACATTTTTTAAAGCTGGCAAGTACAATACTTCACGCTTTATGGTAAAATGAAACAATCTTTTTTTTTAAAAAAAAATTTGTAAAATATCGAGATTAACTTTCGCAGCCATTAGATTTCTGTAGCGCCTTTTTCACAACCTCTAAATCAATAATTCTTCTTTGATACATATCTCCTTTTAATAACGCTTTTCTATCAGTTAACAAAATTGTTCCATGATTTTTATACATAATGTAATTTGATGAATTGGATTTTAATTTATATGTTGTATTTAAGCAATTATTGAGGTTACATAATAAATATTTGGGTTCTGTTTTGAGTAAAATCAGCACTGTTTATTTTTCAGTTCTCCTTGCTCATTGGGTTTACTTTTTTTTCGGGGGTGTGGGGAGGAGATGTAGTATAAAATATAATTTTTTATAATTGCTCCCTATGAAAAAGGACCAATATTTTTTAATAAATTCTGAAAAGGGATTTCGAGGAATTTTAAATTTTGAGTGACAATTATTTATTTAAAAAAAAAAAGTGTTTAAGTCACTGTATTATGTTCTTATTACTCCTTTTTAAAAAAAAGCAAAAAAAAAACAAACCTCCTTATTTGTACTTTTATTAAAAAAAAATCTGATCCTATTTTTTCCTATTTTCTTGTGAAAAATCATCTAGGAGCTCTGAGTTTTATAATACTTACGACAACAGGAGATTCTGCCAACAATGGATTCTTATTTAATGATATTAGAATGTCTTCGGCAAATTCTTGGAAACTTTTAGAAAGGGCCTTCAGTATGACAAAGGTTATCTGTTGATCTATTTAAGGATGTCACTTATTAATTAGACATTTAATAGTACATGTATACATTTATTTATATCTATGTAAAAGTAACATTTTAAGAAAACTAATATTTTTAATTCTTGAAGTTTTGTAAAAACATATAACAAGAAACAAACTTTTTAAAGTTCAAATTTTTTTAATCAAAGTTATGATACTTTTATGTTACATCGGCAACCATAAGATCTTTTCAAAAGTATCTCACAGATCTATATATATATATATATAATGTGATCATTAGTGTTAGAAAGGGTAATGATGTAAAGGGTATTCATCAACTCCCCACCTCTGAACGTGTGACGTAGCCCGGACCTGTGAGTAAGGAGAAGGATCATTTCTGGGATGACAGTACAATTAATTCATTTATTTAAATCTAGAGTATTCATATTATAACAGAAAGCATGATTTCAATTTTCTTTCTGTTTCTAGTTTCCCATGGTTGGGTAAGGGCAAAGCAATCTAGAAGTTCGCACTGTGACCTCTCTTCCCCAACAACTAGTGTCAGGCTATAGATCTCTCTTTTCAGGCTCAAAATCACTCTCATTACTTTCTCTTTCTGGTCCTAACCAGATCCGTTTCGAGGTATCCAGGCCTTGGGCAAATTCAATTTTGGGACGCTTCTAAACGTCACATGATTGAACAGTCGTTTTGATCGCATTATCAAATACTAGTTTATATTCTCTTTACCTTTATGACTATAAATTTGTATAACTTGTACTTTATATTCACCGGATGTAAGGTAATCTTTGTATGTAGAATTAGGGATGTGCCAACATTTTGGAGAGTGGGGGCGAGAGATCTTTTACGCTCATAAACTCATGACACCATCTGTTGCCATGAATCACCAACAGTTATTATAAAATGTTAATTAGTTAATTAAACAGTTAAAATAAAAAGTATCACAAAGCAACCATTTGAACGATTTACAATTTTACTGATTTCGCAGGGCACCAGGATTTAAGATCGATAGTTTCACAAAGACTGAAAAAAAATATACAGGTAAAGAGACGCTAATTTTTTTAACAATAGATCTGTCAGGGGGCTCTGTCAAAGCAATATTATTGACGATATGGTGCTGACATTTATTGACAAGAAATGAAATTAGAATCTAAGTTTCTTTCAGCTTTGCTACATTAGTGGAAATGTTTAATGTTATTCTTGAAATTAAAATTTTAATAGTATTCCTCAATAGTGTGTGTGTGTGTGTGGGGGGGGGAAACAAAATATACCTTTCTCCCCTCCACTGCTGTGACTGGGTGGGCGAAAAAAAACCTGCCCCCCTATTGGCACATGCCTGTGTAGAATGCTACTTTTGGATGTAATGCTGCATATTAACTTTGTCCTATGTTAGTGTAATAATAACATGGTTCCCTGCCGTTCCTTAAGCAACAGAGGTTCAGATCTCTCAACAAACTGCAGATACTGACATAGCATGCTCAGCTGATTCCATAAACACCATCATGTAAGGTATTTGGAGATTGGTGACAAGGACTGGTCTTAAAGATTAGTCATTTGCAACTTCAGGGCCTTAAAATGTGCGAGAACCAGGTGGTAAATAAACATTTAGATGCTGACCTCCTCCCCTTATTCCACGACCCTAAACAATCGCCTATTACTAAAGCCAGTTTTCTCAGGGCCGTTTTCATTTAGTTAGGCCAATAAATTTACTCCAATATAACTTGAAACTAGTCTATGATATTTATATCTTGCATAATGATGAAACACGATAAAATTTTCAAATTAACACTTTCCAATGTAACATTATCTTACTTGTCATGTCCATGTGCAATCTAACAGAACCTTGATGTATGGTTTCATTATCAACGTGCATGCCATGAATAAACCTAACGTTAGAAAGAAGTAAAATCTCTTATGAGTGAATGAATTATATGATACTCATACTAGAGATTGGCAGAATAACACTTTTTTGAGAGTTTACTCACTAATTATGGTTTTCTCATCCAAGATTTGGTTCTTTTGAGTATCCCAACAACCCACTAACTTCTCATCAACTAGATAGGCAGAAAAGTATTTTTTGAAACTAGGGGTGTTGGATTTTGTATTTTCCACTCTTTCGTAAGTTTTTATTTTCTCTTTAGTTTACTCTCAGAGTAACTACTTGCAGACCTCTAATTTTTCATTTGCAGTAAAATAATAACTAGGAGAAAAATAACAATTCCTTTTCGATATATAATTTTGAACTAAGGGAATAGACTGACTGAATGATTTGCACAATTTTGCTATTTAACTTTTCTATTGTTATTTTTTAAGAAGCTATTTTACTAAAATATGTGTATATAGGAGTATATATATGGAGTATGGATTACAATTTATTAGAAAGAAGTTTTTAAAGCTTTATAATTTTATGGTTGATGATCTTTACAGGAATGGGAATTCAGTCGAGAACTGCAAGATAATTTAAAATTAAAAATATTTCCAGGGTAAAAACGTGTAAGAGATGATTGAGATTTTAAGAATAACTGAGGTCGCTGCCTTTGGATTTGTTGAGATGGGTTGGGCTCCAGATGGGTTTGGTCCTTATAAGTGTATCATTGATTCGGAGTTTACGTTAAGTCATCGGTCTCGGTCCAGATGCCCCCCCCCCTCCCTAGTGCTGTCCTGAAACTTAAAAATATAACAAAAACCTTCTTTTGAGTAACTCATTGATTGACTCCTTGCACATCGCTAATCCATATAAATATGATAATCAGTGCAATTTTAACAATTAATTAATAATCATTATTTTGAAATACAGCACACTTTTAAATCTTTAAATATAATTTTGTTCTATTCGATTCACTTTTTTTTTTAAACTAAAGTATGATAACCATTATATACTTTATTGCAAAAACAGAGTGTTACTTACTTTTGTTGTAAAGCATTGGTAAAGTTTGGTCCAATGTACAAAGCTCCCCATGTTTCCCCATCCTTTACGGAATCAATAGCTAAGGATAAGTTGGTGAATTGTATCTAAAAATGAACAAAATATGTTTTGCCAAAGAGACTATGTATTTTAAAATGTAGGAAATGTTCATTTCTCGTATCACTGTCATTAAATATCAATTATATAAGCAAAACAGAAGTTAGTGTCAGTTAAAACGAAGTACTAAATAAATAAATGTATGGAAAGAGTTTTTTCAATATTACTTTAGATTTCATGAAATACGTCTTTTTCTGAAAAGTTATTTATTGGAAACCTAATGTTCAACATTTCATTACTTCAATTCTTCATTGATGCAGTATGACCTTGCTGTTCTTGTACAATAGAAGTTCAGTAAACCAACCTTCAATTCGTTGCAAAACACAAAACATAGCTTGCATATTTTTAATTTTTACATCTTGCAGAGTTCTTTGTAGAATTCACTCTTTGTTGAACACTATGTACATTTTAATGTATTTTGATTTTGGGTATTTGCATTAAAAGATGAATTTATTAGTATACATATCCAGTTAATAAGGTGCGGCTTGTACCTTTTTGCCCCACAATAATAGCGACATAGTATCATATTCAAACAACAATATTAATCAACGTTTATTGGCGTAGTGATACCAACGCCGATGGTATGGCGTGATTAGATGGTGAAACGTTCGAAAGAAAATAAATATTTCTGCCTTCGGTGGGACCTGAACCCACGACCTTCCACTTGCCGGGCGGAGGCTCTACCCACTGAGCTACGAAGGACAATATATAATCTCTTTACGAACGTATATATACTGTTGCCAGTTATTTCGCAGAATGGTGTAGTTATATAAATAGTGTAATATTGTTCATAAAAGATGTTGGGATGGTAATGCAGCCTATAAGTTGAGAATCGTTATCTGTAGAATACCTGAAGTGAGCGTTGATGAATTTTGGAGTCTGCTGAACCTTTTTGTTTTGCCCCACATACTCCTAATGGGTCTCAAATTTATTTGAAAATTAGAAGGTGGGGCAGTAATGCGATGGGGCATTGTCATGTTGAATGATGTTATTATTCCATGGAAAAGGAATAGTCAGGAATAAATATAAATACATGATGAGTAAGCTAATATAATTTTAGCCAGTGACGGTTGATTTCGGTAAATATGTGATACTTTGTGGTAGCTCGGGTAGATACACCTTAAATTATTGCACTGCCTCTCCATCCTATTCTAATGCCCCAAATTGATGGATTGGATGCTGTTGGTGTTTTGAGGTGAAACTTTGAATTATCCCACCAGACTGTTCCCAGTCCCCTGCAGTTCACATTGTAACTGACTTACCAGGGACTATTTGTGTCTAGTCCCTTGAAGTGCAGTTGCAATTATTATTGTGGGTTTGGTTTTTTTTTCCTGCCGCAATAATTTTTCCAGTACCTTACAATTAAAATACGTGTTTAATGTAGTTCTAAGTTGCTACAACTTACTTTGACTATCGTTCGTTGAATGCACTTCATTTAAAGGTTTATGTGCATTTTTTTATTGAATGCCATTGTTATCTGTCCCACTGTGACTTTGTGGCCAGTTATTGCTGTATGGGGCAAGCTGACATCCTTCTCCAATGTCAATTTCTCTTTCACCAGTTCACTGGAAATTTTGCTAAAATTCACGTAATCTTGCTACACACGACTGGCTCCAAGAAATTTCAAAAATATTTGTCACTACTAAGATGGAACAACCAGTCCATCTGTAGTCAAGCATACAAGGGTGGAAAAGGGGAGGTCACAGGGGTCATGACCCCTCAAAAACATATTTTTTCACTGTTAAAAATTCCAATCATGATAAATGAAGGGTGTTATTCCAAGACCATGGCAAATTCTGTCCTTGATCCCCTCCAAAAGGAAAATCTGTATCCGCCCCTGCAAGCATGTGTCTACGATTAAACTCATTCAAATTTTTATCTTTACTACATTTGTTCAATTACTGTTTAATGTAAGTACTTATAACCTAAGGTATCAGCCACTTTCTCTGTATTGTATTATTTGATAAGTTACTGCTGTCTTTAGTTGAGTATCAGTGTGTGTGTGTGTAATAAATTGTCCTTTTAGTACATGTGTGCACATATACTGATAATCCCTTTAACACACACATGGGAATGTTGATCAACAGTTGTAATAAATTACATAGACATGTACATTACATAGACATGTTGTAAATATAGTACAGGTAAGGAATAGAAAAGAAAAACAAATTTAACTTGATCAATGGTGTTAGCGTCAAATTTTTGAAGAAACTGTGTGCTCAAATTTGTTTCAGTATCCAAATTGACTACTGCTAATGGTAGATGTTTGAGATCCTGTCCAACAACCATACAGTACATCAAAATTTGAGTAAGAGGAGCAAGGACTTGAAATATTGTCAACCTAAAAAATTATAATATTTAAAAAAATCTTAATAAATGAACAATATAGTTTTAATGAAGAATAATATATTTATATAAATCAACGGTTAAAGTTTTACTAATATCTAGCTGGAAAGAGATCGACACACAGAATACAAATAAATATATGTAGAAATAGCAGAGCTAATCATTTAAACTCCTTTTTTTTTTTTTTTTTCGAACTAGTGAAAAAATAAGCTCCAATGTTAAGTTTAATGTGGGCCTCTGAATAATGTTGTATTATTTTTAATAATGAAACTCTTTCTTTAAGAATTCTTGTAATAATTCAGTGTCTGGGTTCAAGAATTCAAACATCCATTGCGTTTCCCTGGAAGCAATGCGCACGCAGCTATGCTAGCACCGCTTCATCTACAACTGTGATTTCACATATGATGTGTAGATAGCTTGCAATAAATATGATCCATGTGAAAAAAGGATTGCTTGTTTAGATATAATAAAACTTATTATAAACATGATTTAAAAATTTACAAGTTTTGGGCAGGAAGACAGTGGGCCTCAAAGGGCCCACATTAGAATACTTATGCCGCATATATACATACACACACTACTACTACCAGAAAGTACAAGCAGAAAACTTTCTATATTCATGAAACCAGTTTTTATTTGAACCAAATGAATAGGAGAGGAAGGATTGCATGTGTTGAATATAGCTCGCCAACTTGTTTGGATAGATTGGTAAGTATGTAGCCAACACTTCCATACATGCCATATGGGGGTGGAGTGTGAATTTGGAGGCGATTTTATCAGCAACGTATTAATAATAGTTGAATGTGATGCCATGTGTTTCTATGGAAGTTCATTTTTAAGATTTGGTTTTCTTTTATAGATAATTTTTCTTTGATGCTTCTTCCATTTTTTCCCCCCACAATCTTAGTGTAAGTTAAAAACTTACGGGATGCTTCTTCTGAATTGAGTAAAAGTTTTCGTCATAGTGGTATTTATCCTTGAAAGGCTTTTCTTTATTTTCTCCACTGTAGTTTCTGTATGATACATTAACATGTTTGCGCATTTATCTTGTCCGGGTAAGCCAATAATGTTTCCATATTTTGAAAGATTACTGTGCTTTAAATCAAAGGGCTTTTTCTTGTTGAATTCCTCAAAATTACTTTGCACTATTTCCTGAAAAATAAAGACATGGATTTATGTCAGTCAGGTTTCGAAGTCAAGTTTTTTAAATAGTGATCCACAACTGGCAACACGATAGCTACGGAATAATAACACCTTTGTTTTTTATCCCTGATGAGAAACGGTCAGGTCCGTCTGAAACGTATGTAAAACAACAACCTTTCTAACTTTATGCTTATAACGATAGTTTTGACTTACAAATCTAATTTGCTCAAGTGCTACATAAAACTACCTTGCATAATAAAAACGTGGTCCAGCATACACATATAGAGTGTATACCTTTTAGGCTTTCATTACGATTTTATTTAGTCAGCACTGTACATTATACAGGAATTCTAGAGTACTAATAATTTTATATCATGTAACAAACTACTACGATAAGAATGGCTACTCGCACATCTTGCTTCTCAGATAATCTTCCGTCAAATGACCAAATGTCCGCTCCTTCCACCTTGCTGTAGGTGGTGCGCTGGCATCTCTGTGGCCAAGCTGCCAGATCTCTCACATGCATACAAAGATGACAAAACTAGAAAATATGTTTATAAATATGCATCTTAAGTCAGAGGTTCTCACACTGTGGGATGCGAGGCATTTTTCATACTTGATATTAATATTTTTAATTCTAGCTAAATTATTTTCATAAATTACATGTATGCAAACTGTAGAAAACACTGCGTTTATATTAAATACGATATTTTTTTTTATGCGATTTGTATTCTAACTTCATTATTTTGTTATATGTGTAAAATTAAACAAAATATTTTAATTCTTATACAATATACGACAATGTACAAAGATTGACCAGGGCTTACCATAACTAGTAAAATTTGACACTGGTCGGAATATACGAAATACAAATGAAGAAGGTAAAAACATATACCATTTGCAAAAATATCCGCAACGTTTCGAGAACTACTGTTCCCTTCATCAAGCGAAAGTGTCAAGGAAGTGTAGGTGTTCGGTATTTATACCCCAACTTTGGTTTTTCCCAAAGCTATTCTAAGAACTCTCCTACGCTCGGTAAACGACCCCACCCCCCGGCTGAATTGGGTTTTCCCCATCTCCTAGCAAAAATGCGGTAAGGTTCAGGCATCGATTTTGCGATGTTCATCGCCTTACTACGTATTCGGAAAGTCTCCCAGGACGCCAGAAAAAGTCTACAGTAGCGAGAAATTACATTTTTATGAAGAACTTTTGTACTTTTCCAATCAGGAACATGACCTTTCTCCCAGGCATGTTCTGCCAGAAGATTAGTCATCTCACCTTTTTCCACAGCATGATGATGTTCTTTTTTACGAGTACAAACAGTTCTTCCCGTCTCGCCAGTGTATACTTTTTCGCAGTCTTTGCAGGGTATCTGGTAAATTGTTCCAGTCAATTCATCCATTGGAACTCGATCTTTCACTCTCACCAACAGGTCACGTAAAGTCGATGTAGGTTTATAGTAAGTCCTGATGTCAGATTTCCTAAGAATACGCGCAATCTCCTCAGAAGTCCTCTCCACATATGGCAAAACAACCGTCCCTCTAGTCTGTCTCTCCTCAACAGGTTCTCTATGTCCATTATTAGATCTTCGAGCGATAAACTTGCTCGGGTAGCCATTATCTACAAGCGCTCTCCTTACCTTCCAACCTCAGCATCCTTCAATTCAAAACTGCTGCTGTAAGGGTTTGACGAGTCAGACCTCACAACAGAAGCTTTGTGGTAAGTTGGATGATACGAGCGGAAATCCAAGTACCGGTCCGCATGAATTGGCTTTCGATACACAGAGGTTGACAAGCTTCCATCGTCTCCTCTGGTGACCAGAGTTAGGGTATAAATACCAAACCCCTACACTTCCTTGACACTTTCGCTTGATGAAGGGAACAGTAGTTCTCGAAACGTTGCGAATATTTTTGCAGATGGTAAATGTCTTTTACCCTCTTCATTTGTATTTCGTATATTCCGCAAATATAAAAAATTTACTAGTTATAATATAGAATGCTGAACGTGGGGGGTGTTTGCAGGGATAAAAAGTTAGAAAACCACAGTCCTGAGTCCTTTTTTTAATAATCTAGAAATTGTACATTTTCTTTTATTTAAAATGTTTTTATTTTCCACTGTAAGTGAGAACAACAATAATTTACCTCAGGAATAACCGGAATAGAATGTTTTCTAAGTGATCTGTCCAGTACACTCATTATGGTTTCTGCTGATACTGATAGTAATCCGTTGGGCTCAGCATTTAAGCTAAGTTTCAGAAACACTTCCTCTAATGTACTTGTTCCATGCAACTGCATTAGTTTTTCTGGATTCATTTCGGCTAACAGACATCCTTCTCTCATCATTCCAACCTGAATTAAAATTACAAATGTTAACACAACAACATGAATATAAACATGTATGAGCATATAATTCCAGTGCTTGATGTTCTATGTTTCATTTATAAGATATTCCTAGTGAGATTGATAAGATACATATCTACAGTCAAACCACTCATTAAGATGAAGACGCTTAACACGTTCGCTGCCAATTACGAGAATACTCGTAGTTGGCAAACTGAGTTTACTTGCCAGCTACGAGATAACATATTATTGATCACCTTACTAAATCACCGTTTATGAGTATTGCCATAGCAAATGCATGCAATGTTTATGTGTTTGGCGTACAGGAAGGGACTAAATAATACTATTGGCATACTGAAATAGATCATTTATTACTCAAAACGTTGATTAGTAGTAAAAGGAAATTTAAAAGACTTAAAACTTATTTTTTATCTATCCAAACATAAACACAGTTTTCAGGTTGCATGTACGTTAACTTTTTGTTTTAGCATGTAATCCATCATGCATGTATGTATACACAAATTGTACACGTATGCATGAAATAAATTCATTTGTATTGTAAGATCTCAAAACGTAGATTTAAAAAATAAAACAGATAAAACAGAAAACAATTTAAAAACATAAAAATGCAGGCAGAATCTGCGCGTTTCAACGGGAACAGCATGGGCAGCGAACGTGTTAAGACGAATTACTTTTAATACGAACCGTTTTCTGAAGTTCCGTCAGATTGTATAACATACTACCCTTTCCGGATAAGACGAATTACTGTTAATAGGAACAGATTTTCTGTTCCCCTTGGTGTTCGTCTTAACGAGGTTCGACTGTATTGTATATAGACTTACGGTTCAGCAAGTTATAAAATGCAATCTCCGACGAATAGAGTATTGAGGAAGAAACAATTATCCAATCATGGGGATCCTCTCTTTCTCATCAAATATTTACGGTACTGTTGTCATGACTAAGAGAGTCTTGGAAAGATTGGTAATATGACAGGATTGATTTTGATGTTCTTTATAAATTTAAGAAATATAGGAGACTTCTCTTATGACTAACTAAATTCGTTGATGCGAAGTAACTCGTTAGCCTAGCGAGCGGCTAATCTTGGTTTCGACTCGCAATTGTGGAAAAAAAAAGAAAGAAAGCCGCTTACTATCTGGTCACCGTGTCAAACTGGAGCTTCTTGGTCCATTTATTAGAAATAGAGATATTTTTGCTTTTCCTAGGGTAGCGCAATCTCCAAAGTAGTTGGCAATTGGTAAAAGTCCAATTTCCAAACTTGGCAGTTGACTACAAATAGTTCAACACAAAGCGTCTCAACGGGCAGTTGTTATGGTGTGGTTTTACGATAAAAGAAAAAGCCTTTTGCACCAAATTTACCGCTACTTGAATTCAAAATAACTGCTATGATGGAACTTCTATTTTCATGATTTATTTCCAATGTGTGTTTAATTAATAATCTAATACTTTACCACATGGGCTTGACGAGCTTCTTCCACGTAATGAGTGGTAATTATAATCGTCATGCGATCTTTGTTTGCTATCGTTTTAAGATGGTCCCAGATGCTATAAATCATAAAAACATTTTAGTCACATAAAGTGTTATTTAAAACCAAAACCACACAACATACAATAGAAATAAATGAAATTGATATAACAAAAAAAATACAAGTTAGTATATTCCTATATGGATACCATACACTATAATGGTAAAGCATTTATTGAAGATACAATTTTTTTTTAATCAAGTTTTCTCGCTCTTTGAAGATAATATTTAAATTTTAAATGCACAAGAGGATTAGTAAACTTTCTAAAATATTGCGTGAATTGAAAAAAAAAAAGAAGAAAAAATGATGCATGTACGACACTGCATTATCTATAAGCTTTGATTTTTCTATTAGATTTACGGAAAAACTTACTTTTTTGGCGTATAAAATTAAATTACATACGTTAAAGATCGGTAGTCTTTATTGAATGAAGTCATTTTTGATATAATTAAAACATTTTTGTTAGGTTATTTATTTTAATGACCCTTACTATTAAAAATATTCTCATTAAGCTGGACTCCGTAAAATTTTTTGTAAGAAAATTAAAAAGGTAATTAATGTTTTAAAAGTTGCCGGATGTAAATGATATATTTGAAAACTAATATTGAAAAGTTTTGTTTTCCGTAATAGAAAAAAGGAAAGAAAGAAAGACGCTGAACTGTCAACAAAATCATTGTTAATACGTTAACTTAATAGGATTATTATATGGATAATTATATAATTATAAATTATATATAAATAATTATAATTTATATATATATAATTTATATATATAAATAATTATGATTTATAATATAAATAATTTATAATTTATATATAAATTATAAATATATATAAATTATAATTATATATGTATAATAATTATTTGAATGTACATGAGGTATCTTCTGAAATTTGGAGAAAGAAGGAACCTTGACTGCCGAAAGAATTACTCTGAATCAGCGGTTTTTCAACTGTGATCCGCGGAGCCCCCCAGGTCCGCGACATTCTCCCAGTGTTCCACAATGGTTTGAAAAATACTAGGACATGAACATTTACTCTTTAATGCTAAGAATAAATTATGAGGGGACGAAAAATTCCTTCCTTAAATGGTGAAAATTAGTGATGAAACACTAGAAATAAATATGTGTGATGCAAATTCCGGGCTTTAAACTTTGAGTTAATTCTTGGGGGTCCGCGGTCCAGTAAAGTTAAAGAACCACTGCTCTAAATGGTTTGCAGCAGGACTTTCACCCCACATGGTCATTGGCGTGGTTAACGTGAGTCGCCGAACAATAGCGCAGTAATTAAAAAATCAGTGGGGAAGGCTTATTATGTGATGCGGCCGCGGAGAAAATAATTAGTCAATGGGAGGTTTGAGCCCTTAAGTTCCCCCCTCTTTTTTTTTTCTACGCCGCTGAGAATGGCCGATATACCCTAGAAAAACGAAAATTACTAAATGAAAGCTATATACGAAGCAAAGGTGGTTGGTGATGGGGAAGGGGGCTATAGCTTTACCCTAAACCTCGAATCTAGCTACGCCAATGCGTGCAGTATAGGGTCATAGCTAAATATTGCATCCAAGATAGATTTCCCATAGCTATGATTATAATGTTAAATTTTTGACCGCTGATAAGTTAGGTGCATAGCCACGCATATTTCAGCTCTTATCAATCTTGAAATAATATGTTACAAAAACGACTTGGACGATAATTAGGACTCTTGAAGGTAAAAAAGGAGAGGTTCTTTTATACTGACATTTTCCAAGGCAGGATCAAGATCTTTAGAGGCCCTGAGCACTTAAAAGATTTTGGTGTCTCTCCATATATTTGTCAGATTCAAAATATAAACAATAATTTATTTATTACAAATGCCAGGTTTTTTATTATTTAGTCATTAACCTTCGAGTTTCCAACATTTGTTAACGATGTCTTGAAAAGTTTTTAGTGTATTGCACACGTTTAGGTGACCCGATGTCATTGATTAGCTGCTGTTGCACAGCTCTCAATCAGGAGTTTTGGTCAGACCAAAGCTGAACAAGTATGCCTGCAGACAATCATGCAATTAACATGCGAAATTTTGCAACGGCGGCAGTTCTGGGAGTATCCGGAATAAGTGATTTAGAATTTATTAGAACGTCCCAGAGTTTATTTAAAGCCTTATTTGAAACCTTCAGGTCATTGCTTTTACTAAAATAGTGACGTGTAAGTAGTTATATGAGTGAAATGCCATGGCCCCCTTGTGATCTCTGCAAGAACGATGTATATAAACACACACAATAATAATAAACCTTAAGATAAATTTTCATTTTTCGAACTAAAACAAAACTTTCAGTAAAATGGAAAATAATGCTTATTTTTGCATAATTCCCTGGAAAATTTCTGTATTTCGCACACTTTCATTACGTAAGTGCCCCTGATACTACATAGGTGATTCATTGATTTGCGAAATGCCAAAACTTCTTTTATGCCATTTTTATACAGCATGAACTGAGATATACATTATATTCTACATTTTATAATAAGACAGAATATATGGATAGACATTTTCTTAAGTTTATTTCAAAATAGCATCCTTACTTTTGTCGGAGCACTGGATCTACTCCAACAGTGGGTTCATCAAGAATAAGAAGGGGAGGCTTATGTATCAGCGCTGATGCGAAGGATACTCGTCTCTTCTGTCCTCCACTATTAACGGCATGATCAAAATAAGATTAGAAAATTATACTGTGGTATCAAGTAAGGCTACAATGGCCTACATAAGGTTGTATGCATGAAAAAACGGGAAAAGCGTAATTTTCAGAATTCGCAACTACTTTACTGTTGATAGAAACTTTCGGATTACGGAAACTGAGAAATCACTTAATTTCCTATACCTTACGTATTAATTCTATGTCAACCCAATGTAATGAATATGAACATGATTAAGGGATAAATGTTTTTCGCTTATAGAGACAGCCTACTTTCGCATTTGAAAGAATATAGCAAAAGTATTAAATAGTATTTTAGAATTTATATACGGTTATAATTTATAGTATTCATAATAGGATAGATACATATGCGTGTCATTACATATATATCATGCAGGCGAAGTTTCACAACTGTAGAATATGTTCTTCTCTCCTCCTCCCCCCACCCCCCAAAAAAACAAATGTAATATATCGGCAGTAAAAGGTTTATATGCATTTAAAACAATCTTTTAGGGAATATTATAAATATACTAGCTTCGGTATATCGAAGCGAAAGATTGTCCAATGGCAAATCATATAATTTATTTTCCTCCTTCGAAAAAAAGATTTTCCAAGAAGCTAATTTTAAGTTGCGTATTACTCCTGGAGGCATATACCGTACTGCTATGTTGTTGCTACTAAGGACTATATTTAAATGCTGTAATAAAATATTAATATGGGATTATCTATAGAAAAACAGGTTCAGAAGTAAAGTATTTGCTGGATAATATTTGTACGATACTTATTATATAGTATTTACAAACCTGAGTGTACTTATCAAATATTTATTGTTAGGAAGCTTCAGAAGATCGTTAAGGAAAGAAATTCGGTTCTCTATTTGGCCATGACTCATGTGAAAAAGCCTACCAAAATACCAAAGCGTTTCTGCTATGGAAATGTTCAAGCAAAGTGCAATTTCCTAAAATAAAATTAAACGTAAGCATATACTAGATAAAAATCGTAAATTGCTCTTTAGATCAAACCGTACATTTTGAAATTGTGTCCACAAAAATACCTGAGGCATATACCCTACTCCCTTGCCTGGTATGCAGAATCCGCTTTCTCCCGGCTTTCTACCGAAAAGTAGAATGCTTCCATTCTTAGGACGAAGTAATCCAACTATGCACTGGAGTAAAGTTGTCTTACCACACCCGCTTGGACCTAGAAGACCATATCTGAAAGACGGAAGAAACGAAAGATAATTATATTGCGAAGTTGTTCTTTCACAACTGACATAGCTGTACGGTAGTATAGGGGGAAAACACGTTTGTCTACTGTGAGGACACCTGGATTTTAATTAAATCTGTACTTACCGTTTTCACTACCGATATGTACTCCGGGGATTCCATAACCACTTCCGTAATACACTGGCGGCGTACGCAGGGGGTGTTGATGAGGGTTTTAACCCCCCCATTGCAGTGGAATTTTATATATTTAACAGGAATACATAAGTTGTAGCTCTGTAAATCTCCCTATTGAGCCTATGACCCCCTTATGAACCTTCTGCTCACGCCAATGTCTGTAGACCAGTGTTTCTCAAATCAAACAAGTCTCACATTTTTTAATTTACAAGACGAGGGCCCCGTCTCAACAAACGTACTCGTGAACACCTTTCAATTGTTTTAAAGTTCATAAATTATACTATAATAAATATGAGTAATTAATTATGGTATAATCATAAAGGGTGTCAGCATAATTCTTCCATTAATATACACTAGCCTGATACACTTCCTTGTTAATTGATCACTAACACAGATGTTAGTTCAGTTTTAAGGACAGAGGATGTACCGCACATTATTATAATCGGATTGCAGGCACTTTTTATGACCAATCGTCAGATTGAGCGGTATACTCTTTCTTTAACACTAAAAGATTGATGTGTCTGAAAATTCTTGATCATCCCAAAATACTCACATATTTAAAAATACACAGCGTAAGGCACTGGCATTTTCTTTTGCACAGTTATTATTTAGGCGTTCTGGATCTGAGAGTTCCGACACATTCGCGACTATTCTTCTTCTCAGAATAGTTCCACAATAATATATTGATTCATAAACGATGTTTATAAAACTGAAATGCAAATTCCAGGAGAATCGCGACCCTGTATAATTGACGTCAGGGCCCGGTGGTTGGGAAACACTACCGAAGACTACGGAAATCCAAGTTTATAGATAAAACATCGATTAAAAAATATTCTCAAGAGACTATTGTGCTCAATGTATGCATTTTACTTAACGTTAAGGGCTGAGTTGTACGAAAGTTCGTTGATCGAAACATTGGTCTACATTTCACTTGGCATAGACTGATTAAACAATCACTCAAAAATGGAGTTTAAGTCATTTAAATCTTAACAGGGAAGGTTCTTCATATTCACCCTATTAGTCAGGGCCTGATCACTGCAAAGGCGTCCAAAGCCCAGGCTTTGGGACTGGATTCTATTCTGCGTATGTGCGTTGATCACACACATGCGCAGAAGGGTTGTTAACCGTGCAGTAATTCCTACTCCCTCTAGAGTCTAGTCCCAAAGCCCGGGCTTTGGACTCCTTTGCGATGATTAAGCCCTGCTATTAGTGAAACTAAAAATGAAGTGAACTCCTTTTCAATGGCGGTTTAATCAAAATATATCTATTTGCAAGAATGGCTGCTTAATTGGAATGTGGGAGTTCAATAAATTACCCATATTTTTGCTAACACACATATCTTACTGTTTCTTCTCCTCCTCCCCTAATAACAATTTTTGCCAATACTGCTCAATTGCAGATTGATTCATCAGGCATTATTTTCAATATTGTCGTTGATATATACATTTTTTTTTTAACCGCTATATCATGGTATTTGTTTTTCTCTTTTCCATCATTCTTTTCTCTCCCAACATAATTTTTTGCGAATACTCTTTAAATGCTAGTATATAAATAAAACACAATACTGTCGAAGTTAGAAATTACACAATTTAATGTCGTGACAGCTGTTTCAGTAGCTTCTTGCTGTTTTTCTCAAACGAAATATATTTCGTTTGAGAAAAGTTATATTTATCTACTATTTTTGCGCAGTGTATCACATCAATCGCAATCTTTAAATGCGTTTGATTTTTTAGGCATTATTTTCAGCATTATCGTTGATAGGGGCATATAGCATGGTTGTATTTATTGAAAAAAAAAAATAAAAAAAAATACTAAATACATATTGCGAGTATGTGTATGCAGTCCGGAATATTGGACGACTAGAACCATATTCAGTGCCATCTTGACGAATTCGGGGACCTGGGCACTATCATTGTTTGGTGCACTTTTTACACTAGCTTTTAAATTTCCAAATTTTTGAAATATATAATTATAATTTTTGGGGCTATACTATATGAATGAATAAAAATATAATTTATGATAATATTTTCAAATTTAGGGCCCTATCTGGGTCAGGACCCCACTGGCTACCTATTGACGACCCTGTTCTGGATATGTTTTCTGTCCAGAAAAGTAGTTTATGGAAGTATGGACAAGGATTTTACGTTTTATTTGGTATTTCATGGTTTTGAGCTCTATGGTATTATATTGTTTTTTCCAGCATTTTACGAAATGGGCAGAATTAATTTAAATACAATTATTTTGAATAAATGTGGAGGGGTTATGGGAATTAAACATATGTGTTAAAAATGAGAAGAAGAATATACATTTCCGTTTGATCCTCCATGAAAGTAGCTGAACCCTAGCCTGCTAATCCAAAAATTAAGCGGTTCATAAAAAAGAATAATAAATTGCGGTGCTATGGTGAAAACGTCTGAATTAATTGATACTGAAATGGTATAATTATTATTTAAACAAGAAAAAGCATGCAACAGTGAAATTTTGTAATACTGCATTAAAAGCCATGACAGGAAAAAAAAAAGGACGTAAGAAGCTTGCTGAAGCGGCGATAGATTAAAGTGGGACCAGTTAATAGGGAGTCTACGGTAAACTAAAAATATCGACGGACTAAGTTATCTGAAAAAAAATACTTTTTTTCCCCAATCCTTATCGCTAAAACCTTATTAAGCCACTATGAAGTTGATGCGAACTTCATAAATATCAGACAAACCACTGAATTTAGAACATTTCCAACATCTACTCATTGGTGTTTTGCATGACCGAATCCTTAAAATTTGCTATTCTGTCGTACTTCTTGCTTTAAAACGATATTTCATTTTTATTCGCATATTTACAAAATTCAAAAAATTTGGTTTACCTTGTATCGAAACTGGTAATATTTTTTAAATGGGAGTTTCCCTAGCTGCGCACATTTTGCGCAGTGACGTTAAAACATCTCAGAGGAATACGTTGTGGAGTCAAACAATAGAAAACCATTAGAAATATGTCCCCAGACTGCGCATAGCATTCTGCGTCAATGCAATTCGAATTGATGGGGTGAGCAGTGTGCAATTAGGGAAAGAAAAGATGCTTTGCAACAATTAACCAAGTAGCGTTAAAAGCTATCGACATGTGCTTTTACAAATTTTCGTAATAATGGAGTATGCAGGCAAGGTATACTTACATAGCACCCTTTGGTACGTGAATATCCAAATCGTTCAAAACAGGACATTTTTTATAATGTGAAAAGTTAATCTTGGAACCTTCCACAGCCAAATAGCTAGCTCCCATGATCGAAATCTCTATTAAAGTGACTATTACTAATAAACGTTAACGAGTTCTTTATGTCTGTACGCGTGCAAATGCTAAACTATCGATTAAAAAATTTCAAGAATAGTCTTATGGAGTTAGTTTCAAATCCTTTTAATAGTTCCTCGCAAAATTAATTCTATTTTGAAAACCAAAATCTTCCGTCGCTAGTGGAGAAGATTAAATCATAACTGCGTGGCTATTTGACATCACTTCGATTACTTATGTATCAAATGTCGTGTCAAGCTGCTGTAATTTATTTTAAACTTATCTCTAATTTCGTCAAGTGGTTCTAAAAAGTTCACAATTTCACATGAAAACCCTTATCTTGTAGTACACGTACTGGAATTGGACTGATATGTAAATGGGAAAAATTTACTTACGTACATGCAATTTTTGCATGCCACGTAGATTCAATTGCGTCCATCAATCGTAAGATTATAAAATGGCGCAAGCTTTTCAAATACATATATTAAGTTAAATTTAAACAGCAATTATACCAGATTATTGACAATTTCTCAATCATGCAAACGCAGTTTGAACACATGGCTTTCATCTACAATCTTTACATGAACCCCGCAATCGCGTTTGTTCAGCCTCCTTTCCGACAGAGAGTGTGCTTCACGACATCTGTCAGGCACAAGAAATCATTACATGGAATGAAGTGAATGTATGGCAGATAATGACGTCATTGTTATCATAAGGGGTTGTTAAAATTAAAGTACTGGCATCCCTCGTTTTACGCGATATTACTTTACGAGTTTTCTCAATCACTCGATTTAAAAAATGCTGAAATTGGTACCATTTTTTCCAATTACAATTTGGTAAAATTGTAAAATTTCCATTTCGGCGGAGATGAAGGCGAGGAGTTATTGAGCCGATGTTAATGAGCCCATCTAGGAGCTTTCAACAAGACACTGGAATTGTTCAATCACATTGATAACGCAATTAGTGTCATTGAAGAAAATGATTCTAACGTAGATAGAAGCGCCAAAGTTGCCAGAGAGATTCATAGTTCTTTAACTTGCTACAAAGAACTTTACAGAGAAAGGGAAAGTGCTGCTCGTCAGCTTACTCTTGACAATTTCTTAAAGAAAGACACGGATCTGGGGCCTTCAGGAGAGAAAGATAAATAGTACAGTATGTAATTTTTAAATGTGCTGTACAGTATTGTACTTGAAATTATTAATTCATAAAAATTAATAGCAAAATTATGTATGAAAAATCAATACGAATTGTATTTTTATCAGTTTTAGGTAAATGTTTCTTTCTTAGAACTAATCCCTATCTCACCCATGTTAAAATGAACTCCCTTTACGCGTATTGGCATTATGTGATTATTTCTCGGAACCAATTAATATGGTAAGTCGAGGGATACCTGTATCCTTAATTAGAGAGCAGTAGAGCAGGGGCTTAGCAATTCAAAAATTATGGGGATAGAGGGCTGAGGCAGCTTAAAAAATATCAAGTGATTCGTCGCTAAGGAGAATAGTGTGCTTTGTTATCTAATGGGGGGCCTGAGTCCCCCCTTGCCTACGTCACTGGACTGGAGCGAGTTCTAAGGCTCGTAATGAAGAGAAATTTTCACAAAAGTTATTTTAAGACTTACCCTCCTTCATTTATTAAAAAAAAAGTTGTAAAATCTACAGATAAGGGGAATGTATTGCTGTACAACTGGAAATACACGCGAAATAAACCTTGATAAATAAATAAGGTAAATCTAATAAATTTTACGTTTTTATTTTTGTTTGTTGAAAAGCAGAAAGACGTTTTTGAACAGGTTACCACAGGAATTCCTTCATAATTTTAAATGTTTTTATTGTATTTACGGTATCTGAGGACGTTGCTGACTTTGAAGTTGAACTTTGACATGATTGCCGTTGTTTAAAGTCGGAAATTACATAGATACAGCATCGAAAATATTAAATGTTTTCGATTTTCACGAAAAAACATTTTCATAAAAAAAAAACAAAAAAAAAACCGATGAAGTCCGGAATCGCGCACAGGACTTAATTAACTATCTCAGAAAGTGCTGACCTAATGCAGTGAGGAAAAGCCACTTCGGGAACTACGAAAAAAATTGAAGTAATACAAAATTTACACACCAATCAAATTTTGCAAGTAGGTGCTTTATTCGGTATTACATATGGAAGGTGAAAAAAAAAAGTGATTTTCACTTGTTTCTTAATAAGCATTGATCTTCTCAATGTAAAATCTCGCTACACCCTGACGAACATCAAATTAAGAGCTGTTGTCACATGTGGCTATTTGATATATCTCATCGCCACTTGCAATGCGTTTCTGCTTTCGCACTGTGGCTCACTTATTCTTAATCTTCAAGCACTTCGCTATACACCCTGCCTATAATTCCTCCGTTTATCGAAAATTTCTTTTGAAGATTTTCGCTAGTTTTTATGTAGTTGTAAATGTCTTCTTGCAGTTTGTCGTTTTGTTAACTTAAACTTATTCGGAAATAAAAGGATTTCATCCGTTTTATCCTCGTCTTTAAAAAATCTGTTAACAAAGTTGAGTTGTTGACACATGACGCAGAATATCCGACATAGTGAGTAGTTGTTCGGCTAAGAATGATCAGTTAAAACCGATTTCAACCAAGCGGATGAAGGAAATCGTTTGAAGCAGTACTTTATCTTAACAAGCCAGCTGCCAGTGATCAAACGAATGTGTTAGGGATGTAGAAAGATTAGAAATTTACAGTAACGTCAACTGGTAAAAGCATAGGTATGCTAACAAAATTCTGGCTCGTATATAATTTGCTTTAGTAAATATTGTAGTTTTGTGCACAGTTTGCAAATTTAATAGATACACTAGACTCTGATATTTACGAACCCTTAGTTACCCGAAAAAGTTCATTAAACCGAGAGTTCGTAAATGGGAATGATATTAGAAACACGAAAAATGACATTCTAATGAAAAAAAACCGTTCGAAAATCGTTAGCAGATGTTTTTATTACGCTATGCAAAACCACAATATTTACAGAATATAGACCACCTTCTCAATCCCTGCTTTTGATTAATGACTCATGTTATCTCCTGATAGCCAATGGTTTTATTTTATTCATAACGATCAAAATTTAACACCGCAACTTCTAAATAAATTTCGAAGTAGGGTTATTTAAAAATATATAATTCACTGAGATCTAACATGATTTTCTATTAATTATAATGATTTAACTTCTGATAACATATAAAATTAAAATATATAAATTTTATTATTAAAATCTTGGATAAATTATACAAACAGTGTCGAAACTTGTACGTTTTGTTGCCTTTGGTTCATTTAAATAAGGGTACATTCCAGGGTTGTATCAATTTTGCCCGACCTAAGAAAACCGGGATGGGTTTTATTAAAAAAAAACCCACTTAATAAAACTCCCCCCCCCAAAAAAACACTTATAAAACCCAAAAAAACCCGCTTCCCCAATACTGTGTAAATTTTTTTTCACAAGTATGTGCAAATTCATTTAGGGCATGCTGACAGTATCCCAAACTATATCACTACAATTTTCCATAATGTATAAATTTATAGGGAATCTTTGAACTTGATAAAACAGTTGATAAAAGTCAGCTGAATTCTATACGTCCTTCAATCGGATGATACAAATTTATCCCCCCTACGCTGTAGAATTATGGCTTCGCCTAGTAAAAAGTTCAGAATTGGAACGTTACAAGGAAATTATATTGAAAAGAAAGCATCAAGTTATTCAACCAAACCATTATTTAACAAATATAATGAATCCTAAATATAGAGGGAAGGGGCTGTCTACTTCCCAAGAAAATGCAGCAGAAAACTAGTTAATTGAAAAATACCCATGAACGTTTATTTGCCATATACAATTACGTATGTGGAATATTACCCTCCAATGTTTTCTGGGCATGTGAAGATGTTCCCAGATGCAAAGTGGTGGAACGTTATGGTAATAAGAACAGAAAAAGGAAACGATCTCTCGAGTGACTTTTGCAAATTCATTTTCAAACTTATTGTTATGTGTTGCAAGTTCTGCTGACACAGAGCAAATTTTTTGAACTTTCGGTATAGTATGGTTAACGCTCCATAACCATCATGCATAACCTTAACCATTAATCATGCATCATCCATAACCTTCATGCAGACGAAGCAGTAAATCTGGTCAAGATTTAAAATCTCTGCACAGTATTATCACTGATACCAATAAATGAATTCCTTATCTTATTTTGTAACGCTTTATAATAATAAAATTTAATGCCTTTAATTTCAATGAATCTATATATTTCTTATCAGTATAGTTTTCTATTAATAATATAAAAAGAAGCTTAAAAATAACTGATTATTTTTATGCTTCTATAGTAAGCATATAACATTTCAATAAAATAGGGGTGCACAACATTCAGCACCAGGGTTGTTCCAATTTTACCTGACTTCAAAAAAGGAAAGTTTTTTTTTTTTTTAAAGGCACTTTCCCAATATTGAGTAAATGGATTGCAAATTACGATATTGAATTCCGTATACTCCTATTTTATTGATATAGTATATTGCTACAATAGTTATGTGTATAAAATTAGCCAATCATTGTTGACCTTACATTGATATTAATAGAAAACTATGATCATTAAAATTAAAAACATTATGGAATCTTACGATTATAAAATTGTACAAAATGAAATAAAGAATTCACTTATTGATATCACGTCGTCATTCTGCAAAAATTAATAAATCTTGACATGCTCCCCACCCCCCCAAGCTTTATCTTACATTAGTAATCTCCATTGCTTTACCTTGCAGTATCCATAATAAGGTATATTATTCCACTTAATAAACATCATCCAACGACAGCTAAATATATGCATTTGCCCTCTCATGTAAACGTCATTACATATTGGAACTCTCACATCACTGAAGATAGTAGTAACTCTCAAATAATACATCCTTTTAGGGTTAAATAAAACCTGAGATGTTTTTTAAAAAAACCCGACCCAAGCGGGCTTTTTTTGGGGGGTTTAATTGGGTATTTTAAGGATTTATTAGTGTTCTTATTAAAAACAGTTATTTGGATTGTTTTCAAATCTTTGCACAGATGGAAAATAACATAGCTTATCCTACATACTTTTAGTATCTCAGTCATTTAGAAAATGGCAAGGAAGAATTTGCAACCTCTAAAAATTTTAAAATTTGTAACTGGAGTTGCTAATATGTTCCTGCCATGGTATCTCATGAGTAACTGAAAGTCATGGGCCCTGCGGTGGCGCAGTGTGGTAACGCGTTCGCCTAGTACGCCGTTAATCCGGGTTCGACTCCCAACAGTGCAAAGAACGCTTACTCAGAGATCTCATAAAGATCGCACTGCTCACTGTAGTCCGGGGTTTGGTTCCCTAGGCCATAAGAGGTTCAGATTCCTCGGAAAACAGTAGGTCCGGGCGCAGCATGACCATTGTAGTCTTTGAGCCATAAAACCACAAACATAGTATAACTGAGAGTTATATACAATTTATGTTGGAATGGAAATGGGGGAGGGACTTTTTCGTGTTGGAAGGCCTAATTAGGTTAGCCAGAACATAATAAAGTTACATTTAAGGAAATGCAATTAGGTGCACTTTAAATGTACATTATATTTTAAAAGTGTAACTACATGTACTAATTTCAAAAGAAGAAAATTGTTAAATTAGATGCAATTGAATTTAAGACCACACGCTGAAATTTCAAGTTTAACTATTCTCCTTTCTTTAGAGTGAGCTAAAACAAGAACTAAGTAACTTGTACTTGGTCTATGAGATTGGTGATGGCATAGCTCCCAAATAATTTTTTTTTAAACGCAATCTTTGTTTTTCAGCCTTATGTTCTGTTTTTGGTGTATATCTTCCACTTCTCTGCAATTAAAAAAAACACCTTTACCTTTTCATTAAATAGCGATTTTTAAAAGTAAGAATTCCTACACAAGCTTGAAAGTTGTGATTTTGTTTGATGTCGAGCTTTTAAAAGTCACTATTAGTTTACAAAAATATTAATATTCTTCATAAGTAATTGGTGTTAACTTTGATAATCTTCTGTATTATAACTTCGTTGTATATAACTTTTTCTATTTAATAAAAATATAAATAATATGCATATTAACGAAACAATACAGAGTTTCACCAGGAGATTCCATAACAAACAGTTATTTCGACACTGGCGTAAGGTTTAAAAACACGACGTTTCGGGAGCCAACTGCTCCCTTTGTCAAGTGAAGGCAGAATTTCTGCCTTCACTTGACAACGGGAGCAGTTGGCTCCCGAAACGTCGTGTTTTTAAACCTTACGCCAGTGTCAAAATAACTGTTTGTTAATATGCATATTATTAAAAAATTCTTATTTTATGGAATATTTACGCAAACACATTAAAAAAATACTTTTTAAATTTTTTATTGTGTTAAGTTGGCAGGTATGTGATGGATATAAAATGACCTTTGGTCGCAATTCTATGGTTTTTTTGGTTTTTTTTTGTCATTTTCTATTATATATAAATGACAGAGATACTGTAGGTGTACAGGATATTCTACATTACTATTGTTCATTTGTGTAAAGATTTGGAAACAACCCAAGTAATTGTTTTAATAAAACCCAGTTTTGCACCCCCCCCCAAAAAAATTGTACCTGATAAAACCCATTTAAACCCCCAAAAAACCCGGATTTTATTCAACCCTGGTACATCCAGGGCTGTCCTCAAAGGGCAGGCGTACTCTCAAGACATTTTGAAAAGTACCTTGTACGCGCCGCATACTACCGCATAGTTTTTGGACAACTTTCAACAAAGTTCAGCCTTTTTTTTTTCTAGTCATTTACAAACTTGAATGGAAACAAATGAGGAAAAACCTATGAACCAGCCAATCCTGCATACGACCAGGAGAGAAACTGATGAAAGTGGCAACAGCCACCTTGGGCTTAGACAGACGATAGACGACCAGTCAGTGTGGCGCAGTGACGTCACCAAATCCAGTAACCCCTCAATTACAATACTCTTTAATTAAGATAGCACTGCATACTTTCAATAATTTTCTTCAGGACAGCCCTGGATACATCTAGAGATGGAAAAACCCGGGAATTTTGGACACATTGGAAACTTTGATGGGAAGAAACCAAGATAGCTAGAATAAAGGAGGTAGTTCCATCTTCAATAGAAAGAAAGGTACGGACGGAACTACCTTCTTTATTCTAGCTATCTTGGTTTCTTCCCATCAAAGTTTCCAATATGTCCAAAATTGCCGGGTTTTTTACACCTCTAGGTATATCACTTTTTTTTTTGTATGTTGAAAAAATGACAAAAAACCTTGTTGGGAATTTATAGTTACCATTCATACTCACTTAACTCAACCTGTATAAAATATCTATTCCAATCGTTGGGGTAGCCCAGATGCTCTTGCGCCATAAAAAAGCCAAACAATCAATCGTTGGAACAAGGGTTCGTAAATGAAAGGATACGTTTTATAAGAGCTGGAGAAATTTTTCACTTAAAATGAAAGACGTTATGTGTAAAAATGTGCTGCATTTTCTGGAGGTACATTTTGTAATACGTTGTGACACACACACACACACAGGTGTGATGTGTTATATTCGCATTATTAAGGTATTCATCCAAATTATTTCGAATGTTTTTTCACAGAAAAAATATGTTGAAATTATTAGCAGAATAATAACCAGAAGGAAATAAACTTTACTAGATGACATCAACGAAGCAGAAATTATAATAACCTAATTGACAGTCAACCAGCACTTCAGCCTACGACTTCACTGTTTCACCGATTGCAACGAACTTCTTCTAACGCCTTAGCTGCTCACCAGGGGAGGATATCACGCTGGTTTTGCATTATTAGCGCATGCGCACTATACATAAGAGTGAATAATCAGGGTATTTTAAAACATTCCGCCATTTTTACGCTACTTATTTACAAGATTAACCTTTGAAACAATTTTTTAGCCCCCCCTTTACAAACATATATATTAATTTAAAGGAATATTAAATATATTTTTACATATCATACATTTTAATGGATTTTAAATCAACAAGTACACAACGTTTAACATGCTTGGTGGAGTCAATAAATACCCTTGGTTAAAAGATCTGCTGGTATTTCATTCGTGTTCAAAATATTTAAATGTTAATTTCATCACGTTCAAATGTTTACGCACAAAATGGCGACAAATGTCAACAATGTGTTTGCTTCTGCTGAGATAAGATTTTATTATACAGGTTTGTGCTGACTGATTACCATTTTTTATTATTCTTGGTGATGGTTGCAGGTGATTCAGGTAAGTATTGATTTATTTACAAAAGTACTAGTTCATAATCAAAATATTATATTAACGGAGATACAAATACGGAGGTGTGCTATTGCCTGATATATAAAAGCTGCGATCTTGGCGAAATTTAGAAGTCGCCAAATAAAGTCAGACGTCGCTATAGTACGGAAGTGCCAATATTTCTTTTGTTACACATGAGTTACAACAGACCACGTCTATTGAATAAATAAGAAGCTAAATTTAAATACAGTATTCTAAAATTTTGCATCTATGATAGGAATTATATATTCAGTTTCAACGCATGAAATTAGTTTCTTTTGTTAGAGGTTTAGATTGATCAGTGCTGCTGCAAAACAATGCCAATTTCCATGTTGGTGACTGTTATGAAGTAGAATATAAAGTGGAGTACACCTTTCAAACATGTAACCCCCTTTAAGTATGCAAGAGGGTGGATTTAACGAAACTGAAATTCTCAACTGGATTCCAAGAAACAACCGAAGACATAGGAAACGTCTTCAAACTGGATGGATGAAATAAGAAAACAGGTTGTGGTGACGTGGAAGTGAATTACTAAGGATAGACTTGTATAGAAAGCATTCGGAGAGACCTACATTTAGCAGTGGATAGATAATAGTTGAATATGATGATGACCCATTTCATACACGGAAAATTGTCAAAAATGTAAGTGTTTTAAATCAGGGTTGTCCAGCATACGGCCTGCAGGCCACGATTCAACCCGCCGACAACTGTATAGAATTAAAAAAAATGCAAAACAAGTATTTAATTTTTTTTCCAAGAAATGAAAACCGTCCGGAGAGCGTAAGTGACCCCTTTCTATATCGCAAGTAAATAAATAGCTGAAAAAAAACAACCTCTAAAGGTTTTTTTCAACGAAAATGCTGGCTCTCGAGATCCGTGAAATTTTTTTTAAGTGACCCGCTGCTCAAAAGGTTTGGACAACCCTGTTCTAAATCGATGTTATGGAAAGTACTTCAAGTAACTGAAAATAGCCTGATGACCTAGATAAAATTTGGTATTTCCAGGAAAGGGTAAAATACATATTTCTTGAAAAAAAGCTGTAACATCTGTATCCTTTGATGGCAATTGGAAAATAGTCCACTTAGAACAGTTTTTTGTTAAATATTTACTATTTTTAAATGAGAACATTTTTTACATACTTTAAAAGGGAAAAATCACCATGACAGAAATATGCCGATTTCCCTTTCTCACCAAGGCCACTATATAACAGGGAAGTATCAAAATTTGTTACACTTAAAACCAGTGGCTGCTGGTGTTCAAGCTGAAGTGTTGTGCAATAACCAGTTTTTCATTACAAAGAAAAAAATTATGTTAATATTTTTACTGCAATTATTTTATTAGAATTGGTTACTAATAACGGAGAAAGAGAGAGTTCATTTCTGTTAATTGTATTAATTTTTAAGTAATTTGAAATTTTCGACAGCAGTAATTGTAACTACACAGACATGTTGACACATTGAGTTCCTTTTAATAATGTTAAATAATGCCTGGATGGATCCCCCCCCCTACTTCCGCCTACAGAGCACACACACAAAAAGAAAACAGCACACTCAAGTCGTATTTTTACGAGCAAAAAATGTCAGTATAACACCTTACTTCTGGACCCACAAGCCATCACTGATTAAATCAAAGTAAGTAAGTTTCCTTTTGTTATCATGATTACCAAGAAAGTAAATGTAATATAATGATTATTAACAGATCAAATGAAATATTATCTCAATGAACAAAAGTTCATGCAATTATTACCAAAAACTTCAACATATTGAAGAAGAAAAATTATATATATGTATTTTTTTTTATCTGAATAAGTGAAATTGTAATAAAATAACGTATTTAATATAAATAACATAGTTCACATTTATATTCAAAATGTCTTAAAAGATGCCACTATTCAGACAAAATAAGACTTCTTTAATAACACCACCTTTTGTTGAAAATATTAAGAAACTTATAAAATTTATTATATAAAACTACTTGGGTATGAAAAATTTGCATATATGATTGTATTATTAAAATATTATTAGCAAAAAAAGTGGTTTATAGAAGTTGCAGATACGTAGCTATTTTAGCATATTTTCACCTGTCAGTTTTCGTCATTCAACATCAGTGATAAAGCAATGTTCATTTTTTTTTCTGTCATGGTTGGTTTAGTTAAAGGGTTTTTCATGCTTTTTCGCATTTGTTTTGTCGAATGCAATCCTCTCTGCGGTATTATGCTTTCGTTTGGAGGCACATTATTGAAGATCTCAGACAACTTCCTTTTTCTCACATCAGAGCGCATTGCAGCCACGATTGGATTAATTGCCCTCACCTGCTTGTCAAATACAGCAAGTTCATCTACTGTATACAGCGAATGAGCAACTTTTGAAGCACTCTCTAATACACATTCTCTTTTCGTATTTATATCTACTGCTGATGATGACATCACTTTCGAATTTTTCTGTAAATACTCCACCAAGGCAACATTTTCCCCATCTTAAAATTCTCTTCATTAAAAGATCGCACTGCTCACTGTAGTCCGGGGTTTGGTTCCCTAGGCCATAAGAGGTTCGGATTCCTCGGAAAACAGTAGGTCCCGGCGCAGCATGACCATTGTAGTCTTTGAGCCGTAAAACCACAAAACAAACAATCCATACAAATGGATAAATCATCAGCACTTGAAGGAAGTTTTTCAAACAATTCAGACTCCATGCAGACTTTGTGAATGTGTTTGCACATGTTATTTTTGATATTTTGTGAATGTGTTTGCACATGTTATTTTTGATATTAGAGTCAACATAACCTCAAATATACATATGAAGGCAAGGATTATCGTTGCACTCTTTGCATTTCAAACTGCAACAGCAGCTGTCTGTTACCTTATGAACAGTGTACAATTCCTCACACCTTGATGACGCCAACTGTCCAACTTCCATCGCTTTCTTTGATGACAGTGGTATGGAACGAGAGACCCTTTGTAGCAGTTTCTTAAATCTTTTAATTTCGAAGTAACTTTTCCTTTATTCAAAATTAAAAGTCTGTCAAAAATTTTATCTCTTATAAGTTGCATGATAGCAAAAATCTCTTTGTCCAACCTTTTTCCCTGTTTCCCTTTCAAATATTCATATTTTAAATTTCGATGAAGTCTTTCTAGACACATATTAGTATTCATTTCACAATGCAGCCTGTAGGGATAAGCCCACAAGGCTGGGCATTTAGTGTAGGTGTCTAAAAAATACTTACCGAATTCTGCTGTTTCTTCATCTTGGAGCAGGCATTTCTGATAGTTGTAAAGTAATACTTTAAAAGTCTCTTCGTCCCTCTCTTCAAACAATGTTCTTAATGTTTTATATACTTCACATTGCTTTTGACTGTCTTTTATTTTCTTCTTTTTTTTTTTAGGTTCTTTCCCCACGCATTATCGACATACCAAAAGCAATACAGACGGATTTCTGCTGCAGCCATCACTTCAGTCCAGTCAACACTGGTGCCATCATCTTTGTGCTGACACAGCACTTGCATCGAAATTGAATGCATCTTCAATGTTGTACGAGTCATTTTTTGGGGGTTATAAGATGCAGCCTTTCCAAACCAGAAGTTTCCGAAACACAATATCTCACATCATATTGAATGGCACTCTTGCTGCAATTTTTGCAGCCAAAATTTCTCATTCAGATTTAGTGAGGGATAAATGTCCAAGCTCATTCTGATGCCCTATGTATGTTTTTTGTAAAGGTAATTGAACACTTCCCACTGTTTTCTTCAAAGACTTTTATATAGGCTGGGCAAAACTTCCCAATTTTGTTAGTCCCCTGTATTTTAATATTTCTTAATCCATTACCTGTAGATTTGAAATTTCCAGATAGATGACATCTAAAATAATGGGTTTTTCCTGTACTCTTCATCGTTTCCCCTGATGCCTTCACGTATTTAAATTTTCCTTTTCAATAGCTTCTTTCCATGACTTAAAATCTTCAAACGTAGCAAGCTCAACATTTTCAGTCTCTATACGTATTTCATGCTCTTCTTGAAAATGAACGGAGAGGTTGTCCTTCTGAATACAAGCCTTACAACAAGGACACTCAAAAATTTTATTTGCAACAATACATTCACGGGTTTCAAACTCCAATGGATGCCTCCTCCTCCCTATTCAGGGGGAGATATGTATTGATCTGAATTTATAAGAGGGGCGATCCTTCCAAAGTATGCTCAGAGGCGGTCTTCCATTGTATAACTTTCTTTTTTTAATCTGGTACATGCATTATTATGATAAACTTACTAAATGCATTTCGATATTCTATGAAATTTTCGTGTATTCGAAATTGTTCATGTCATAAACTCTTATGTGAATTTTTTTTAAAAACATAATTTTTTTTACTATAAATTGGATCTTTGCTGTACACCCAAACATTAATTGACGGTAGAAACGCAATGTTATAAAGCGGGGTAGCAAACCTTATTCAACGACTTCAGTGGTTTTAAACTTTTTAATATATACGGGACTGGACAACAAAGCTGTTTGTTTTTTAAAATTCTGCAAGTGCAACAATAGTAATACCGTTCTGGAATCGAACTTAGGACATGCTAGGTAAATACGATACTCAGTGGTTTTCATACTGAACTGGTCCTTCTATCGATTATATGAAAACATGCAACCATAGAAAGCGTCGGGGATGATCATATTCTAATAATATACTATCTATAGCCACCCCTATCAGCCGAAGCAACTTAACAAATTGCATGTATATCGCCGCGGACTTACGCGCGTAGCGAGCGTTTGGTCTATCTCAATAACTACTTCGTTTTTCTCAACGAAACTTTTTTATTTTACAGCATATTTCTTGATCACTAATTTCGTCATCAATGTTGTAATCATTAATAACAAGCTTTACAAAACACAACTTGTACGTTTTGAAGCTATTAAACCAAGTAACCCGACAAACTATGAAATCAAACTATGAAACTACTGAAATCACCATACACACTTACAATCGTATTTATACGATATCCGCTCTATACGTAACCTGCGTGACAGATTGCAAAAACGTAAAAGTTCCGCATGCAATGTGACGCAGAATGACCCTCCACCGATAATCGCCTTCTGTAATCCATGACGCACAAAATCCAATACACGTCAACGGGGAGGATAACATACTGCCAACACTCAACAAAAAAAAATGCCCGTACGTATGGAAAAATTATTTAAAAAATGGCCCTTATAATGAAATCTTAGCATAGATTTTTTTATACAGTAATAATCGAGAATCAAACGTTTCTTCAAATTAATCAATGGAAGAAAACATTAAGGCACATAATTGTTTTCCGATAGCAACACCACGAGAAAAATAGTCGTTGATTCGAAAAAATCGCCTTCTGTAATACTTGAATCCATTGCTAGTAAAACATAATTGTTATGGTTAAGCCAATGAGCCCGCAAAAAATTAAATTATTTTTGTTATCAAATCCACTTTATTACACACTTACTAGCACATAAAAAATACTAGCAACATAAAAAATATTACTTTATAATACACCGAGTGGCCGAAAGACACCTGGTCCGGCTTTGATCACAGCCGATATTCTCAACAAGTTGCTGAGGAATGTTGGCCTGGCAGCTTGGATGGTGGCGTTTGGGAATCGTCCTACAAATGGGAGAAACTTTGACTGAACGATCGGGCAAGGCGAATTGTCCTGGGAATATCATCGCCAGTGCACGTGATTAGCAACGACGTTGAGGTAAGCTATGCTGTTCATCAAGGGACTCCTCCATGCCACAATTTCGTTGTTCCTGGGTCCACTGTGAGACACTCCTGTTGCTAAAGCCCATCCTTTGCGAAGTCCATCTTGTTGGGGATATGCTCCACCTGTATAGGTCTTTCCGCTTTCTCCCGGTAGTTTCCTTTGCTGTTAATGTTTTAGGACCATTTACGTAAGCATCCTTAATGTGTTATAGGCGATGCGGTACTGCTTTCTATACATGTCACCTTGATTGGCGCAGAATGACCTTTGCAGTGCCACCAACAATCGCCTTCTGCAATACTTGGATCCAAGATATAAAATAAATTAAACTAAGCTCAGCCTCCACAAATATTTTTTAAATAACAAAGAACAACCCATACATTGGAGTCTTATTTCAAAAACTTGTACCAACCAATTAGAGAACCGAAATCTTACGTAAGCAGTGCCGTATTTCCCAGGGCGGCAAAATTTTGCGTCTGATATAAAAAATTAATATCTTATGATGTTTTGCCGAGAAAAAAAAATTATGCTTTCCATTCAATAGGGTTTATTTTTTTGCTAAAATAAAAATTTACTTGAATAAAATTGAATTTGATATACGTTTGGCAATATCGTCAATTTATGAGTTTGGTTTTCAACACAGTTGTTTTTGGCGTAGTTCCTATCATTGGGATAGGCGGCAGAAATAGCTTAGGGGCAGCAAAATAGTAAATCCGCCCATGCAAGCATTTGTTTATTTTTCTTGGACCATACTATACCGAAAAAGCTGGCTTAATTGATTGTATTACTTTGTACGGATTAATATTAGCTTGACTGTACAGTAAAATGGTCTAAGTCTTTAACATTGTGAGTTTTCCTCTCCCTAGCCGCTGGTCCGTAGATCGAATTGCCATCATTCCCATTTGACGTGCCAACCACTTGGATAAACAAGTGGCAACCCTCACATATACCCTAAATTTCGCCAAGTTAACAGTAACCTCTTCACCAAATGGAACTGTCGGATACTTAGCCGTATCATCTTTAGGTAAATGTATGTACCTAATAAAGACATAGCGCAAATATAAAATTTTGGATTTTTTTTTTAATAAAATGCATTAATTTTAATTAAAACTTACTTAGAGGAATATACAAATGTCTAATAAATGCTTTATATTTTGCAAAATATTTTATTTAAAATTTTCAACTGATGTGAGATTACTTGACTCCCTTCTTAGAAAACAGCACCACGTTTGGCGGCCACCTTTCCCAATCCATCTTCTCTTCACAACATCATCATCAAACCTACTTGATTCCCCTCCATGAATTTTGAATTGCTACGTCTCTTGTTTCGCAATCGAGCGAATTGTTTTCTTTTCGGTTGAAAGATCAATATGGCAGATTTAATTTTGCATCCTATTCGATTGAAAAAGCTTGCTGAGGAATGGTTATTAGAAGACAGTTCAGGTTTTGACGTTGGTGGTGGAGTCGCTGGAAGCAATCATACAACGTTTGATATATTGTATAAATCCAAAGGTTGTATTGCTGGTTTGCCGTTTGCTAATGCTATTTGTACCCAACTGGGTGTAGAAACGAAATGGCTCTACCGTGAGGGCCATGTCATTACTGAACCAGTACAAATTATAGGTACTATACAAGGACCCGCAAATTCTATACTTCTTGCAGAAAGAATCGTGTTAAACGTACTTAGCCGCGCTAGTGGAATTGCAACAAATGCAATGGAAATGTCACGTAAATTAACAGAGATAAATTGGCCTGGTATATTAGCTGGTACACGAAAAACCACCCCAGGGTTTAGGCTTGTTGAAAAGTATGCTTTAATCATAGGTGGTGTTGATCCTCATCGTTATGATTTGTCCAGCTTGGTCATGTTAAAAGATAACCACATTTCGATTTGTGGATCAATATCTCAGGTTGATATTCATTTATTTTAATTGTATTATTAAAATTAGTTTAAGAATGCTAAGGATTTTGGGGTCAACTTCGGATTGTGTAAACTTGTGTTTTGTTTTTTTTATATTTCCATCACTGCAGATGTATGAGTGAAGCGACTCTGCCATATTGGAAAGATGGAAGTTTCCGCAATAGGGGAAAATACTAATTGCAACAAAGCAGGGTTGGGAAGTTTTTGACATGTGACAGTTTTAACCATTTTTTTTCATGGTTTAAACCATCGCAACAAAATTTGTCAAAAACTCGAAATTTAATGATTATAATAAAACACCTTGCATTAATTAAATATCTTTCAACGAAACGAAGACAACCCAAATTACCTAAAAAAATTATTTTCAATTTCACTTTGCCATCTTCACTTTACTTTGACAACCGATCACAATCTTTATAACCAGTGCAAAAACTTGGTAACGTTTCAGTGGCTGTCTTCCCTAACTTTGCATGAAACAATGTTCACTGGCAAATTAACTCTCGCATCCATGTTTACTACGAAAAATTCTGCTACTTGAACCTGTGGCATAGGCAACTGAGGGGCCCAACCCCCCCATTGGATATCAAAACACATTATTTTCTCTAAGGCTGCATCACATAATCTTGTTTGAAACTACTGGAGCCTCCCCTATGAGTTCCAGATCGTTACGCCACTGACTGAGACACGTACATTACTGTACACAGGGGTGGATTAGGCCGCCGGTGTATCCTCATCGGCGATAGGACTCCCACCCTCATGGGCTACAGGATTCATGGCCTCTTATAATCCAAGGTATATGCCCTTTGGGAGGACCCGGTCTGCTCCTGATTGTGCATAGGCATATTGCTAGGCAAGGGAGACACTTGACCCCCCTCTAGTTTTTTTTTTATAAAAGAGGCGAAAAGCATACTTTTTCACACACAATTTTTTTTGCCTTCAGTTTATGCTATATTTAACCCCCAAGTTATGCCTATGTGCTAATCTGCCACCTAATGAAATTTTATGGAACCATTTTTCAACCATGTATGTGCGGAACACATTCCCTATGAACGAATACAATGTACCAGAACATTATAACCTAAATCTTTTTTTTTAAGTAGAGACTATATCCAAAAACTTTTATGTTAAAGGTGATATATGTATATATGCACATTAAAATGAGTTTTTTACTGTGATTCTTCGTGGACACTATTGTAATTCAAAGGTATAATTTAGAGATTTTATGTATGAAACAGATTATGTATGTGTGTGTGTGTGTGTGTGTATATATATATATATTTTTAACAGGGAACAAAGGTGTATTTTTTTAAAACATTTGATGCATTGCAAGGCACAGGTGACCCATATTGGGACTACCTTAGCAAGCAGTTTGGAAAGGTACACTGTAGTGAACATGTTTTTACAGTTTTTGAAATTATTTTACATTAAATTAGCATAAAAGAAAATATTAAATTTATAACTGTTGCTCTATTATAAACGTTATTTTGTGTGTTTTAGGCAGTTTTGAAAGCTAAGGCATTATCTAGTTTTTCTCAAAAGATTGAAGTTGAGTGTGCATCACTTCAGGATGCATTGGAAGCGGGGGAGTCTGGTTGTGACATAATAATGCTGGATAATTTTGATCCACTTGTGAGTGACACATTTACATTAGTATTAAATCTTTTTAAATCAAATATTTCTCCCTAAACCTTTTTTATGCTTACTCCGAAACTCCCCAAAAAAAAGAGCCATCATAATCAAGTATGTAGCTGTCATCACTCAATAGCTTGTGGTATACCATCTCATTCTTAAAATTGTGTTAGTTTTTATTTTCTTGAAATTTTAGTTTATTGTAAGACTAGATTATTGTGTATATACATGTGTATACCCATAAAAATATCTCCTCAATTATACGAATTTCTGATTTTATATTTTTGAATCGGCAATTTCATAAAAACATTATTTTCCTCCTCCTATAGTAAAAAAGCTCTGGATTGAGCCTAAATGTGAGTGTCAAAGTTATTAACCACAGTTATTGTACTCTTAAATTAATCATTTGAAGAAGGTATTATTTTTGGAGGCTTTTGTAAAATTAAAATTATAAAATTGATTTTTTAGACGAAAGCAGGAGTTAAAAACAAGATATATACATCATTTTTAAGTACTAGTATTTTCTTTACGAAATGCATTGAAAGGACAAGTTATTATACACACCTGTGATGTGACAATGTAAATGAGCATGGCATGAACCGATGAGCTGCGAGTAGCCGGCTGACATCAGTGCCATGTTGTATAAATATAAGAGTATCTACAGGCATGCCAATGAATGTTATGTGTAAAGGCGGTGATGTAAGAGAGTTTGATTACAGACAAATTGTCGGCGATCCCAAGGCTGATTGTTTGATATCAGCAATCGCCAAACTGCTGGGCATGTCGCACAGTTCTGTGGTATGGGTGTACCAACAGTACCTCAAAAGCAGAAAAACCGGTGTGCATTGTGCAAAATGTGGCCGTACACCAGCAACTGATGCATGGCAAGGTTTAAGCTGCAGTCGCATTTTTCGCAAAATGCGACGAGTTGCTCGAAAATGCAAAGAAAAAATTATTGCCTGTCTCAAAAATACAGCGGGCATTTTTTAACTATATTTTCTGAAAACACAGGATTCCACGATATGCGTTTCGCACTTCAGCGATCTTTTCTTGTTCCTTTTTGTTTCCTCTTCAAAATTCTTAACAGCATCTATTTGAACACCCCATCCCCTTATTTATTACTCAAGG
>QLNU02014802.1:5536155-5577469 GCA_006491805.2 Dysdera silvatica | reverse complement strand
GTAAATTGTGAAGAAATTTGTAAAAAGGTTGACTGCATTAAGAAGGCTTTGTATTCCCAGGAAAAATACGTAAATTTCGAAATCTGGCAACATGAATTTAATTTGCCTGCTAGTTATTTCTGGAAAGATGTGGAAAGTCATTCACTTTAGTGATTGTGTCCATGAGTCTCAGTCACTGAATAGATTCGTTCTTTTAATCTGGTCACTCGATTAATAGGGTTGTTCAGTATTTTGTATAAACGAATAAAAATTATCATTTTTAATTAATAAAATATTAATAATTGCGAATGTCGAAGTGAAATTTTGAAAAAAATTTAAATTTATGTCAAGGACGTAAAATGCATGAAAGCTGGAAAAAAAGGAAAAGAAGAAAACCACTACGTGACTAAAAGCGATTCTTCATTGGCCGCGCTGCTAGTGACGTTATTTATGCCTTACGGAAAAAATAAGCTATCGAATTGACTTGTTCTTATATAGTTAGTTAGCAAAAAGAATAATTATAAACAATTACTAACAAACCTAAGTGTAATCAATTTTTGTTGTAATCATGAGTGCAATTCATTTCATTATCAAGTGAAGTGCTGATAAAAATTAAAAAAAAGTGGATTTTCTTAGATTTCTTTTTTTTCCGAACTTGCGCGCATAACTTTCTAACATAGCGTACTCAGAAATTTCTCAAGGGGGGATTATAGGCTCGATGGAGGGGGAGTTACAGAACTACAACTCATATATTCCTATGCTAAATATACAAAATTTTATTGCAATGGGAGTTACAACCCCCATCAATACACGCCTACGTGATGGCCACTTCTAGCCAAACAGTTAATATAATTAAATAATTTTTTTTAAGAAATTTCATTATACGGTACTTTACAATTTCTGCCAGCTTTTTTTTCCCCAATTTTTATTTATACGTTATTAAATATGGACAAAATAGGGGTCTTACAAATATGCGTAAAAATCATATTTAAAGAGGAAAATTAATATTCATTATTAATCTTTATAATTACTTTTTTTAAGTAGACAATGAGTACACAATGTTTATGAATAATTTCAGCCTCTGAGCAACTTTCTAGCAGCAAAATTTAAGTTGCAATTCTTACTGTTAGTCAGAAACCATTAAAGAGTTTACTAATTTTGCTACGGCCCTGCGGTGGCGCAGTGTGGTAACGCGTTCTCCTATTGCGCGGCTAATCCGGGTTCGACTCCCAGCAGTGCAAAAAGAACGCTTACTCAGAGATCTCATAAAGATCGCACTGCTCACTGTAGTCCGGGGTTTGGTTCCCCAGGCCTTAAGAGGTTCGGATTCCTCGGAAAACAGTAGGTCCCGGCGCAGCATGACCACTGTAGTCTTTGAGCCGTAAAACCAAAAAACAAACAAACGAACTAATTTTGCACGTTTATGGGTCCTAGTTCCCATTAATAGTATGTTATACCTCCTAATCAATATTTAATTGTTCTCTTACTTCTTGAGTTTATGAAAATCTTTCTGTACCAGAGACATGCAAACTTTCAAGTCCCTAAAACTAATACAGTAAATCATAAAAAATACAATAAAAGCGCTGATTTGTTATACACAGTGTTTTGTTCAGAATCCATCAACTAGAGGGCAATCCCGTACGCAGTATTTGATTTTCTAGGGGTGGTAGTGGTTGACTACTTCGATGAATCTTTTAGCTTTTCAATGTTAAATTTTCATTTCCAGAGAGGGAGGGAGGTTTAAACCTCATAATCCTCCTCTTGTGTACAGCCTTGTGGGGTGTGTAGCTAATAGACTATGCTATGTTTTGTTTGCTAGTTTTACGTTCACCGCCACCGCCCCCGTTTCCAGCGTTTGGCTTTTTCGGCGTTCCTTGGATTCTTCGTCATCACGGGTCACATTTTGTAGCCCTTGTTGCTGCCTCCTCGCTTTCCTGTGTTTTTTCGTATTAGTGTTATTTTGGACTGCTTTCTCCCACCCCAGTTCTTCGGTTTATGCGTACGCATTTCACGAGCAGCTTGGCGTTTTTTTCCACAACTCTCTTAGGTTGGCGGACCTTTAGAAACGAGCTCGCCACCGTAATCTGATGGATTTCTCACCTTGGTTTTTCTGAGGACTGCATCTCTAACCAGAGAGGCTCCCCCCCCCCAACTCTGGGGAGTTGAGTCTCTTGTCTACATCTTTTGGATTTGTGAAATCACTTCTCGAAATACAGTGCCGCTAGTTCGGCCAACTTTTCCGTTTCACTCAACCGTTCCATCCAGTTATTTCGTTCATTTAAAAGACTCGTTCAAAGTGACGGCTACATTCGCGAACGACACTTCAGTAGTTTGTGATGTGTTTGTCCGTAATTTTAAAAGGATGAGAAGGTGAGCAGCTGGTAAAAGATGATCCTTATTTTGAAGGCAAATGCACTTTTTTATTCAATTCCGTTTTAATGGGTTGGACAAAGGGACCTGGGTTCAGAGCCTCAAATTGGCAAAGTTTGTTTATTACATGTTAAATTTTCCTTGAAAAAATTTGGAAATTTAAAAGTTGGTGTAAAAGGGATTCCAAAACCGATTGAGCCCAGGGGCTCCCCATTGCGTTTAGACGGCGTCGCATATATTACCAAAATGATGTTATATATGTATAGTGCATCGTTATTACGAAATTAATTATAGGAATAAAAGGAAAGTCGGACTTCGTATTTGCTTCTGCTGGAGGGATAGTGAATGTTATAGAAACTCCAAGAAAATGTCAGATCATCATGGGGATCTCAGGAACCAGTTCCTCCACCAAGAAACAAAATTTTTATATGTAATCTTTTAGGTGAAGGACTGAGCTCAGACCCCCAATCTGGCAGCAGTCCTGGAGTCAACCAAAGATGGGGTTCAGAACAACAATATATTTTGTATGTTATATTTTTAGGCTCAACTATATTCTGCATTTTTTCTTTATTGTCTATCAGTTTTGGAAAGGTCTAACCCCTTCAAAATTTTAAGTCGGAAGATATGAATGGCAAAATATACATGTAAAAATATTTGTTGCTAAAATTTATTTTGGTTAACTTTAAAAGGTTGGGCCTTCTAATAAGTACAGTATTACGAAAAAAAAAAAAAAATGCGTAAAAATGTATGTGCTTTAAGATAATGACAGTTGTTAATATGGTCTAAGGAGATTCAATATGCATGATTGTTCTTGCAATGGTTAATAACCATTTGTTTATAAGCTTACTAGGTTAGATCTCACTCCGAGTTCGGGCATGTAAACAAATGGTTTGGAGGCCATGTTAAGCTTTCTGTTGTTATTTTTTTTTTTTGTCTTCATAAAACTATACACAAATATACCTGATTGTCTGGGCATGTCAACAAATGGTTTGGAGGCCCCGTTAAGCCTTCCATTATTTTTTTTGCCTTCATAAAACTATACACAAATGTACCTGATTGTCTGGGCATGTAAACAAATGGTTTGGAGGCTCCGTTAAGCCTTCCATTATTTTTTTTTTTGCCTTCATAAAACTATACACAAATGTACGTGATTGTCTATAATGGGTTGTCAGATATTAGCGTACAGGTATGTTTTTTATGAACTGTGGATGAGATAGTGATAAACAGAAAAACATGTATCAAAAATAATTGGTTATTTCTGCATTATACGATTTTTGAAATAGGAAAATAGTGGCTATTTATTATGAACCCAGTCACATATGTCTGGTTGTTCTATATTGGTATCATTATCACGTAAGTTTAAAAATGATCTTAGTTTATAAAATCTTTAAAATATCAAATTATTAATATAATTTAAATTATTACAATGTTTCAGTGATGAAAAATGATTTCTTGTTTCTTTTTTATAGTTGTTTTATTTGAATGTTTTCTAGGCCATAAATACTATGAGTACGCTAAATACTTTAATACAAAAAGCTTCAAGCTTCCTAAAAATTGGTTTGGCAGATGCTCCATCGAAAGAAACTTTTGATAGTGAAATAACATTTTGCAAAAATAACGTATGTGTTCATCCACCTACCACACAGAGAACAGAAATTACCCATCATCCAGGATACTTAACCATTAGAGAACAAAAGGATGAGGTACGTTGGTGGATTTATTTTTCTCTGCAATCAGGGGCTATTCTAGTATTATGTAAGCACGTTTCTGACCATTTTATACTCCCCCTCCACCTTGTAAGAAAAAATAAGCAAATGCCTGACCCTCTTTTTTTTTTTTTATGCTTACATGAGATTGTGGGTTTCTAATTGTCTGGTGTAAGTTTTCAAAATAAGAATGTAATTTATGATACAAATTATAATACTTATTTACATTTTTATTCTAATATTGAGCACTTATTTATAAGTTTGTTATAATATTAAATGCTTATTTATAAATAGAGGACGATCATAACAAATTATCACTTACTGTAATCTTAATTTCATATTTTCTCCGTGGTAACCAGGCAGGAATTGTGAACGACTGTTGAAATTCATTCTGTATAATTCATCATAAAACGAACCCATACACCATCTCCACTCATGAGCAGAAATCAGATAATGAAAACTGCCAATCATAAAATAAGATACTGAAAACACAACAGCCTCCAACGTTGTTTTCATGTCTGTCACACCATAGAGTTGCATTTGTGACTCTCACTTCCTGTGTAAAGTTTGTTTGTGTTTTTCTGGTGAACTTACCCCCTAAAATTTTTTTACAAACTTTTAGGACACTCCGTATATATATTTCTATGCAATGTTGCACAAATCCAAGCTCGTTTACAGTTTGTTGCATAATTTATTATTAATTATTATAAAACTATTATTTATTGGACTATAAAGGACAATATATTTTATTATAAAAGTATTTTGTTACATTTTTATTGTTAATATTTCTTACGTTGTAAGCAAATAGTGTGTAATAAATAAGAAATGGATTTGATAAAATACATTTATTAAAAACAATACATTCATTATATAATTTAAGAATGTCAGGGGGAGTCTAGAAGGGGGACACCTGAGCAAAAAAGTTTGAGAGCCACTGGTTTAAGTAATGAAATAATTAACTGTGATTGCGTGTTTTTTTAATATTTTATATCTTCTACCTGCAGTGTCCGTACATTAAAGTATTGCAGTTATATCAGGGCGGTTCTTATTTATATAACTATGTGTGCTGGTTTTATTATTTTCTTACTTAAGCATGGTTCACCCCTTTCCTCCCCACTATCAGGAAAAATAAGCAAATCTCAAATCCTCCTCTTCCTCAAAGATGCTTACTTAATACTTGAAATGGCCTCTTATATATATAAAAAATATTTCAGCCATTCACAGCCCATTGCAAAATGTCTTTGTCTCAGTGTGTTTTCACTTAAGCAGATCTTGAACTCTTCATTGCCAATTTGGTCCAATATGCAGCAAAATTTAGATTAACCGAAACAAACGTTTTGTGGGTGGGGGGTTTGGTTAAGCAAACTCCCTCCTGTACCCACGACAGATTTCTGATTGCTATGTTTATTATAGGTATGAGCGAATGACTTTTATTTATAAGACCAAAGTAGGTATAATATAACGTTGCCTAGCTAGGTAAGCTTGAGGGAATTTAAAATATTTTGCCTAGGGGCAGACTGAGTTGCTGGCCCATCGGTCAGTGCTCCCTCATGGGTGACAGGACTAGCGAATCAGCAAGGACTCATGTTTCTTTGAAAATCCAAGATATGCACCCTTTGAGAGTACCCACTCCGCACAGTGGCATAGTGATGCCAATGCAGTTGCATTGGGGCCCCTTGCCCTTATGAGATGGAACTTTGGAAGTCGAGGCTCCTTAGGTAGTATAATTGTGGAATCCTGGTATGGGGTAGGGGGGCCTCTACCAGCAATTGTATTGGGGCTAAAATTTTATAGCTATGTTATGAGTCTGCCCCTGCTTTTTCCCTAGACCATCGCCACCTGAGAAAGGGGCATTGCCTAGCCTTGACCGACTAGCTTGTTATATCATCAATAGATTAACCAAAAAAATTTCATCACTTCCGTGGTGTACTTTTTACGAGTATCTTGAACTAAATTTAGAATTTAGGGGCCCCTCTGAATCGGGGACCTGCAGCAGCTGCCCCACATGCCCCTGCATAAATCGGGCACTGGGGAAGGGGCGTATTAAAATGAATTAAAAAAATGGAAAAGTGAATATAATTATCAACAAAGAATGCACATGAAGTAGCCGCAATTAATATGATAAATAATATATGTGTAAAAAAAAAAAGAAAAAGAAAAAACGTGAAAATATAAATTAAAGTGCAGAAAATTAAATAAGTAAATTGCACTTATATTTGACGTTTATTATAAAACACAGATGTCATAAATTTAATAAATTTTTATATCTTGTAAGAACATCATTAGATGTTATAGATTTAATAAATCTTTATTTCGTATAAGAAAATCATTAACTCAGATTTGTGAGATTCTAGGAGGAGAAAAGTTTTGTTGTTCAGTAGTCACATTAAATTGTCTATCCCATATTGGTACATATATATGCATAAGAAAACAAACAGGGCTTGAGAGAAATCAAAATTGTTGAAGTATAAAAAGTGAAACTGGCAGTGGGTTGGGAATATGGAAAGGAAAACTAATCAATGATGGATAACGAATATTCTCAAATGGATTTCAAAAAATCGTCAAAAACTTAAAAAGGTTCTTAGATCAGATGGGTGGGTGAAATATGAAAATAGGTTGATATAATGTGGAAATGAATTGCTCCAAATAGACATGTGTAGATGGCACTTGGAGAGACCTCCACACAGCTGTGGATAGCATGTGCATGGGGGGCAGGGGGCAGAGGGATGCTCAAGCCCTCCCTAGCTGTTTAAAAATTTGATTCGCCCGAACCTGCTATGCATTTACTTTCAAAAGTTTTACAGTCACATTTTAAAATAAGGTACTTTTTAGCTCATTACTAATTGTCAAGCAGTATCAATTATTTTTGTAGCGTTTTAGTATCTTGTACATTCACTAAAATGTTTGACAGTCTTGGTAGGAGGTAATAATTTTTCTTACCTCCCCCAGAGGTACTCACATGGGCATCCATGGTGGATAGTCAATAGTCGAATATAATGATACATACATGTAATCCAAAATTATAGCCTAGATTTTGCATAAAGACATTTGTATAAATCTTTTATATGGAAAACCAATAATAATTAAATGTAGGAGGTATGTCGACCTATGTTAATCTATATGTATACTTTTTTTTACAGTTGAATCTCATTAGTGTGAACATTAATGATGACAGAAAATTTGTTCATGTTACAACTAGTTCACATTATTCTTTTTGGATAACATAATGAGATTTGATGGGGATTTAAGAAACAGTTCATTTTAAAAATAATTCATGTTAACAAGCTTTGTATTTGCTTTTCTTCATTGAACTACATACTAGAGTTTTGTCATTTAAATGGTTTTTTTTCTTAGGTATTAGGATCTACTTTGATCTTAACATGGGTCCCCAACGTCATGTTAAAGAAAAATCCCCGTAGTCTCGAAAATAAGACCCCAGAAAGTTCACCTTGCAGAAGTTCATATAGCAGCAAGTGCCCAAGTCCAACACCAAGTGGCAAATCTCCTTTACACTTACCATATTCCGGTCCTGGTTCTCCATATGGATACTGTGAAAAGTCAATTGATGATTTTTTACATTTTCGTCCTCATTCTCGCTATAGGTTATTATTAGTTGTATATTGCTTTTACAACAAATACACAATTTTTGATGCTACAGACTAGGTTATTTTTAGCCAGATGTTGACTTGTAGTTTAGTTATTTTGGTTAAAAATATTCGTTCATTTGGATTTCAGTGATAGAAAAAGCATCAGTTCAACCATATCTGACATTGGCAGTCCGAGAGAAGATTGTGGCAGCTTGGACAGTTTTTCAGTAAGTGATCATACAGATATGAATGCATCGATTTGTTCACAATCTCTCATGAATGAGCTCGATGACAGTAAATCAAATACATCCATTCCCAATTCTACGGTTTCCTGCAAAATGGAAAGCTCCATGTCAAGTGTTACTAATGAAGTACAGAGTCAGTCAGATTCTGGAATTGGTCCAGAAGAAGTTGTCGCAGCTCTTGAGAAAATGATTTGTGGTCTGAACAACATCGATCACACTAAAGCAGGTATGTCTAAAGTTTTCTTACTGGTTAAATACGAGGGGGGATTCAAAAAGTAAGTTTCCCTTATCAAGGAAAAATAAAAAAATAATTACAAAATTACCAAACACATTTACCTTTGTACACTATTTTTCTGTTTTTCAAATAATCTCCATCCTTTTCTAAACATTTTTGGTACCTGGGCAACAGTTTTTTGATTCCCTCTCATACCAGTCTGCTGCCAAATTCTGAAACCAGTTTTGGATCCCCCTTTTGCACTTTGCTATATCATTGGTGAAGTCAATTGATGTTTTTAAGTTAAGGAAACAGATGGAAGTCACTTGGAGAAAGGTCAGGAGAGTAAGGAGGGTGTTCGAAAATCTCCCATTTAAATTTCTGCAGAAGCTTCCTCGTTGCTTGAGCAGCTTGAAGCCAGCATTGTCTTGAGTTTTCTCTACTTTCAATAAACATTGTTCGCTAACGACGAACCATTTGCATAGACATGACATCTTCATCATAAATGCTGCGTAACTCATGAAGAATATCCATGGGCGATTACTTTTTTGCAGTCAAAAAATGAATCGCACTGCATATTTCACAGTTGGCGGCAAAACGTAGTGGTGTCTCCATGGCTGTCACTATCAAATGAGGCTTGAGCTCTTAAAGGTTACCAAACTGGATCCAAGTGCTGCCACTGAACCCAAACTAAAATTCCCTGCCCACTTAAACTTCCGGTATCATGCATAATGCGATATAAAATGTAGGGAAGTTACTTTTTGGATACCCCTCATAGTTGTAACACTTGATTTCATTTCCACAAGGCCACAAAGTTCAAGTAGTGATTGGAGAAAAAGATACAATGTTTTGTGTTATAACCAGTGTAGAAGGGAATCATCAGTAAGAAATCAATGTAGTTGGCCTGCTTAGTTTAGTTCTGACAAATATAGAATGTATTTGGTTTTATCCGTAACGATAAGCTGTCTTTAATGCCATCTTTTCATGGTACCTAGGCTATCATTATACACAGATTTCACTCCATTTTTTTTTATTTAGTCCCAACTTTTTTAAAATGCTCCTGTTCATAAGTTTCGGCAATTTAAAAGTGATATTTTGTTGATAAGTTTTTGAAACTGCTGAATTATTTCAAACTTTAAATATAATAAAAGTACTTGTAAAAATATCAAACTGTAAACAATTTTTGAGTTTAGAACTATGTGGTAAAATTATTAAATACGTTTAAGTACCAAAAAAATGTGATGCTTTCATCTTTTTGAACTTTTTTCAGGAGTATTCTCAGTCAATGATGGCCGTCGATTAAACATTGATTGAGAATGCTTCATAAAAAGGTTTGCAAGGATGAACCAAAACATTAAGCTTTTTAGTATTTAATAATTTTATCACACAATTCTGAACTTCAAAATTATTTATAGTTTAAAATGCGCTGTAAAAGTTTTCATGAAACTATAAATAAATCATTTCAAAATATGATAAAAGATTAAAGTATAATACTTAATTAAAATATGCTGTGTTAAGGAATGCAATGTATACAGCTGTTTGCAATATGTAGTCATACAATACACAAGGTAAATAAACTGGCATTATTATGGTATTTTTTCTGTTTCAGAAAGTGATGCTGGCCATAACGATTCTGCAGTAATTTTAAATACAGCCTTAAGCTCACAAAATAGTGATACGGCAAGTGCAAATGTGGAGTGTTTACCTGAAGAAGATTCCAAACAGACAGACTCTGTTGATTGCAACATTGAAAAGCGTTTGGAGAAAAAAAATGAATTAAGACTGTGCTTACCACAGAACTTAAATGCAGGTATTATTGTTTACGTAGAATTTTGTGTGCAACAATTCCTGATGCTTCTTATTATTATATCAGTAATTCTTATAAATGTAGTTGTCCTATGGTGCTTTCCATACTGAAGTGGAAAATTTTGTAGGTCAACATGGAATGGGGACATAAAAAAACGGAGATAAGTTCAATTACTGGTGTTCTAATTATTGGGTGTAGTGATGTTAGTATATCCACCACTATCCGCCAGGTGGTCAGTCTATTCGTAGCACACTAGTTTAGCTCCTACTTTTACCAAGTTTTTGTATGCTTCCACTTGACATATTTTTACATAAAATCTCACATCACTCTGTGAACACACGTTACTTCCGAATTTTCATCTTTCTACTTGAAATCTATTCCCATCAATCCATGAATTCCATCTAAAAGAAAAAATGCCAGCAAATGGAGCAAAGACTGCCATAAGTATGCTTGCTGACCAGAAATCCTCACTGCCCAAGGCTACTGTAAATGACCCCACGTCACTCAGACAGCAGCAAGGAGACCTTTCTTCACTCCCTTCAACTGCCGCTGTAAATGCTCTCTCTGGTCTCTGTTCCGAATGGGAGAATGACCTGAAGTCATTTAAAAACACAATGGTCACTACGATAAAAGAACTGGCTGGCAATACGAAAAACCAGCATATATGTCCTGGTATTGAACCATCTACCATTACTCTCCCTATCAAAAACAAAGTAATGGCTAAACATGAAAAAAAAAAAAGAAAGAAAGAATGAAATCGAAGGAAAATGGATTTCGGAATTCAACAAACTGGAGAAATGGATGAAATCATTGGACAACGAAGTCGACATATTGGCATCCAAACTTGACGTTTTGTAACAATATAACAGATGGTCCTGCCTCCTTTTCCATGGAATTCCTGAAACGGAAAATGAACATTTACCCTCAAAAGTAATAAACATTATAGGCGCTAAGTTACAGGTGGATATAACTGTGAAGGATATTGTAATTATGCACCGTCTTGTCAAACCGAAGGCCAATATCCCAAATTGCAACCCACATCCAGTCATCGTAAAGTTTATATACATGCAACAACGAGACACCATCTACGACAATAAAAGGAAGCTAAAGGGTATGCAACTTTTGATTACAGAAAGTTGGACGGATTCTCGAATGAACTTAATAACTTAAAAACTAAAAATATAACATTCTGGACATACTATTGCAATATATTTGGCTTAAACAAAAACGGTAGAAAAATTGTTATCGGATCTAAATATGAGATTGAAAGACTCTTTCAATAAATAAATCACAGGCTATTATTTATATATGTATATGCATGTAGTTTGTTTATATGAATGTATTTTTTTTATACATTTGTGTATATGCATGTACGTGTGTGTGTATGTATGTGTATGGTTTTCTTTTATCTGTATGTATGTGTGCATGTACATATATCTCCTGTAAATCTTCCTAGTCTCAACATTTGCCACTTCCTTAAATGGTGATTATCGTTTGTTTAATTGTCTGATCATAATGTTACATTTTTATAATTTTGATCCTTTTATCTCATTATGATAGATTTGTTATTACTTACCATATTTTAATCCTCTGTCGATGACTTAATTCAGCCTGCCTCAATTTCAAAACATTTAACGTCAATATATGGCTTCCGTCTATTTGTGCACATGAATATGTATGTGTGTGCATGTGTGTATGTATGTGTGCATGCATGCATGTATGTGTATGTGTGCATGCATGCGTGCCCAGGTATATGTGCATACTTACATATGTATTTTTTCAACCTATGATGCACATGTGTATTTGCAAACTGTTCACAGAGTGAACATACTTTCATACCAGATTCTGTTAACCTAAGATATTCGCGTTTTTTCTTTTTTTTACTTCTAGCCTTTTGTCTTATTTAACTGATCTTTGTTTTAAACTTGTTTGTATTATTGAATTTGTTATTCTTTCCCTGTGTTTCAACTTACTACCTATTAACAGCTTTTTTAGTCCATTTTCTCATCTTCCTTTAATTTAATGTATTTTTTTAATAGAATTTCCTTGCTTTTCTCAACTTTTAACTACTTCTCTGATTCTTGACTAATCTCTTTCATTTTTTATTGTAAGCTTATTCTTTTAATTTTTTTTTTTACTTTCCACACCCATGGATTCCATCGTTAACTCTAACGATCAATATTTCAAACCTTCAAAACTTGCTAATATGCAAAATCTCCAAGATAATTTAATTCTCCATTTAAATGTATGTAGTCTCTATAGTAAAGTTCCTCTACTTAATGATTTACTAATTGAAATCGTCCGTCTCACACACTTCATCTGCGTTACCGAGATATGGCTTGGTCAGGATTACCTGATAAACATTAGCCAGTATTAATTAGCTTCAGAGAACCGACGTGAATGCCGTGGTGGAGGTGTAGAGATTTATGTGCATCAATCACTAACTTATTCCATCATTCCTCAATGGTGTGGTATATTTCAAGAAATACAAATTGTCACTATAAAATCTTGTGGATTTTTTATCACCTCAATATATAGACCGCCAAATAGGAATGTGAAAGATTTCTTAAAATTTCTTCAAAGCCTCTTTGATTAAATCAACGAAAATAAATCAAATTTAATCATCATGGGTGATTTTAATATATCCGACATGGGTGATATAATAGCTCCGATTATAATTCCAATTCTACTAAACTCAAAGATCTCATTTTCACTTGTGGATTTGAATTTACTATAAAATCCCCTACTAGAATTACAGCGAGTTCTCAAACTCTGATCGATTAGTGTATAACAAACACATCATTTCAACTTTCTGGAATACTCACATATCATCTTAGCGATATGTGAATGTATCTAATGTATGTAAATATGTGAATGTATATATCTTCCAGCCTTTCTTACCATTAATGCCCAAAATCTGCTGTATTCAAAGGTTAAAAATGAATTCTTTATTAGGGATCTTTCTGATACTAATTTAACTCTCTTCAAAAATGAACTTTTATTGATTGACTGGTCCCTAGTTTTACATCGAACAACGCCCAATACTCCTGTAGTCTTTTCTTCGGAATCTTCAATGATCTATACAACACGTTCTTTCGTATAAAAGAAATTATTCAGATCTAAACGAATTACAAAACCGTGGATCACTAATGAACTTTTGAGAGAGATCAAATTTAAAAACAAACTGTTTTCAAAATTCTTTAAAAGCAAGTCTTTAGATCATCTTTCCGCATTTCGTACATATCAAAATAAATTAAATTTAAATTGGCCAAACGTTTGTACTTCAATAAATTTTTCATCAACTCGGATAAAAAAAGATCTGGTCAAAGCTCAACGAACTTTTAGGTAAAACTAAAACCATCAACAATCCAATTTCAAATCTTCATGACGGGACCTAAACCATTCCTAATCAGAAATAAATACTCACAGCATTTAATAATTATTTTATTGACTTCCCCTTCAATCTAATTAAGAATCAAAGTGATGTGTCACTTATAAGGAAAGCTTGCTTTAATTACAATGTAAAAGACTCATTATTTCTATTAGCAATCGCAATTCATGAACTGTTGGTGATACTCAAAGAAACTAATCCCAAAAAAGGTCCAAGTTACGACCAGATTCATTCCATTGTTGTAAAATACATTTTAGATATCATCGAACTTCCTGTCCTTCATATTTATAATCTTATTTTCTGTACAGGAATCCTACCGCGTGATTTTAAAATTGCTGACGTTATTCCCATATATAAAAAGGGTTCTAGAACTGACATTCCCAACCATAGGCCAATTTCAGTACTGCCAATTTTTGCGAAAATTTTCGAGAAATTACTCTTTAATAAACTTCATGCTTACTTCACGTCCCATAAAATAATTCACCAAAATCAATTTGGATTCATTAAAGGCAAATCCACTGAGCATGCTCTCCTTTCAGCTGCTAATTTTATTTATTTAGCTATAGATTCTAAACAATCTGCTATTTGCATACTCTTCGATTTGTCCAGAGCTTTCGATACTATCAATTACAACAGACTTCCTTTTAAACTTGAATTGGCCAGTGTACATGGCCTTCCCAACACCTTTCTCAGAAGCTACTTGACAAACAGAGAACAATTTGTGCACATACGTGGCTGCCATTCTGCACATTACGTTATACACTCTGCCGTGTTCCACAGGGATCAATCTTGGGGCCTCTACTATTTAACTCCTACATTAATGATATCTTCTATCTACCAACTCCTCACAAACCTATCTGTTTTGCTAACGATACTAGTATTTTCTTTAAAAGCACTGAAATCAATACGCTAATCTCTTCGGTTAAACTAATATCAAGAATTTTACTTACTTCTTTGAAAGTAATTAACACTCAATACCTCAAAGACTAAACGCCTTCTTTTTACCAACAAAGAAAATATTGACCCTAATAATTTTAATCTCAGTATAAATAATGATCTCATTCTCGCAAAATATAAATTTCCTCGGTGAAACACTTCAATCTAACCTTAAATGGGATATTTAACTTAACAATATTTTTAACAAAATTAGTAGAAATATTGGATTGATTTCAAACGTTGGCTACTATTTATCCGACTCAATTCTTCTTGAATTTTACTACTCTATGATTTTTTTCTTTTCTGTATTATTGCCTTCTGATATAGGGAAACATTTCCACGTCAAATCTCAATAGACTTACCAGACTGCATAAAAAATTCCCCTGCCTACTATATTATCAATCTCATACTTCTAGAACTATTGAACTAGCTTACGATCATCAGATATTATTAATCGAAAAATTATTTACGTACAAAATTTCCATCTTCATGTTTAAACACTGTACGAAATGGCACTCATTCTGATCTCATTTCATGTGCTTTCTTGATCATCCCCACTTTACAAGAAATCTTAACGATCTGATACCAGAGTATTCACGAACGAAACTTGGACTCTCGCTCATCTGTTGCTTTGGCCCTAGGGTGTGGGATCTTCTTCCTAACTCACTTAAATCTGTTCATTCCTTTGCTCAATATAAAAAACTCATCCGCAGACATCTATTGGATAGAGAATTATAATATCACTACATCTTTCTCTATTTATACCTTCCATACTTTTACTAATCAACTAGCTCTTTTATCTTATTGTATTTAGTTTATTTATTGTATGTTTAGTTTGTATATTGTATTTATGACTTCCGCTTATTATATCCAATCCTGGGCAGCGGGGGCTTTGTCAGACCCTAAAGTCTTTACCCTTTGCTGTCAAGACGGATTAACCTATCTGATAAATTGTAAATAATTATCACATTATGTAAAAAAAAATTTTGAATCCGTCTGAATAAAGTTTGATTTGATTAGTGTTTTTTTAAATGTTTTATGTGCTAGGATGATGAAGTGTAGTCACATGGTAGTGTAGTTGTAGCACATGTGAGCATTGTGCCACTACTGTGGGTTTGATTTCATTGTGTCTTATCTTGCACACTAATGCTTCTGATTGAATAATAATAAACTAGTTGGGAAGTTTGTTCTGACAAAGCATGTGTGTTTGCATAAACAAGGGTATATAATGTGTCAATTTATCTTTGTTTTGTTTAATTTAAATTCCGTCACCATATTTAATTTTTTGGATACAAGTTACCACCTTTAGATGAATAATTGATAAATATTTTCACAATCAGTGAATATATCTTAGCTTACATTTTTTAAAACTTTTGTTCTTATATTCTACTGAAAAGATATCAATTATAAAGTGCATTATCACGTTTTAACATTATATTGATATCTTTTATTATATAAATAAAATAATTTTTTTATGAAGAATTTCATAGTATAAACTATATGGGGGCAAGATATTTTTGAAGTTAGTGATTAAGTGTATTTAAATTTTTTATGCACACATAAACATTTGTGTATACAGTAGGAGCTCCATATATCAAAGTCAAAAGTTACATGATTTTTTTTTACATATATGTAAGCAGTTTTTCTATATAATTAATGGGAATTTCAAATCACAGGATTCACCAAAACAAAATTTCGATAGACAGAGAGATTGATTGATTGATTGATTTTATATATTGATGTATGATTGTTCAAATGTGTTTATCTTTATGTTTGGTAGATGTGCAATACGAGACTTCTACTAATCCTGACATCAGTATCAGTACTCATTCCCCAGCCCATACAGACAGTAGTTCCACCACCCAAACAACATCAAACCGCGATCCTGATTCAATGCCATCTACACCTGGTTCACTTGCTGATTCTCCTCATCATCAGATTTCAAAGTTCTTGTATGTCCAAGGCACAGCTGAATCTGTCGCTCAATTGCATAACCTGAACTTCCCTGATATGTCTTCAAGGAGCTCAGACAAATGCTGTGCAAGAGAAAATACGTGTGGGGTTTTCTCTGTCGATTTGAGTAAGTGTCCAGATTTTTTTAAATATATTGCAATGTGATTTTTTTGTAAAATTGATCTTTAGTGTGGGTAGTGGTAGATTTCTGCATGAGGTGTATGCCTGTGGTTTCAAAACTCAAAATCGCAAAGGAAAAAAAAAAAACTATTTCCTTTTAAAATTTCACGTGTTTCTATGCCGACTCTTGAACACATTTTCCTTTTTTTTTTTTTGGATGTCTCCCTCATTTTCATAGAACTAAACATCCCTTTTTAGGTACAAAATTAAAAAAAACAAATTTCCCATGCTGGGGGATCATACTTGCAATCTTGTGTTGCGACCTGGTGACATCACTTACGTTTCAGGCAAGTGGTCTCGGGTTCGAGTCCCCTTTGTGCAGAAGCCATTGTCAGTAATTTTCCAAATTGCGTCCATTTGCCACGCTATGAATCGCATAAAATAGAACACATTTTTCTGCACCTAATACTTATTTTTATACAATTTTGACAGATAGGTAACCTTGAAAAGTCTTGTAAAATAAATTTTTTAAGCACTCATTTCCCTCTAAATCTTTTTGTCCTTAATAAAAATGTAAACAATAATTGTTCCCCCCCCGTGCAGTGCCAGGTTAAGGTTTTTGTAGGCCCTAGGGTAGGGGAATAGAATGGGGCCCTGAAGAATGTGGTCCTCACAGTATTTAGTCAACAAATGTTTTTTTTCTTTGTAATTCAGTGTACAGGTACATGCATGATTAACGTTTCTCAGACATTTGTAAATAAACAAGATTAAAATAACGCTTAAATTTTAATAGTACCAGTTCTCTTCAAGATCTCTGGGGTGGGGGCTACCTTCAGGCCTGCTTGGCATATACGTAAATCTGGCATTGCCTCTCCTCGAAACAGGGAGAAGAAAGTCTTCCACTTGCACACATTACTTGCATTTTCTAAGTATTTTTTCTTTTGTATAGCTGCCATTAAGCTTGAGGCGAGCGTTCAAGCTCTACATTTTCATTCCAAATTCGCCATTAATAACATCTGAATAAACCACATTTCTGTGCAGTACCGATCAGTAGAAACGAGCAGGAGAAAATTTTCTCATAGGAACACCAATTAATTTATCGAAGTAATAGGCATATGGACAAAATTTTAACTCGGGATGTTTAGAGACAACACTGCATTTATGAGTGAAAGTGATGTTTCTAGAAACCCTACAAATTTACACTCTCTGGATTCCTTCAAGACTCTGGTAAAAGCTGAACTGACCAATGTGAGTTTGAATGTTTTCTTGCACGTCACAAAAGATGGTCTAATTAAAAATAAGAAGGTGGATCCATAATATCACTTCTTTTAAGATTGCACACATAGCAGAGTCTCACAATTTTTCTTATCCACTAGCCACGCTATTAACAGTCATAAGAAGTAAGGAAAACAACGTTTTCATTCGGACAATGATTTTCCCGCAAAGTGTTTCAAGTGTTTGGGGGGGGGATCTGCCATCCTTCCCAATCCCCCCCTTGAACACTCACTCACTTTCAAGAATCTGTAAGTTTAAGTTTTGCAGTTAAGTTCTTTAGAAGGGTGGCAAGTGTAGAGAGTAGTATAAGTTGAGAAGGGTAGTAAATGTTTCAAGTGTTTGTGTTCCTCCTGTGCTATCAGTACTAGCTAATAAAAGCCCAGTTAATGCTTAAATAGATACGTGAAATCGAAACAGAAGCACAACAAGCTTCTAAAAGGGTGAGTTTTGAAAACGCAGTCTTTTCACAAGTTACAAATTAAATTGTGTAAAAGCTAAATGACATTGGTTTTTTGAATGTGAATATTTGCACATTTTGTCATTCAATGTTTCAAATGTATAGAAAATAACGCTATAATTTTGTGTTAATTTGGTTAAAGATATTCTAAATATAAAAAAAAGGAAAATCCAACAAACAATGGCAAATAATATTTTCTTTATGGAAGTGCATAATTTGGCAAATAATTAGTTGAATAAATTTTTCTTCACTTTAATCTTTCAACCAAACAAAAAAAAAAAAAAAAAATTCCGATATTTATTGTATTTAAAAGTATAAAAGTAGCATTATTTTATCAATAGTAGTTTCAATTCATGTTAACTGATGGGCATATGCATGTAGAGGTGTAAGAGAGCTTTTTGCTATTGGCAATAATATTCTGTACCAACTAGGTCATTTCTATTGATAATTAAAATATTCTCTCGGGGGCTGTTCCCTTGACCTAGATCGTCCATTACATCATAGTGTTCACAGGATCTATCGAAAATGGAGTCCATATAACTAGACGAGTGTGCAGTGGCACTTATTGCAGCAAAGCAAGTTACAGGATTAGACTAGTTTCCCGATCAATTCAGAGTAGGGCTTCTACACACAACTTTGTAGTAGAAATGCGTTTGATGGAGTGAATATGATGGCTTATATTCTGTTTGGCGAAAAGCTTCATCACTGTAATATATGTTGGTATTAATTCTTTATTCTTTATTCATTTATTTCGTGAGTGTGCAAATGTTACAATCTTATCAGTGAAATTTATTTAGGAACATGCCTCCTATCAATCACATATTAATGAAATCAACTTTGCACAATAACGTATTCATAAAATAAACAAAAAAACAGAATCATATAAAACAAATACAAGATATAAATAAAATATTCACTCATTGCACATTAAAATATTAAGACACATTACTTATATACAGTACATGTGCAAGGTTTACGACTGCGTTCAAAAGTGTCGAGCTGTTTATGTGAGAAGGGGTCAAAGTGGTTACGTATTGTATGTGGACCTTTCGTAGAGACAATAGCTGACATGATTTGGAATTGTACTTATTGACTGGAATGTTTACTGCGTTCCTGGAATTCTGCTATTTCGAGTCAATTTTTTGTTGCTTTTGGAGAGCTACCTGGAGGTGCTTTAGGATTCCTGAACTCATTTCTATTACCGAGATGTGGACTACTGATGTTTGTGGTGTGCAGTGCAGACTGTTTGAAGCTAATATTGTTTTGCTGAACTAATTAGCTAATCGTAAAGGGATTATTAACTATCTAGTCTATTTACTCTTTAATATTGATTTATGTTGAGTTAGGACTAATTCGTTCAGCGAATATATTTATACTTTGTAGTTTTAATGTAATAAGTACCTCTCTAACATCTCGTATTCATATGGCTACATGATTTTTAACCGTTGCCTTGTTTACTAAAGTGTTATAGTTATTCTGTTAAACCTTGAATTCTGAAGACATTGTTTATGTGTTGTGCCATAAGAGGACTATGCGGAATCAATTGTTCCAAGGCTAAATTATTATTAATATGTCATATGCTGATTGTTGAACAGTTGGTTGTTTCATTGCTAGTTTCTTAGGTTTTGGGCCTGCTTTAAGAAGAGCCATATGTTTCCTCTACTGTTTGAATGGGCTAAAGGAGTGTACGGGATATCTAAGTTAGCTGAGTTTGGGCAATGGGCCTAGTAGCCCAGATTATGGAGTTTCAATATTATCGTTAGTTGAAGATTATTTATATGTATTGATTATTACCCCCCCCATCATTAAAATGTACTCAAATGCTTTTAGTTTTGCATCTTCCTGTTTTCCAAACAAGGGCATGCCTGAGGGAGTGAATATTGCAGTTAAGCCGAGAGGGAAAAATATTGCACTCAAGCCGAGGGTGAGAATACTACACACTCAAGCCAAGGGTGAGAACACGGCATTTGAACTGAGGGAAAGAATAATGCACTCATACCTGGCATTTTGGTTCTGTATCAGTTGTGTGATCTGTCGGTCATCAAGTTGTTTGATAATATTTGTAGCCTGGGAATGAATAAACTTGGTTTAAAATTGTATTTTTGCCTATTTGTACTACAGTCACCGAGATTCCCTACAAATTAATATGTTGTGAGTTAAATGCTTTAATAAGGTTGTTAAGTAAAATAACATGCTACAGAGGTTGGTCAAAGTAATGAAAACAAAATATATACTAATGAAAATTTTGTTTAAAAATTCTCTTATATCCTTACGATTTTCACCACTCCATGTAATCTAAAATATTTGCTGCCTCCTAATAGTTGTTAGCAGTGGTGCTACTACTAGACTCGAAGTATAAAGGGGGGCTAATTGTTTTTCTGGTGGGGCTATAGCTCCCACTTCAATGATCAATACATGTATTATTAGATATATAACTCACAAAAAACACATCCTGGTGGCTTTGTGTGTTGACCATTATTTGGCAATTGTGTTATCCCTGAGAAGGGATATCTTACACAGTATTATTAGATATTTCATTGAGTGAGAAATTTTCTAGGGAGTAATATTTTTCTAATGGGGGATACATCCCATAGCCCCCCTAGTTATGACAATGGTTGTAAAATAGGTAGGGACAGGAAAGGTCGCAAAGAAAATATTTAGAAGTGTGGTGGGGGGGAAGCCTCAAAAATAGATTGTGCCTGGGTTCTCTCGAGTGCTAAAACTTACATCGAGTGTGGGTAATTATTCTTTAAGATAGACGTTCACTGAATGACTGTTTTCAGTGGTTTTATTATGATACCTTTGCATAATTTAGTAGGGAATGTGGATTGTTGCAGTGTTTACACCTGATTTTGTTAATTCTGTGAAACTTAAACAGTTATTTTGACTCTGCTGTAAGGTTTAAAACATAATATTTCGAGAGCCAACTGCTCCCTTTGTCAAGTGAAGGCATAAATTCTGCCTTCACTTGACAAAGGGAGCACTAGGCTCCCGAAATGTCGTGTTTTTAAACCTTATGCCCGTTTCAAAATAACTATTCGTTATGGAATCTCCTGATGAAACTCTGCATTGTATCTGTAAAACTTATACATACTAGAGTGTATATATAAGTATATTTTGGAATGTATCTTTAGTTATGCTCAAAATTTCATTCACGTTCAATATCATTTTTAATTGACCATAGTTGAAAACGATGACAATGCATATAATTTGCAAAAAGTGCTAATAATAATAATAATTTAAAATACTTTTTTTTATAGGTCAAATGCGGTCATTACGCCTATTCTTCAGCAATAAGGAATCCACTTGTGGCCAATTGGTTATTGCTAGCCGAGAAAGTCAGTACAAAATTCTCCATTTCCACCATGGTGGTTTAAATAAACTTGCTAAAATTTTCGAGGAATACAATTTCTTAGCCAAACCGCAAAACAAGGTGAAGTGCTTATTTTTCTTATTTTGGCATTAATTAAAATGTGGATGTATATATATAATAAAATTAACATATACAGTGAAACCTGTCTCGGGCAGAAACTCACGGGACCGGAAAAAAATTCCATAGTATGCAGGTTTCCGTCTTATGTAGGTTACATGCAAAACAAATACATACATAGTTAAATTCAGTGGTGAGAGATGACTGGATATGCTAATTGTTTTTATTTGTCTCATCTTGCGAACTTTATAACTAAATTTATTTCCCTCGTGATAAAAATATTTATTTTATCGCTGCATTTTATATTTATTAATTTTTGCAATATTTTGTGTTAATAGTTACGATCAATATAGCACAAATCTGCATGGTAACTGTACATGCCTATTCCATACAAAAAGTATATTACATAAGCTTAAATTGTAACAATAAAGTATATAATTGCCCTTATTCCCCAATTTTCAATCAGTCCATTTTATATCAGGATTAAAATGAGAAATGTGCTGACGTATCAAGTATTCAACCTTTAATATTCACTCACAGTATGCAATTCTTTGATACATTAACTGTATTACACACACATACACAAAAAAAACAAAACATGGTAATTTGCTTACAATTCTGTTTTACAATATACATTTCAATTTTGCATATTGAATCATCACGTTCATTACTTTTGAATTGCTTAGTTGAGGGGAAAGTTCTGTAAGTATACTATGACACACTGACGGAACCGAGGGGAGCGATGGGGTGATCACTTCCCTCCACCCCTTGAGCCAAAATTATATCAGGGAAAGTGAAATGAACAGTACAGATAAAATGTGAGGCTCAAGGCAACTAATGTATTAAAGGCCCTTCAAAATTGACATACATACATGTCTAACATGTACTATTACCAGGTTGAGGCCCTTAATATTACAAGGCCCAGGGCAGGAACCCCTCCTGCCCCACCTCTAAAGAAAGCTACAGTGGGGGTTAAAGTTCTTTAATATTTTAATGTATTTATTAATATATTTAATAACATAAATATCTAAGTAGGCTATTATATTTAACATCAATGAATAAATTTCTTAACTTAAATTTTGCATTAAAAACTTACAGAGGTAAACTAATATTTATAATGTCCCTTATCTTTATTATAGAGTAATTATTGTAGACTCAAACCTCTATAAACAGGGTGTTATATGTTTGCCTGACAAGACACCTGCCTGGTTATACCCGTTTGAAGCTTGGTTATAACGAGCATGATGCATATGAATTTGGTTATAACGAGCATGATGCATATGAATTTGGTTATAACGAGCCTGATGCATATGAATTTGGTTATAACGAGCCTGATGCATATGAATTTGGTTAATACGAGCATGATTGATATCAGTTCGGTTCTAGTGCGCATGCTCAGTTATAACGAGAAAATTCTTGAAATGGCACATTGTAGCCCTTTGTAGAAACCTTAAATGCAGGATCCAAATACTAAATTCACTGTAGTGCCTGAACGGCTAATTTTAGACAAAAAGGCACTGAATAAAAATTGTTTATTTTGATGTCCTTCACCTGTTGCACATACTTGGCAGTTCCCAATTCTTTTCCAGTGTGTTAAAAAAAAGGCATTTTTATGCTTATTTTCACTAAACAGTAACGCAGATCAAAATCAGAAAAGGGAATTCCGGATTTCTTTGTCTCTGATGTGTTATTAGGTGAATCACTTAATTTATGCATTATATTTTATTTATTTTAGCTATTTACATAGAAAAGAAATATTAAACACTGGTAAAACAGCAATGAAAAAGATGACTTAAATTCTTTGATACGTCAGCAACAGTCCTTCATCAGGAGTAATGTTATGTTTTTGTCTCTTTTTATACTTGAAATTTCTGGAAAAACCCTTCATCAGAGTAGTCCCGCAGAATGGGAAAACCCAGTGGGAACCAATGGGAGGCCTCCAATATAAATCATGGAAAAACCCAATGGGAACCAATGGGAAACCTGTGCTGAGGGACACCTAATGCTGGGGAAGCCCCATACATTTCAGAGTAAGGGTTGTTTGTAAGTTTCTGGAAGTGGTTGTGATGTATTAATGGCTTTCCCGTGTAGTTTGTAAGTTTCCCAAGATTCTAAGAAGAGTCTACTATTCTTGTTTGTGATGTGACGGTGTAGTATTTTTGTTGAGTCCCAGTCGGGTTCGTGTCCGTGTTGTAAAGCGTGTTCTGCCAGACGTGAGGCTATGTCTCCTTTCGCGAGTGCTTGTTTGTGTTCTTTTTTTCTTGTTTTGATCATTCTTTTTGTTTGTCCTATGTAATGTTTGTTGCAGTCTTTGCATGGTATTTGGTATATGGCGCCTGTGAGATCTTCTGGTGGAACTGGGTCTTTAACTTTTGTAAGTTGTTTGCGAAGTGTTGTGACAGGGGAATAGAATGTTTGGATATTTGCCTCTTTAAGGATGCGAGAGATTGTTTCGGAAATGCCGTGAATATATGGAATAGATATGCGGGTGTGAGATGTATTGTTTAAAGATGTACTATTGGGTCTACAGTTTCTGAGAATGAATCGTTTAGGGTATCCATTATTTTTAAGTGCCGTGTGTATGTGTTTTGTTTCTGTGTTTGAAAGTGTTTCATTACTGCAGTGAGAATTCGCTCTAAGACTTAATGTTTTAACAACGGAAGCTTTGTGGCATGTTGGATGATGCGATTTAAAATCGAGATATCTGTCTGTATGTGTGGGTTTACGGTAAACTGAGGTGAAGATTGAGTTATCGTGAGATCTGTGTACAAGAACGTCTAGGAAAGGGAGTTTATTGTTCTGTTCTGTTTCGTATGTGAATTTTATATGTGAGTTTAAGTTATTAAGGTAATGGAAGAAGCTTTGGAGTGTATTAGTTTTAAGTACAACAAACGTGTCGTCGACGTATCTTTTCCAGAATTTAATGTTAAAATTCAGTGAAGACAAAGCAGTTTCCTCAAATGACTCCATAACCAAGTTAGCTACAACACTTGAGACCGGAGATCCCATGGCAGTGCCAAAAACTTGTCTATGGATAGAACCATGTGAGGAGAACACAGCAGAGTCCAGACAAAATTTCAACAATGTGCAGATGTCGTGAGGTGTTAGTGAAGTGCGTTCATGTAGTGTTGTGTCATTTTGGAGGCGTGTAAGTGCGGTGTCGATTGCAAGTGATGTGGGAATGCAAGTGAAGAGAGAAATTACATCGAATGAGACCATAAGGTCGTCGTCGTTAAGTTGTATGTTATTTAAAGAGGTGCAGAAGGATTGGCTAGTAGAAACAGTGTAGTCGTTATTACCGATTGTAGGAGAGAGTAGACGTACAAAATGTTTTGATAGTTTCTGCACCATTCCTACATATAACCTAACTATTGGTCTGAGAGGAATATTTTGTTTATGAATTTTAGGTAATCCGTAGAAGGATGGTAAGCGGCCAGAAGTGCATTTTAAAGAGTCGTAGAGATTAAATGTAAGTTTTTTAGATTTATAGAGTTTTAGAAGGAGAGAGTTCATTTTGGATTGAATTGTTTGTGTAGGGTCTTTTGTGATGCGGGTGTATGTATTTGTATCAGATAAGAGTGTAGTAATTTTATTTAAGTAGTCTGGACGATTTAAGACGACTGTAGTACGGCCTTTATCAGCTGGCAGTATGACAAGGTCCTTGTCGTTCCGTAGCTCCCGGAGGGCAACCCTTTGCATAGGCGTTAGGTTGTCCCCAGGGAGTTTTGGACGCCGAAGGAGTCCTGCCACTCTGCAGCGGATAACTACAAAAGTTAAAGACCCAGTTCCACCAGAAGATCTCACAGGTGCCATATACCAAATACTATGCAAAGACTGCAACAAACATTACATAGGATAAACAAAAAGAATGATTAAAACAAGAACAACAGAACACAAACAAGCACTTGCGAAAGGAGACACTGCTTCACGTTTGGCAGAACACTCTTTACAACACGGGCACAAACCTGACGTAGATTCAACAAAAATACTATACCGGCACATCACAAACAAGAATAGTAGACTTTTCTTAGAATCTTGGGAATTTACAAACTACATGGGAAAGCCATTAATGCATCACAACCATCTCCAGAAACTTACAAACAACTCTTATTCTGAAATGTATGGGACTTCCCCAACATTAGGTGCCCTCAGCACAGGTTTCTCATTGGTCCCTATTGGGGTTCTTCCATGATTCTATTGGAGGCCTCCCATTGGTTCTCATTGGGTTTTCCCATTCTGCGGGACTACTCTGATGAAGGGTTTTCCAGAAATTTCAAGTATAAAAAAGAGACAGAAACATAATTGTCATTACTCCTGATGAAGGACTGCTGCTGATACGTCCGAAAGCTTGAGTGATCTTTTTCATTGCTATTTTACCAGTGTTTAACCTTTTTATGTAATTTCCTCCCCGGTACCCTGTATTTTATTTCTATTTTAGTTATATGTAAGAATGTATTTTCGTGTATAATGTAAATATAAATTATAAGAATTTTTTAGGGAACTGAAAATTGCCCATACAAGCAATTTTCAATTTGCAGACCAGAAGTAACGAAGGAAGAATGCCACCCTGAAGAAGGCATTTACAATTCAGTAAATGAAATAACATGGCGTGCATTTGTAAACAGTGAAGGAATGATAGAAGATGATCTTCAGTTAAGAAAAGCAAGTTATATTCTGTATTCATTATTTAAAATATTTGGTTAAAACGTCTTTGCTTTTGCATGGTCTGTATATACATTGCTGGCCATTGAAAGTGTAATACCAACGAAGATGAGATATCAGTGTTATGTGTATTGAATGTAGCTTATATTATAAGAATGAACAGATTACAAATATATCTTTGTTAGATTTGTGGCATACAAATTAATACCTTTCGTAGCCTCCACAAGCGTTAATAACTGTTGCTGCATGATCTGGTATTGAGAAGATGATAAATGCAGTTTTGGTATGTTACCAAAGTTCATCCATTGTAGTAGCTGGATCCGATGTGTTCAAGGATGTTATGAGGAAAAGGGGGAAGCATTCTGGTAAACATGCGGGATTAGAAAAAAATGGAACATAGTGGTATTTAGGAATTTTTGGACATTGCATGCCATACATGGCTGTACATCGTTCTGTTTGTAAATAACACTACAGAGGCTCTGAAGATAAAGACTATGACAGTGATGTAGCATTGGCTGTTTAAAATGCCATTGTTATGTGTGAGATACGAGTTGAGTTTGGTGATACTGTGTACCATAATACCAAGTATTGAACCCATGTGGTGGTGTATTATGCGATTTTAAGAAAAAGTTTGCTTTTTCATATTTTTGTAGTAAGTTTTACGATTTTTTGTGTATTTAATTATGATCAATGTATTAATATATATATATGAGTAAAATAAGTATATGAAAATTGTACATGGGGAAGAGAATTTTCAGAGCAAGTATTATATTATGAACTATTGTAAGTAAGAAAAAAAAAATCATATTGCTGAAAAAATTGGTGATATTATTACAAAGAAGTGTATAAAGGTATTATTTACCGTTATACTAATAGATGAAGATAAAACTGAGTAGCATCAAATAAACAAATTCCACACATAAATACCTTAAAGTAACTGAAAACCGTTGTTTTTAACATATTGATGTATCACGCCATACAATTTTACCATAGAATACATAGATATATATACATTATATATTAAAAAATTATGATAAAATTATCGAATCTCCATACAAATACAATGTATATATAACAGATAACAATATTTTTGCAATATAGATTAACAAAATGTACAATGACCCTAGCAAACTCTTAATTAGGGAAGACGTTTACTAAAGGTCTGAAGAGTGGGTTGTTTCTGATAGATAGTTGGCATTTGCCAATGTGACCATACCGATGAATGGTCACATTGGCAAATGCTGACTATCTATTAGAAACAACCCAATATTCAGACCTTTAGTGAACGTCTCCCCTGATAAAGAGTTTGCTAGGGTTGTTGTATATTTTGTTAATCTATATTGTAAAAATATTATCATTTATATATATATATCTTGTATTTGTATGGAGATTCGATAAGTTCATAATTTTTTAATGTATATACGTTTATGTATTCTACGATAATATTGTATGGCATAATATGTCAGTGTGTTAAAAATTGCGGTTTTGAGTTACTTTAAGGTATTTATGTGTGGGATTTAGTTATTTGATGCTACTCAGTTTTATCTTCATCTGTTGGTGTATCGGTAAGTAATAACTTTATACTGCTTTGTAAATAGTATCACCAATTTTTTCAGCAATATAATTATTTTTTTCATACTTACAATAGTTCATGATATAATACTTGCTCTGAAAATTCTTTTCCTCATATACAATTTTCATTTACTTCCTTATTTTACTCACGTATTTTCTAATGTTCATGACATACAATGACATACAAGGTTTTTCTATACACTCATTTTTGATTCTTTTACCATTCTAATCATATCCATTTTTCACACACACGCATACAACACACACACACACATATATATTTATATAAAATAAATAAATAAAATAAAATATGTGTATTTTATTTAAGGAAATTTTTTTTGGTGGACTGGATCCCAAAATCCGTAGAGAAGCTTGGCCTTTCCTTCTGCATCATTATGAATTTTCTTCATCATTTGATGAAAGAGAACAATTGAGAAATGACAAATACATTGAATATCAAAGTATCAGGTGGAAACGGTATGTAAAATATGTTTATTAAGATATTATAAGTTTATGTTGTTGTAAGTTCCTCTAATGATTTGCTTTAAACAAATTAAAAGTGAATGCAACTGAGATTCAAGGCACTTTTTTTATCCATAATCATCGCCACCCTGTTTATATGCCACTTGCCCTCATCAGTAATATTATTATTTAATTTCAAGCTTAATGAAGTTTCTGGGAATCTACTTGCATCATAAATTGTCTTGGTCCATATATTGTTCGAAGATAATATCTAAATTGTCTATGATTTTGGGATACACAAGACGATTTCGGTCCTACCTTACTTCAATCCTCATTAATATATGGTTGTAATATTTGGGTTTTAACTTCACTTCAGCACATTAACAAAATCGAACAAATTCAACGATCAATATTGAAAATCGTGTGTGTGTTGGAATAGAAAGACCTCAAGATGTGTGTCAATACTTAGGAATATTACTTTTCCATAAACTTACCCAACACCATTTGGCTCTACTAATATATTAACATATCAAGACTAATCTCCACCTGAATATCATTAATATAACTTGGAGATTTGATTGCTATCCTCTGCGAGTGAGTAACCCGTTGGTCCCAAGTCTTCAAGTTTTTTCTTATTCAATCACACAAATTCTAGAGGACCTAGAATTTGGAACTCATTACTTATCACCCTGACATTCATAGTGAGTCCTTATTTAGGTGTAGACTCAAAAAATATTTATTATCCTATCATGTTTTGCCTTCAATAAATATACACCTTGTTACTGAGGCGATTGGAACTCTTCAAGCTGATTTTAACATCAGCTTTTTTTTCGATTATTCCTCAAGCAGCTGATTATACTTGTTGTAATATATACAATTAATGTACTTTGTATTCTTGCCTACCTGTTAAATAAATTTATTATTATTTTATTTACATTCAAACCTCCTTAAAACGAATATGCTTAAGACGAATTACTTTTAATACAAACTGTTTCCTGAAGTCCCGCCAAATTGTATAGGAATCCCCATGTGACTTTTTCCTTTGATACAGACACAAGATGAAATACAGTTTACGAAGAACTGAAATTCAATGACCTTTGACAAATTCCCTTCGGTTAATACTAACAAAACACGCTATATAAAATCAGAACTTCACATTGTTAATTTCAACAGACTGTAGTTGCTAGACTAAACATATAGGAGTGGCGACTTTTATATACAATTGCATAACAAACATTTCCTGTTGGTGTTTACATGTGATAAGAATTGAAAGATATTATCTGTTATCATACTTTTCATAGAAATGACATAAGAAGACAATATCATAACGTAAGAGAGGGTTGAATTCGACATAACTGATGCACGAGCTTGTGGTGGTGTTCTCGATTCCCTTACATTTGATAAATATGTCTCAATAGATAACAATATCATGACATGCAGCGTTTCAACAGACACTAACATAGTCGAGTCAGTTAACGGCGTGATAAAACTGTTGTTGGAAAGTAAAAAGTAACCATTGTTTTTTGGATACTGGCGAAGCAGGGATCTCATTTTAGTCCATGTGAACAATCCCCAGACAAGAACACTGCCTCTACTAGCTTGAAAAACACCCTGTTAGCAAGAAGATTTTATCATTTCATCTGGTTTTTTGCATACTCATACTCTACTTCTGCGCCATTATCGCACCTATTTCATTTATTTGAAATTAAATCACAAGTTCCTGAATAATTTAAAGTCACCAAGATTATCTCCATTTTTAAAAAAGGTGATCGTACTACTGATCCTTCAAATTATCGCCCAATCTCTATAATTTCAATTTTCCCAAAATATTTGCACATCTTCTCTTTAGAAGGTTGATTGGTTTCATTTCTAATTTTTCTTTCATTCACCAATCACAGTTCGGATTTCTTGCCAACAAATCCACGGAATTTTCCCTTATAAATTTTCTAAACCCAATGAGGCAAGCATTTAGTTCTCACCTTTTTTCGATTGGCATCGTTTTTGATGTCTCTAAGGCATTTGATTCAATTCAACACGATGTTCTTTTTCTTAAACTTCATGATATTGGTATTAGGGGCCCATGCCTTGATCTTCTCGCACATCTCTTGACTAATCGTAAACAATATGTTTTTCTGAATGGAATTAGGTCTGACATTATGGTTAATTATTTAGGGGTTCCTCAGGGTTCCATACCTGGTCCACTCTTGTTCCTTGTTTACATTAATGATATTTTCTAGGTCTTCACCCATGGTAGTCCTACAATCTATGCTGATGATACTTACTTCTCTACCTCTCACTATGATCTTGATTAACTAATATCAATCATTCAATTGCAGACAGCTAAAGTTCTTGATTGGTTTCAATTTAACAAACTTCAGGTCAATGACTCGAAAACTTACTGTGTTTTATTTCATAATAAGCATTTATGTAATTTTCCTTCTTCTATTACATTAAATAATCATAATATTTCTTTCATATCTACTCACAAATTCTTGGAATATTATTACATCATAAACTTTCCTGGACCCCTCACTGGGAAAATGTTATACCTAAGGCAGCGAGGGTTCTTGGTCTTCTTCGAAGAATTCACGAATGCCTTCCTATCAGAGCTGTCCGTTCCGTTTATTTTACCCTAGTACCATCCCACCTCACCTATTGTTATAACATTTGGTAAAAAATAACTCAATCTAATATCCATAAACTTGAACAAATTCAATTACATATATTAAAAATTATGACTTCAAAGATCGTTAATAATAGAACCAACCTATGGGCTTCTTTTGCCATATTACCCTTTTCCCTAATTGCTCAGTCCCGAATGGCCCTTCTCATATTCAAACGTATTCACAAAGGCTTTCACTCTAATACTATTCAGATTTGTCCACGTAATGCTCGCTATCCCTCCAGATCCGGCAGAAGCCTTATCCAATTGCAATCTACCTCTCCTTACTTATACGACCATATCGACTCCCAAGGTTCCATGGTTTGGAATCTTTTCCCGACAAGTCTTACTAACATTAACAGCGAGCATATGTTTAAGTCTTTAAAAAAATCTTACTATCCACATGCCAATATTTAATTCCATTTTCTGTGTCCTACATGACAATGCTTTATATCTTCTATTGTATTTTTTTTTTACAGTTCAATATTAATTTCATTGCACTTTAAATATCAATGCTTAATTTATTTCTTTTTTTCCCATTTGTCAATACATTATTTATTTTGTATAATATGTCGTTGTTTTCCTTTATTTATGGTTTTTTCCAATGTGTTTTTATATTTATATAATTTATTATCTGAGTAGTGGCCGGAACTTGTCAAGCAGACATTTAGTCTGCTTTTTTTCCAGTCATCCGTCAAGGACCTTCCTGACTATTTTTTGTACTTGTATTCAAGTTTTTCTTGGTTGCCTGTAAAATGAACATTATTATTATTATTACCGTCAACATGTACCAACATGGATCTTGACTCATCAGTCCAGGCAAAATTTTCCACACTTCTAGGTTTCAGTGGCGACGACCCTGTGCTCATTCTAATCTTTGTACCTGGTGATATACATCTAGAAGACGTACCCTCATAGGATGACTTCTATATCTTATAACAAGGAAGTGGTTCTGGATGGTGTAGCCACTTACACGTTGTTGTGCACCGTCATTAAGTTGCTAAATGATCTGTTTCACTGTGGTTTGTCTATCCGCTGTTATAATACAAGCTAGCCAATGACAACCCCACTCATTCATATACCGTTGTCCACGATAATTAGACCTGATAGGGATGGTTTTACCAGAATCGACATGCTCACAGTATACCCATGACGCAGTGGTTCGTGAAAATTCCAGTTCCTGTATTACGTAAGAGATGGAGTGATTCATACGTCGGACCTCAACAATTTGTTAATGATCAAATGCATTTGGATCATTCATCTTACCGATACTGCTTTGTATTATTACTGATACTGTAAGCTTCATTCCTTATATTGTCGGATTGCTGCTTACACCATCCTTTCCTTTCTATTTACAGTCCCAGATTTGCATAAAACCAGCAGTCTCTAATTCAATTGCTCTTCAAAACCGTGTGTACGGTCTCACCTTGTTTGGGTGTAGAATGACCCTTGCTATCTTTGCACCATAAAAATACAACCAACCATCCATTTCTCTTCAGTATATATATAATTTGACAAATCATGGTGAATCATACTCACTAGACAAGAAAAGTACTCGTCCACTTGAAAAAAAATAAACAGGGAAAGTCGATCTCTTTCTCGCCAACTACAAAAACATAGGGACAGCATGAAGTGGAAGGTATACTTTTATTGACTATGTTATTAATGAAATTTCAAGGAAATCTCGACATTTTCTTCTACATTTACTGAGGACCGTTCTCTACTTAAAGAGGCAATATGTATGCCATTCCTCCTTAAAGTCACCCAAAATTGTATCCATCCTGTGATTTAATTTATGGGTTCTCTTCATTCTGAGGAATTAAATTGAAACCTTCAAACCTAAGGGCACCGTTTCTGACTCTAATAATTGGGGTGTCTACAAGATAGAGTGTGAATGTGTAAACTGTTATATAGGGAGACATGAAGAGCACCAGTGGTTCACCCAGAGTATTCCCGGTGGGGCAGTGGTGTGAGGAATTTTTAGCAGAAAAAAAATGGCCAAAGACCATATCAGTTACGGTTGTTTTTTATGTTCATTTATCATTATTAAATTACTAATAATTCTACAGTGCAAGATACTTAAATCATTAGAAGTAGTACCAGATTATGCTTATACAATTTTACAATGGCCAGCCCTTGTCCTCCATAAAAAATTACCGTTTTGATAATAGGTTTAAGAATAACCCTATTCTGCAAAACTTGCTTTTGCTTGCCCTCTGTCCATTACTTGATCTACGGAAGCCTTTTTTCCTTTTGCGACCCTTAAAAACTCATCGGCTTTGAGAACTGCATCCATATGATAGAGAAAAGTTTCATGTTGGCTGAATTTTTCCAAGGCCTTTTAATTATTAAATCCTTTTGAAACGAGTTGATCTGTGGCTTGTGTCGATCTTAAATCGACTTTATGGGGTGAAAAGAGAACACAAAATTTTCAATAGTCACTATGTTCTATCTTTAAGTAAGCTAGCCAGTTACGCTAATTCAGCCAAGACGAGCAGAACTTCCGACTATGGTAAGGTTTTCCTTGACTTAATACAGCACCAGTGATAGTCGTGGGAAAATTTCAATTTGCATATGGTTCCCAAAAATTCGTTTAGCACTATTATCCTATCTCCATCAGTGAGGTTAGATTTCTTGACATAATTAGAAATATCTGCAGTCAGAATTTCCATTTCAACTGTGTTTGATATTGTGTTTTGGTCTACTTTAACCTTTTGGAAAGCATTTAAAGACAGCCCTGCACAACTTCTGTTGCTTATCTCAATGGTAGTCCCATCAATATCATCAGAGTTCAGGGAAATGTCGTTAGGCATATCACTACTTTCGATTTTACTTTTATTTTTTTTAAATAACTTACCAATGTCTGCGTAATGATTTTTTGCTTTATTAGCTCAAGGGAGGGACCTAGGCCCCATATAGGGTCAAGGAACATCAAAATTATGCCCAGAAACAGGAGTTTTAAAAATCGTCAATGGTAAAGCACTGTTCACAACTGAATTACTGACTTGCCTTTTACAAATGCCAGACTTCTAGAAAAGATTCACACTCATTTGAACTTTGATTTTTTCGAAGTGTTACATAATTTTCTAATGGGCAACGGCATTGTCTATTATTCAAGTGAAAGGGTATTTCTCCCGGTATGTAATGAAAAATAGTTTACCCAAGTTATTCACACAGTAATATTCACATATTTTCTTATAAAGAAATCATACCTGGCCTTCGTTTAGTTCATTAGAAACCGAACACATGGTTTAAAACATTTTACATGCTACAATATCTCCTCAGTAAAATTTCCCCCTTCCTTTTTCTTTACATTACAACAAGAGATGCCCTGCAGTGGCGCAGTGTGGTAACGCGTTCGCCTAGTGCGCCGTTAATCCAGGTTTGACTCCCAACAGTGCAAAGAACGCTTACTCAGAGATCTCATAAAGATCGCACTGCTCACTGTAGTCCGGGGTTTGGTACCCTAGGCCTTAAGAGGTTCGAATTCCTCAGAAAATTGTAGGTCCCAGCGCAGCATGACCACTGTAGTCCTTGAGTCATGTAACCACAGACAAACAACAAGAGACGACTCCACTAACCCACAGACCTGTTATTTTCTCCAACCCAACAGATTTTTGACCTCTATGATGGCTGGCGCAGAATGACTCTTACTTTCCTTGCACCATAAAACTGCAACCAACCAATCTTTATGATGGCAGCATTGGCTGACATCGTTAGCCAACTGCTTGTTTCGTTCTGAAGAAGGTAGCATATGGCTATTGAAACAGCTTTTCACGACTTCAATAAAGTTTAACTCTGATAATATTTTACTTTATAGTTTATTATTTACAAATGAATATCAATTGGTATTTCCTGCATATTTTTATTTTGTTGCATTTTTATGTGCATAGAGAGCAAATGACTGAAGAAGAGAAAGATGTGTTTTGGAGAAACATCCAGTGCACTGTCGAGAAAGATGTTGTTAGAACAGACAGAAACAATCCATTTTTTTCTGGAGAAAATAATCCAAATATTGAAATCATGATGTAAGTATTTTGTTTGAAAGAGTTATCTTTGTGGCATATTTTTTAACCGTTATACTGTTAGTAAATGTACGTTTGCTTTTTTTAAGGAATATTCTTCTGAATTATGGTTTTTATAACCCCAAAATTGGTTACACTCAAGGGATGTCAGATTTGCTAGCACCGATTCTTGCTGTTGTGCAGGATGAATCCGACTCATTTTGGTGCTTCGTTGGACTAATGCAACGAACGATATTCGTTACTTGTCCCAAGGATTTTGACATGGATGTGAATTTAGTAAGTATGCACATTCATGGAAAAACTGCAGTGCTATTTTTTAGAAAGTCAAGCCATACAATGGCATAGAGGTATTGTGTTAGTCTACTCATGGGTGGCTCAAGGTTTTTGAATCCAGGCGGTCTGGCATATATTGATTTTTGCCCCCTACGAAAACAGGAGATTTTCACAGATGCACAGTGAGCCATATAGCCTACGCGATAAAAGTGGCCAACAGTCTCTGAAAGAATTTCTCTAAAGATGTCTCTAAAAATTTCTCTAAATTTTAGAGAGATTTTCTACCGTTGGGTCAATGACAAAAAATTGAACTGGACTTCAGTTTGGCGCCCTTATCTAAACCAGGCTCCTGGCTGCCGTCCCTGAATCTGCTACACAGAAAATTCAGGTCTGAATGACTGACTTGGAGTGTGTTCTTTTTTTTTTTCGATGAATCCATATTTCAGGGTTTAATTTCCCAAGAGCCTTTCGATGGTGTGACTGGTGCAGTGATGCACCCAGAATTTCTTTTTAGTGGGGGGGGGAGGGAATTTCATCCACGTTACATGGTGGTAAATTATTTTTACGAAAAATCAAACTTTATAATACAATGCTGGTTTTTTTCCAATATAAGGTTTTGGGGGGTTAACTCACAACCCCTCCCCTGGGTGCACCAATGGACTGGTGACATACACACACAATTACTATGTGAATATTCTAGGTTTGGTTTTAACAGGTACCTACCGCTTTCTGATTTTTCACAGATTCTCAGCTTGGGGTTTACTTGTCAATGTTAAAGAAATTTGGAGCCTTTAGAAAACTGTCGCTCCTGGTGCAGCAGCATCTCATTTGTCTTAGTACCATAAAAAAAACAACAACAACAACAAAAAAATGGAATTTTCTACAAGTCCAAAATTTAGTATTTTGAAATTTGGAGGTAGGAAAGATATTGTCCAAATTTAAAGAAAGAATAGTCACTTTTTTTTTTACCACAACTGAAGCAAAGGATGTAAGATATTATTACCCTTCACAGGGATAACACAATTGCCAAATATTGGTCAACACACAAAGCCACCGGGGCGAGTTTTTTGTGAGTTTTTCATAGGGGACTTTTTTTATTACCAATAAATTTGACACCCACGTATTATTAGCTCAATCTAGAGCTATTTTTGTTTTATGAGAAAAAGAGACCCTGTCCTCGTTCCGGATTTGAACCAGGGTCAAGGATTTTGTCAATCAGACTACGGAGGGACCCTTGTTCGAATTCAGGATGGGGGTGGCATCTCTTTTTCCTAAAAAAAAAAAGCTGTAGATTGAGCTAATAATACCTGGCTGTCAAGTTTATAAGTAATAACTGAAGCAAACTTTGTGAACTGAAAAAACTGTAAAGGGTAAAACTTTACATAATATAATTTACGTTAAAAATTACACAAGTAGTTGTCATAGTGAGTCTCTGCATGCTGTATGAGAAATGGTTCTCTTCTGGTTACTTGGTCGCTTTTTTAAAAAAGGCCTTTCAGTAATTAGTTCATGCACTCATTCGGCTTTCCATTAACTTGGGTTTGACTCCCAGTGATTTATTTAAAAATAAATGATGTTTAATAAGGAGATGCTTATTGCTTAACAAGGATGCTTACCCCTTAACCAGGACGCGTACCACTTAACAAGGATGCTTGCTGCTTAAGGCAAAACAATTATTAATTAAGATTAGTTACATTTTTCTGATTAACTTGCATTTACCTGTACTTATTCCATAATTAAAGGGTTTGAAGGATGTTTAGACAAAGCTGCTTTAAGATTGTGTTTTGCAGCGAAGATTGTTCTACATCAGAATCTACAATTTCCCAAGGAATTCAAATCTTTGTCTCCCAGGGAATTAAACCCCATTCTGCAAATCAAAAATTGATAAAAAAAAGGAGGAGGAAAATTCTGGGTACCATTGGAAGGCGAAAGATTTTTTAATGGTATGCAAACGCAGTACTGTTATGCTAGTAAAAATGTATGTTTAAAACAATTAATTTAAATGTTAGCTAAAAGTGTTTGGGGAACTGTTGTATGTATGATATTTAATTTTATGTATGCTGCCTAGCGAACAAATTGAATCAAACCGTGTGAATATACATATTTAATTCCTTGTATGTAAAGTTTTTTTTTTTTATTGTTTTTAAGCATTTTCTTCGGGAGTTGTTCAGATTGATGACACCCAAATTTTATCAACATTTATGCAAATATGAAGCACTGGAGCTGCTCTTCGTGCACCGATGGATTTTGTTATGTTTTAAAAGAGAATTTGCTGAATCTGAAGCAATGCGGATGTGGGAGGCATGCTGGACTCACTATCAGACAGACTACTTTCATTTGTTTATTTGCTGCGCCATTGTTGCTGTGTATGGAGATGATGTCATTACTCAAGGGCTGCGAGCAGATGAAATGATGGTTCACTTTAGTAGCTTAGCTATGCACATGAATGGGGAGTTGATTCTTCGAAAAGTATGTTTCTTTTATTTAGAATTTTTCACATCAACTCAATAATTGTGCATTAGATTTAATCAAAGAATACCTAAATTTAGATCAAAGGTTTCTATTAATAATATCTCAGCCTCTGATTCAATTGCCATCTTTGTGTTTTTGAAATAGCAGTAATAGTTTTTAGACAACCTATTGGCGTACGCAGGTGGTGTTGATGGGGTTGTAACCCCCCCTTGCAATGAAATTTTGTATATTCAACATAGGAATATGTGAGTTGTAGCTCTGTAACCCCACCTCATTGGGCCTATAACCTCCCCCCTTATGAACTTCCTGTGTGCACCTATGAGATAACCAAACCTAATTAACGTTTATTTAATTTCGTTTAGAAATCTTCCAAATGAAATTAGATAAATCACCATTATTGTTGATACAAATCAGTTGATTGACTAACCCTGAGATGAAGAAAGTTAGCATTTTTAAAATGGGAATTGCATGATGGATTCTTGTTCAGTATAATATTTAGCTCAGCTGAAGTAAATATTCATTTTTTTTTTATTTTTACTGTTTGTTTAAAGGACTGGATTTGACTCCTGATGATGCTGTAGAACTTGTGCTATTTTTCTGCCCACCATAGTCCACAGTTGGATTACGTTGGTAGTAGAGGTTTGGATTTCCTAAAAAACTTCAGGTCCCAGTGTAGCATGACCATTGCTGTCATTCATATGATGGAATAAATGTTAAGACCTACTACAAACCTGTCTACACCCTGCGTGATCTATTACTTAAAGTTAAGGATCGCGTCCCTGAGGAGGAAAAATCTGGTGCTATTTACCAAATACCGTGTGGAGACTGTGACAAGGTGTATGTTGGACAGACGGGAAGATCGATACGTCTACGAGGGAAGGAGCATATGCGTGCGGTAGCTAGGGGAGACAATTCAAACCAGTTGGCTGAACATGTCTTCAGGGAGGGTCACGAACCAGATTGGCATTCGATGAAAATATTACATCAGAATGTGACGAATCTGGGGAGTAGACTTTTTCTGGAATCATGGGAAACCTACGGTTTGAGGAGTCGTGCAATAAACATCGCAAAACCTCTACCAGAACCTTACAGGATTTTTGCCAAACCTTGATGTGTGTGATCATCTGATGTCATCGGGTGTGGGGATTTCCTGGGGTGGGGTTTCCCCAGCCGGGACTATCTCCCACCAAATGGCGTCAGATGGGGATTCCCAACATGCGGGTATATAAGCTTAGGACTTTCACGAACTCTTCATTCTGCCTTCACTTGACAAAGGGAGCAGTTGGCTCCCGAAACGTCGTGTTTTTGAACCTTACGCTAGTGTCAAAATAACTGTCTGTTATGGAATCCTTTGGTGACCCTCTGTATTGTTTCTTTATGATAATTATTATATGTTTAACAGTCATGTCGAATAATAATAATAAATTCCAATCATTCTTTTAGAAGGAGAGCCTTGTTACTAGCTGTGCTAACTGCTCTTTTTCCATTTCTTTACTGTAAATTTTCATTGTTATTTTATGTAAATATTTACTTAGGAACATATATGTTATTGTAGTACCATAACTTATAATTATAAGTTTGGAAAATTAGTTTGCATTTGCAGGTAACTTTTTTTTTTTTACTTTACCGTTACCTTTTCCTGCAATAATGCTTTATTTCATAACTTGAATTATTCATTCACTATTGAAACTTTAACTTCTTCTTGGAAGCATTTTCAATTAAACATTTTGAGGGACACCACAGAAGAAAATTTTAAAAATCACTTTGATTTACACTTTTTTTTTTTTTTTCCAGAAATGGGTTGTGGCCCAGTTTTAATAATCTTGGCTTTAATTAATATAATTCGTATGTTTTTTAAAAGTTGATTTAAAGTATCCAACTTTTTTCAGGCAAGAGGTCTCCTTCATCAATTTAGAGTGCTGTCAAAGATCCCTTGTTCTTTGTCAAAACTCTGTGAACTCTGTGGACCAGGAATGTGGGATAGCCGGCATGTCCCCATTGTTTATTGCACTGGAAACCACGAGGACCATTTCTGTCCATATGAAGGAGAAAATCCCATTTTAAAATCGCCATGATCAGTTTTTAGTAAACTCTTTACATGGAAAAGTTTTATAAATTTATTTATCCGTATTTTACAAAGGCAATTGTTTCATATACACACACACCTAAATGTTCAATGAATGGTGCCAACTTTAAATGATAGATCGTTGATTTGTTGTAGTCCTCAATAAATTTTAGCATGTAGCCAAGCAGTATTTTAGTTAGCTTGGAAGCCAAACACATTGTTATAAACCAGGGTTGTCCAACCTTTATAGACAGCGAGTCACTGAAAAAGTTTCACAGATCTCATGGGCCAGCAGCTTCAGCGAGTTTTGTGAAAAAAAAATTAATTAATTACAAAAGCCTCTCTTCAGAGTTTGGTCCAGTTATTTATTTGTTCACTTAAGATATGTGCAGTGATCACCCATGCAGTTTTTTCCTGATTCCTGCAGAAAAAATTAAAATTTTTTTAGATTTTTTTCAAACAGTTGTCGGTGGGCCAGATTCTGGCCCATGGGCCATATGTTGGACAGCCCTGTTATAAATGGTTACTTAGTAATGGAAACAAAAACTTTTTTTACACTTTTGTGCCTTTCAAATTTTATGATCATTGTAAAGTATGACAACGTAAATTCAGTTTTTAATTTAATAGTATTAAGTATTTAGAGTTAGTTTGTTTTGTGTCCTCATATGAACTTGGATATTAGGCAAAATAGTTTAAGTACCGAATCCATGAAAATTTCTGCTCATCAAACAGGCATGATAGCCTTTTCATGACAGTTGACAAGTATGCATGCATATGAATTATATCAGTTAGTTTGAAAAAATGAGGATCCATAATATGATTAGCAATTTGACATTTCTTTGTTTATTTAAGTATGGTATTTCCAGTATTAAAGTTTCACATTTACATTTGATATATTTTAAAAATCGCTTGGAAATGTACCACTATGGAATCGTGTCATTAGGCAGAAAGAAGGCCACAATTTTTTGAAAATTGCAGTTCTCTGACTCATTCGGTCAGTGTGGATTTGCTGATTACTTTTCCCACCGTTACGTAGTCACTATGTGCTGTCTATAAAATAATTTCGAGGCATGACGTCTTGTTATTTAGTTTTGCAAATCTGAATGGAAAACAGTCTGTTTTGTGAGGAAAATTTCTGGTAGTTGTATTTTAATTGGCATATTTTGTATTATCAATTCTCAGGACTGTGTATAGTGGGGAGGGGGTGGTGGTAGTGGAGTGGGTTTGGGGATAAACTCCCTGTATTTGAATGATATTATTAACTGATTTCTTATGAGCGAAAATTTTATTTCCGTTAACCCCTCCCTCTGCCCATTTTTATCATATTCCTCCCCATTCTTATCTTTTCTCATTCATCCTATGCATGGACCCATTAATTATTATAATGTTGATGAGGAAATAAATAATGTTTGTCGGTTTAGTGATAACCAATTGTTGTACATCATTTGTAATCCATTATTATTAGGAATGCAACCAGCATTGCAAACAACATGTTATTCACTAGGGAAATGCACCAAGTGTGAGTCGCCACTTTTGATGAAAGTGGTGTCATTCGAAAGATCTTGGCACATGGAGTAAAGAAGTTCATGAAACTGCCCGTTGCAGCTCAACTGTTTTTGAGATATGGACGAATTTCAGCAATGCAAAAGAG
>QLNU02014802.1:5511884-5522116 GCA_006491805.2 Dysdera silvatica | reverse complement strand
GCGTAGTGTTCGATTTTATTAAATAAATCGTGGAAATGTTTAACAAACTTTTCACATTACTTGTTTTCTAACAACTGGTAACACAACGGTCACGTAATAACATCATCTTTAATATTTCTAATATTTCTTTTTCCATTCATTTTATTCCCGCTGAAAACCGGACAAGACTTGCAACGTAAGTCAAATTAAACTTTTCTGTCTTACCTACACTTTTCTTTGTTTCTTTTTATAAATCTTATTTGTGTAGTGCAACGTCAATTTATTTTGTACCAGTTTAGATATACAGGGTTCAAATTGAACTCCAAAGACAGGGAAATATCTGGAACTTCCGTCGGATATAGGAGTGTTTTAAAAAATGGGTAAGAAGTTTGAAGATGCTATCTTCCATACAAATTCCCAGATAAGTTTTTCCGGCTTAGGAAGTCTTACGCGACTGTAGTGTTTTTAAGATGTAAAGCGTATAAAAAGGTATCGGCACAATTATTAATGGCGAAGTCAAGAATTGTCCCTCTGAGACAGATCTCGCTGCCTCGTTTAGTTAGAGCTTTTAGCTTGTGTCGGAGCACGTTTAGCCAACACCGTAAGAAAGGGATCGAACCCGAAAGAAATGAAGGAGTTTTATTGGACCGATTTGGCAAGTACCATACTATGGATTCAAAGAGATGAACCATGGGAAATTTTTGTATAGAATAGGGTAAAAGAAATTAGGGTTGACTTCTTTAAGAGCATGGATTCATATACCCGAGCGATCTAACCCAGCCGATTTGCCCTCACGACGATGCTTGGTGGAAAAATTAATTTCATCAAATTGGTGGGAAGGACCCACGTGGCTAAAGCAAAATGAAGACCAATGGCCGAAATCAGAGAGTTTAGAAAATTCGGAAGATTTATTTAAAGCTAAAGGAAACATCGTTTGAAACACGTTAAGCATTTTCATGTTAAGCATTGTTGAGGAAAATAAAGTTTTCTTTCGTTATTTTTCTAATTATACGAAGCTTATCAGAATGATTAGTTGGATCTTAAGATTTCTGTATAATTCACCACATAATCTCGAGAAAAGAAAGGGAAATTTAACGGCACAAGAGATTGATGAATCTGAAAAGAAAATCATTGAAAGAGTACAAAGGGAAGTATTTACGAAAGAACGCTTAAAAGAGTTAAAGTCCTTCGATATATTTAAAATGGAAGGGTGGAGAGAATCTCATGAATAAGAATGAGATTAATAGGAGATGATACAATTGATTTTAAATATCTTATTTTTCTTCCTGGTAATCACAAGTTGACAGAATTACTTCTCATGAAAGAACATTTAAAAGGAATGAATGCAAGTACAATGATGCTTTTGACAAAACTACGTGAAAGATTTTGGATTCTTAATGGAAAATAGTGTGTGAAATGTGTTATATTTCATTGCGTGAGATGCAAACGACATTCAACAAAAAACGCACTAACCATACCAGCTCCTTTGCCAAAAGATAGAATTAGAGAAGCATCAGTATTTGAAGTAACTGATGTGGATCATACGGGTCCCGTAATACTAAGGGGAGGAGGAGAAGAGGCATGGATTGTACTTTACACTTGCGCTATATTCAAAGCTGTTCATGTTGAATTGATGACCTCGTTATCTACATCAGCCTTCATTCTTAGTTTAAGGAGGTTCATAGCCAGACGGGGTCGACCAAAAATAATTTACAGCGACAACGGATCCAATTTCGTGGGTGTTAATAATTTATTTGAGAGAATAGACTGGAAGGTGATGGAAGCTGACGCTAATTTGGATAAAATCACTTGGAAGTTCTTCACTCCTCCTTCTGCCGCTTGGTGGGGAGGGTTTTGGGAACGTCTTGTTCAAATGTTAAAAAATTTACCATGACGTGTTCCGGGAAGAACTTCCCTATAGTACAAAGAAATGTTAAGTATTCTATGCGAATGCGAAGCAATTTTGAATTCACGATCTCTTATCTTCTTGTCAGAGGACGCTAACGATCTACTCCCATTAACACCTCTCTTTCTTCAAGATATCACAACGGTGGGAGTTTTGATCGACTCTCAAATTTTGAAAAAAGATATGGTGCTATTTAAAGAACTAAGGAAACCTTTCAGAGAGAGATTCCAGACCAGTCTCTTTGCAATTTGGTTTAAATAGTAGTCCATGTACTACACCATTCTGCGAAATAACTGGCAACAATATATATACGTTCGTAAAGAGATTATATATTGTCCTTCGTAGCTCAGTGGGTAGAGCCTCCGCCCGGCAAGTGGAAGGTCGTGGGTTCAGGTCCCACCGAAGGCAGAAATATTTATTTTCTTTCGAACGTTTCACCATCTAATCACGCCATACCATCGGTGTTAGTATCACTACGCCCATAAACGTTGATTGATATTGTTGTTTGATGTATTTAATTATATTGAATAAAAATTAAAAGAAAACATCCACATATATTTTCTCCTTTAAGTAGCAAAATATTAATAAAGAATACATATTATTTTTTACAAAAATATTAAAGAGTAATAGAATGGATTCATTTAGTACTATTATTTTTTTTTATAAAATTTGTACTAAAAATGAATTGAATTTATATATTAAATTCATAATTCCTTTATTTCTTCATATTTAGTTTTTTAGTATACTTATAAAAAATTAAAATATAAGACGAGTACTTTAGCTAAGGAAAACTTTTCTTTTGAATATTTAAAATATGAAAATTGAGTGAAAGCTATTGAAAGAAACTTGCAAGTTTATTTTTTCACTTTTATTTCTAACAGTAAACTTCGAATAGCACTTTCGATAGTGGATAACAGTGTTGTCGTTCTCCTGTCAGACTGGAAAACTTCCAATTTAAACTGTCAACTGTGTGAACTGCCAAACGTTTCGAAGAAACAAAAGGTCGATTGTCTTAAACTTAAGAAACTGGAGAAATAAAAGATATCCACGGTATTTAAAATTAGAACTGAACTTTCTTAAAGTTAGCAAAAAGAGCAAATTTTATATATAAAACGTAATTGAATGTTTTAGTTCTTCTCATAAAATTCTTATTTATAACGTACGTTAATAAACTCCAAGTTTTGAAATGTGAAATTACTCTGACAAAAAACATTTAAAAACAACAAGTTTCCAAAGACACTTAACGGTTATATTTTAAAAGACCATATTTCTACTTTATATTATTCATAGTGGAGAAAAATGAGATACTTATAGTAAATGTTTTTATTCCTTTTATTCTTTTGTCACTATCTATCGCCAGAAGAAAGTATTCGATCGCATTAAAAAAGAAAACATGCAAAGGTGGTAAGAAGATGATTTTTTATATTTGCTAATTGCAAGAGTCCAGTCGCTTACGGCGAGGAATCCGGATTTGTCAATCTTTGTATATATCGCATGCGTATATAATATCGTATATTATAATCGTATATTTTATATAACTTATGCGATAATAAAATATATATATTCAGGAAACAAACAAAGTCACACACCCAGGAAATTTTAAGCAAAATCTCTGGTTATAATTGAATTATAAGACATATGCACTTGTGTTTTTTATACGTTCAAAAAATATTCTAATTTGAACTATTTTTCTGTTTAATAAAATAAACATTTGTCGTTGAGTTGATAATCTTGTATATGCAAAGTGAGCGAAAGATGTTTATAAAAAATTTGCAATAATTTTATAATATGTAAAATGCTTAAAATAATAATAATACTGTATATTTTTTCGTAAGACCACATGTTACGCATACATACCAAAATTATACATCGCCTATTTACACACACACACACACACACACACACACACACACACACACACACATATATTTGAAGTTACCATAGTTTTTACTGACTGAACTAAAAACTCCCAGAATGCAAATACAAGAAACGTTTATGCATATTTTAAATCCTTACACATATACTCAATATATTTTGGGCAAAAAATAATGAAATATTGAGAATAAAAACTGGAAAACATGGTTTGAAATTAAAATGACAAATGGATATCTCTACTTCATGTTGAGGAGAGATGGCTATCTAACACGATAAAGAAAAAAAGTTAAGTTAAAATAGGAAAAATAACACATTTCATATAGTTAACCATAAAAAACTTAAAATAATTTGTGAAGAATCAATTCTATCAGGAAAAATGAGTAAATAAAATTCCAATAAACAAAATTTAAAGTATAAATACAATCCTTCACTTTTTGAAAAATGTTAACACATTTTTGGCAAAGGTCTGGGAAGCTTGTATACGTTTCATGGAGCCACTTCACCCACCTTACGTACCCTATCCAATCATGATTTTAGGTTGTGGTATTGTATTCTGCTACATCCAACATAGTGATTCTCACCAAATTCTATTTCTTCTTAATATGTAGCATCCAATAATTTCAAATCTATTTCATCTTCTTCACTGCTGGAGGTGTCATGTTTTTGCTTTTTCTCGCAATTGTTTTAGACTTTTTTTCACGGTTTTAAGCTTATTTACCAACTTTTTCTGTTTCTGAGATGATAATTTTCCACCATTTTCAATATTTTTTGGTGATGTCAAACCCATAGCTACCTGTTTGGCACGTATTCTAACTGTTTTTGTCATGGTTGAATCAGGAATTTGCGAAATATCATAAAGTACTTTTGTCGGTGTTTTTCACGTTATGAGTTTTTGATGTGCTCGTTCGGGGTTTAAAATGTCCTGTTTCTGTGTCAGCATTTCTATTCGATTCCGCTACTGACTTTTCGAAGTTACTTTGAAAAAGTCTATCTTGCGTTTCTCGTGTTGGAACAATGTTTTTATCTGGAATTCTTTCAGAAGCTGACAAGTTTAGATACGCATAATCGGGAATAAACTTCGCATTAAAAGGATAAATCCCCATTGGTTTGAAGCCTGAAATTGCGTTTTCTGGACTTGCCGATTTTCTCCAGAACATATTAAGCAGTTCTCCAAATTGCAGTCTTGCAATGCGACGTTGAGGGGGCGTTTTGAGTCAATTTCTACACTTGTTATAAAAATGATTTTTTACTGACTTAAAAACATTTCTGTCCAGAAGTTGAGAGTAATATGTTGCACGGGGAGGTTGTGACAAAAGTGCAATGTTGTGTAAATCGGTAAATGTCAAGGTTTCTACTAAAGTAGTGTAGGAGGTTTGACCATCAAGTATCAGCGAAGTTTTACCACTTGGTTTACGTGGAGCAAAATGACTCTTGAGCCACTGAAAGAATAATGAATTGTTTATGTACGCAGACTTTTCAGACATATAAACAACTGATCCATGTGAAAATGATCCATCTTTAAATTCCATCTTTTTATTCTTGCCCTTCATCACACAAACTAGTGGGAGAAAGAATCCCTCTTTATTATGACAAACGATAATATTGATGGTTTCGCCGTTTTCCGACAAAGTTAATGTATAAACTACTTTCGCGCCCTTTTCGGCTAAAGCAAAGCCAGATCGATTGTCCAACTTCAATCAGGACTCATCCATGTAAAAAATGTTCAAGGGTTTATCAAACAACTTATTTTCTTCCAAAGTGTTGTGGAGTAGTTTGAAGTAAGTATCGACTTCTTCAAGATTCATGGCTTTACTTCACGCGAGTAATATACCTTCAGCTTTTTTGATTGATATTATATCATAATGACGACTTAAGAACAAATTCAAACAAACATAACCAGCCTTTTCACTTGTATCATTAAAACGATGCTTTATATGGAGTATTTTGGAAAATTCGAAAGCAAGAATTCTCATATTATCTCTAGTAAATGGGAATCCTTGTTCCTGCTTTCGTTTACTTTATTAATTTTACTTTGTTTTCCTTTCTAAACATCGGACCCATCCATGCTGCTTTTACCCATCCATACTGCTTTACCCATCCATGCCCATCCATGCTGCTTTTATTGAAATTATTCGTCTTCAAGCGACGCTCAAAAGTCTTGCGTGGAATGTGAAATGCTTTGGAACGTTTTTTCAACGAATATAATCCTGTTTGTACAGCCTCCATTGCACTGGACAAATCATTTTCACTCCAGATCCCTTGGATTTAATGAGGCTTTCTTACGCATTTATTTGGGCATCTTAAAAACTGTAAGCAAAAACATATCGTTAGGCTCTATTATATTATAATTATTCAACTCATATTACTTATATTACTTAATGGGGATATACGCTTAAATAGTCAAACAGTAAAAAAGATTATTTCTCTATTTTATTTCTTTCATTTCATACTTTCAGTGCTTACCAAGTTTTTCCCAAAATGTTAATTACTTTTTGAGTTATATGCAGTTTTTGAAGTGATGCAAAGAGATTTGAAAGTCATTTGACCATGAGATATATTCACTATGTAACTAGCTAATTAATTAGCATATAATTTATGAATAAAACATGAATGTTTGTCAATCTGCTAAATACAATCCTTTAGGACTACGGGTATTTTTAATACCTGAAAAATTTATATACAAAAATGAAAAGCCTCCGACACACACACATATATATATATACATACCCTCTTAAAAATATTTGTATTAGTTAAAATTTTGGTGATGTACAAAAACTAAAGTGTGCAAAATTCTCGTGCCGTATATTTTTGAAATACAGTAGAACGCCGATTATTCGAACTGTCCAATTATCCGAACTCAAAAAACATAATTTCTAAAGTTTTGAATAATATCGTTTTCATTGCGCGGAATGGTGTTTTTATTGGCAAAGTGAATGTGGACGAACGAAGAAAGGGCAAAGGAATTTTTCCTAAGAAGGATGTGGTTTTTCTCCTCTAAGGAGAGAGGAAGGGGAAGGGTTAGGCCAGGAAAACTTGTTAGGAACAAAGAGAGTAGAATGTTGTCAGTAAGCCTACAATAGTCAATCCGTCACTAAGCGCAGTTAAGCAGACTTCGTTGAAATATGATGTTCTTTGTGCCGTTGAAACGATGTCGGGAAAGCGATAGAAAGTCGTTCTTTCATTAAGTGAACAAGCCGAGATTTTGAAGAGATTGAATAACGGTGAAAGTGGAAGCCAATTAGCCATTGAGTACGGTATTGGAAGTCGACGATTTCAGGCATAAAGAAAAATAGTGAGTCAATTATCAATTTTGTTTCTGTATTAGAGAACGAACAAGGGAGTTCGAAAAGAAAACGCATGAAAAACTCGAAAAATTATACATTAGACCAGTGTTTCTCAAAGTATGGTCCGCGGCGACTTATCAAGTGGTCGCAGGATCATCACCAAATTTCAGAAAAACCCCTAGAAATTGCCGGTGTAGCTAGAATTTAGGTTCCGGTAAGAGTTAATATTACTTGTTATATCTTACCTTTTGGCGTTTCACGAAATGTTTGAATACTGAATTCACCCATGCTATCTACATTTCTATTATTTAAATTAATCCTGTCCTTTTTATTGTAAATTTGAAAAAATGAGATCGTAACTGACAGCCTCTATATCAAATTGCGTTACTCTAAAAATTATTTGGTTCAGGTTGTCTTACCCATATGAGCATGATCGGCGATTTTAGAGATTTTCTGCCAAAAGCTAGTGTTTTTTTAAAGTAAAAAACACTACAAAAGATTAAAATTTGTCACAAAAATTATTAGAATTAGCCACAAATTATATTTCAAGGGATAAATAAATATCTCCTGCCGGAGCTCTTAAATACTTATATAAACCTGCCAATAAATCACAGAAATCAAGGGTTACTTTTGTTATGTTTTTCCTTGGGACAGGCGGAGGAGGGATCAGTATGACGGTGGCTAAGTAGGGCTTAATATTATTAGCCATAGTTGGCAACCTTAATTTCAGGTAATATATTTTTTAATGGGGGAGAAATCCCCCCCCCCGTTGTCCGTGATAAATAAAGGAATGCTTAAAGTGGTCTGTAAGCAACCAAAATTTGAGAAACACTGCATTAGACACATGTCTCTAGAGACACATGTCTCATTAAACACAGGTCTCTACAAAAACGTTCATCATGTCAACCAATTTCCGGCCTGCTACTGTGTGAAAAAGTGCTGCTTTTTAATGAAAAGCTAGATGGAGATGTTACGTTTAAAGCAAGTTCTGAATGGCTTAGGAATTTCAAGCAATGGCATGGAATACGCGAAATAGTATTTCATGGTGAAAATTGTCAGCATCTGCAGAAAGGGCTAATAGTTTCGTAAATGATTTGAGAAAGTTTATTGGATCTGAAAATTGTGATGAAAAATGCATTTACAATGCCGACGAAAGTGGTCTGAATTGGAGATCTTTTTCGAGAAAACTTTGGCAACGACAGCTGAGAAATGTGCTGCCGGAAATAAGCTGAATATAGAAAGAATGACTATTCTTGCGTGTGCAAATGCAACCGAGAATCACTGAATACCATTGCTAGTGACCGGAAAATTTAAAAGAACTCGAGCATTTAAAAATGCGAAAACTTCTAGTTGTCTACACCAATCAAAAAAAAAAAGCGTGGATGAATAGCAACATTTTTATCGAGTGGTATGATAAAACCTTTATTCCTCAAGTAAAAGAACATCAGAAAAACTTGGTAAATTCGGTAGAGTCTTGTTAATTTTAGATAATGCGCCTACACATCCAAACTTAGACCTCCTTGAACGCGAAAACGGAATATTTCGGGTCCTTCTCATGCCTACTAATGTTACGTCATTGATACAGCAATGGATTGCAGTGTAATCGAAACTTTCAAACGGCTTTATGGAAAGCAACTTTTAAGGAATGTTTTGCTAGTAGAAGACGAACATGAGATGTCAGATTCCTAGTTAACCAAAGCAATTGACTTAAAAGGATATTGTATGATGGTAGCACATTCTTGGAATCTCATTAAAACATCGACGTCGAAAATATCATGGAATAAAATTTTGAATAGAAAGGAATTGAAACAGACTGATGGCGATGACGCTGTGCAGGGTTTCGTCGATGTTGCTAATGAGATTAAAGATTATGATCAAAATGAGCTTCAGTCCTGGTTGAATAGCGACGCAGATGATTCTGGATATCAAAATTTAAATGATGATGAAATCATAATTGCACTTTAAGACGAGCAAATGACAGAAGACAAAGAAAGTGAAACTGAACATAACAAACATGGTGAGTCCGTCGCATACTACAGTTTTTAATTATTTAGAGACTGTAATGAAGTAGCTGGAGCATCAGGAAGGGATTGATACTATTCAGCTTGTCTACCTCAAAAGAATTCGTGACATCGCTGAAAGAAAAAGAGCATCTTCCTTGAAGCAGAAAATGATTTCATTTTTTTTTGATTCGGTACGTTAAGAAATTCAAACAAACCCAAAATAAACAAAAAGAAAATTAAGAAAAAAAAAAAATTAAAGACGCCAGCGTTATGCTTGAATAGCATAATAGTCTTCCAATCTTAAGCCTGGATAAAGTGTGAAGGAAAGTGCACATAAATACACATGCTCCGCAAAAAAAAAGTCCAATTATCCGAACTACCTTCGGTACCGACCGGTCGGATAATCGGCATTCTACTGTATTGATGAAAAGTAGTCATCTCTCCTCAATTTGATGTGGCCATCTTTCCTCGATTTAATGTGGCCATCTCTCCTAAAATTGCAGGAGAGATGGCCACCCAATTTAAAGCGTCACTCTGCCATTGCATGTCTTTGTTTTAAGCTTAGAAACAAAGATTGGATTATATACGTGCCTTAAAAGCCTCTATAGTTAAAAAAAATGTAACGTACGCATTGCAAAACATTGAAATACATAACTGAAGAAAAATCGTCAACCATTAAATTAAATAAACATTAAAATTGTACTTACTTTTTGTAATCCAAAAACACAACGGCACGTCACGATGGATTAACGGGTTGAATTGCTTTCTATGAACGAAGTTCATGCTGCCTATATAAACAAATTTGGGAAATATTTAGACTGGCCATCTTTTCTCTATGGCCATCTATCCTAGAGCTACCCTATATATATATTACCGACAAAGTATGAAACGCCGGCATTCTATAGAATGCCTAGGCATTGTATATAATACCTAGGCATTCTATAGAATGATAAATGCTATTTAGGCAAAGTATGAAAAAAGGTCCTGATAAGGCTATTATATAAATGACGTGCATTCCTCAAAAATACAAATGTTATTCTGAAAAAATAATGAGAGTGCCATTAAAAAAATGTATTCAAAATACGTAAAGAAAAATGAAGGTTGTACAAAAACAAAATTTATGCCTTTCTTATTAAGGGAAACAAAATTTTCATATAAAAAATAAGAAATTAAAATTAACCTACT
>QLNU02014802.1:5470167-5496512 GCA_006491805.2 Dysdera silvatica | reverse complement strand
CAATGGAAGGCAACATTATGAAAGAACTCAATAGATTTATTAAACTTGGCTGGGATGCATTCAGAAGAAACAGTTTTATTTTGAAACGAAAATTGCCCTTATATCTAAAAAATATTCCTAAAAAGAAAGGTCTTCAACCACAGTGTGTATTGCAAGTCCTCTCTTATGGCTCAGAGACATGGAGTCTAACAATTTCAGCAATACGGAAGTTCTAGGCAACGCAAAGGAGCATGAAGAGTTGCATGTTTGGAACAGCTAGGTGAGATCCAAAAAGAAACATTTAGATGAGAGAGCAAACAGGAGTAGGGGACATCATTGTTAAAGTAAAAGGGCTGAAATGGCGATGTGCTGGGCATATTGCAAGAAGAACTGATCAACGTTGGACAACAGAAATTCTGAACTGGATTCCAAGAGACCACCGAAGACCTAGAAAATGTCCTGAAATTAGATGGGTGGATGAAATAAGAAAACAGGTTGGGGAGACGTGAAAGCCAATTGCCGAGGATAGACTTGTGTGGAAAGCATTTGGAGAGACCTTCATCCAGCAGTGGATAGATAATGGTTGAATATGATGATGATATTCCATGTATATACATATTATACGCACATACAACATATCATAGTTTTTGGCAACTAAAAAACTTGATAGGATTTATAAATCTTATCAATCCCCCATATATACGCCACTGATTATGTCTTTGTATAATATCAGTATGAATTACTCATATGATTGTTTATTATTACCAATTCTCTGCATTGGGCTCCCCAGATGATTGGGGGAATTCCCAACACGTGGGTTTATAAACTTAGAGCTTCCGCCCATCCATTCTTCCTCAAGTTGATAAGGGGATCAGTTATATTCCGAAATGTCGTGTTCCTAAACCGTACACCAGTTTCAAAATAACATTTGTTGCAATAAATGACTTTACATAATTTTCTCTCATCTCATTATTATGAGGCATTCGATTAAGGCTGGAACTAAAAAAGAATTTTTTCTACGAGTGAAAGGTGATGACTTTCGAATTAGATACGCGTGCGCATGCGTGCTTGTATGTGTGTGTGAGGGGAACTATTTTTTTTCTTCTGCACTATTCGGAGTCCGAGACATGACGTTTGTGTTTCCATTGTTTCCTCTGTTGGTCATCTCTGAGTGTCTAACCAAGGACAGACGTATTCTTTAGGGCCTCTGCTTTTATTATTGGTTTTATCTTTCAATTACATCTTTTGTTGTTTAGTTCCATTTTTTATACTTTTTGTAGATGGTTCCCTTCCTTTTTTCAGCATACATTTCTTTACCAATATGATATATTACAAATACATATACATGAATATGAACAAATGCTGAGAGAAGAATATTAAATTGCATGGATAGATAGATAGGCGATGCTAAAAATTGGTTGAAATAACGTGGAATAAAACATAATGATTAAGATAGGTACGTGTATATATATATATATATATATATGCAGAATTGAGCAGATCTATATACATTCAGAAATGTATATTAATTTCTCTAAGCTTTAATGATAAAAAGCAAAGATTCATGATATAAAGTGATGATAAAATTGCAATTTATTTTGAATGTTTGAAATTATAAAGAGTCTAAAAGATAATAGTAATTACAGTATTTAGACTAAATATACTATTGAAATACTTTAGATAAGAAGTAAACAAAAGTCAAAATTTTTATGATTAAAAAAGTGCTATCTCAAAATTCGGAAATTGATAAACTAGTTTGCGGCCATAAGAACAGCGTTTGTTCAATCTAAGTTTCTGGTGAAAAATGATTCGAAAAGAAATGACTGCGTTTTTTAATAAAGAGAAAACTATTATTTTTTAAAGCTATAATATTTAGATGGATAATATATTTTAATTAAAAAATTTCAAACGTAAGATAACAAAAAAAAGCAATAATGAATTTCATTGTAAGTTTAAAATATTTGAATGAAAAAAAAAAAGGCAATAATCTTTTTTTATGAACTCTCAGCGGCACTTCAGATAACGATATATGCATTGTAATTAAGTCGTGGAAAGATATGCTATTGTGTAACAAAATTAAAATGCTTTAAATTATACATTTAGATCTTTAAATGCATAATCTAAAAGAATAAAAAAATAGAAATTTTAAATATCTGCATATTTTAAAAATTGCATTTCTGAATAGGGTTTGAAAGTATTTAAACTTAAAATATAATTTTCTTTTAAATTAATTTGGATGCACAAAAGAAAATCTATTTTTGAATTTACAAACATTACTAATAAAAACATATTTGAGGTTAAAAAAATTATTATTATTATTTTGTATGTGTATTTATTTTTTGTAGTTTTGTATGTATTATTTTGTATGCTCTTGGCAATAGAGACTTGAAACGGCAGTGCAAAGTACACAAGACTTCCTTCTGTAGGTTATTCTGGCGTTTTGTCTACGAACTTTCTGACCATTCGGCTTGTTTTTAAAATTCTGGTATTTTGGGGTCGATTTCAAGTGCTTCTAAGTCTTTGTATAATGTGGTTGGCATTTTATCTGTGGCGGACAAAATGACAGGTGCAATGTCATCTCTTTCCATATACCACATGTGTTTAATTTCATATTTGAGATCTTAATATTTTGTGGCTTTTGTTGCGTATATAGTTTGTATGTGCTTACGTTTGAAAATGCTATGTCTATAATACTTGCAGTCTTATTAATTTTATTGATTAGAGTTATATCTGGTCGGTTTATGATTTTTGAACTTTAGTATTATTTTTGAATATTATATATTTAGTTTTGTTTACATTTACAAAAAGCTGATTATCACAAAACCATATCTCCAAAATCCCAAATAAAATATTTGCTTTTTCAAATAAACCCTCAAGCGATTTATCACTCGATAAAATCCTTATGTCGTCCGCGAAGAGATCGACACCCTCAACCAGGGGCGGCTTAAGGGACGGGCGCCGGGCGTCCCATTTGATGAAGGCGCCAAACTGAAGTCAAGTTTAAAAGTTTAGAGAAATTTTTAGAGACATCTTTAGAGAAATTCTTTCAGAGACTTTTGGCCACTTTTATATGGTATATGGCATGGGCGCCCCGAAAGGGGTGCAAGGGAGTGCACCCCCTTGGCTTATGAAAAATGGGGTAAAAATACTGAATCCACAAGAAACTGTATTCCAACAACATTATTCAATTGGAATTTTTCCTGGAGGCACCCCCCCTCTGCATATAATTCTGGAGGTGCTTATGGTATATGGTTCACTGTGCATTTGTGAAAATCTGTTTTCGCCGGAGGGGGCGCCAAAAAGCAATCTGTGTCAGGCCGCCCGGGTTCAAAATCAACCTCGAGCCTCCCCTGCTCTCAGCATTGCTTGATATGTCGTTAATATAAATCAAGAACGATAAGGGGCTGAGGATTGAGCCATGTGGCACAATAATATAATTGTCTGGTACTAACTCCGAGGATGGGATTAAAAATACAATAAAAGACTATACAAGAGTAACTGCTGACCCTTCTATAATAATTGATTTGTGTTTTACAAATATAAATGGAATTAAGTCAAGTGTTGTAGATTATAAGATTAGTGATCATCGAGCCATAATCGTGGGGGTTTGTGAGAAGACAGCGGGGAAAATAAACAACAAATTAAGAGTTAGAAACTTCAGCAACGGGAATATAAGGAAATTCAGGGAAGAATTAAGATCTATCGACTGGGAACTCGAATGGGACAATGTCGATAAATATAATTTATTCTTAAAAAGGATAAAGGATTTGTATGAAAAAAATTTCAAAGTGTAAATATATAAAGGGTAAAATAAATGAAAAGGGTTGGGTCAACAAAAGAATAAAAAATAACATGAACACAAGGAGTGGCATATTTAAAAGATTTATGAGAACCAAAAAACTGGTCTGCTTGGAAAGATTTAAGAAATTAAGGACCAGAATAACTAAATTAATTGCATTACACAAAAAGATTTATGGATGAAAACTTACTTAATACGGATAATAAAAATAAATGGAAATTTTTAAATAAATTCCTGGGAAAAGGAACTAAAAAGAGTAAGAAAGAAATTAAACGTTTAATCGGAAGGGACAATAAAAAATTTTCAAATAATGGGGAAATCGCTAACTGCTTTAACAATTTTTTTGTTGAAATAGCAGAAAAAATAATAAATAGAAATAATGAACTAACTGATGAATATGAGGAATATTTAGGATAAAATTATGAAAAAATAATGTGTGTAGATCATATTGGCTACTCAGAACTATTAGATGAAATAAACAGACTCGATGTAAAAAAGGTGTGTGACATGATAAAATACATGCAAAAATAGTTAGAGAATGTGTAGACCTACTGGTTGAACCTTTGTTGGTCATATTTGATGAAATAATAGATACTGAGAAAATTCCAACTGAAATGAAAAGATCTAAAATAGTTCCTATTTATAAAAAGGGAAATATAGGTAGTATAGTTAACTATAGACCAATAGCAATAATTGCACTATTTGCTAAATTATTTGAAAATCTACTGTATAAAAGAATAATTGAATTTAGAGGAAAAACAGCATAATGAATAAAAATTAATTTGGTTTCAGAAAAAGACAATCAAGAGAGGGAGCACTATTTAGAACAATTGAAAAAGTACAAGACGCAATTGAAAATAAGGAATATGCAATTGGCATATTTTATGATTTAAGCAAGGCATTTGATGTAATAAATAGAAAAATTGAAAACTTATGGATTAGGGGGAAAAAATCAATAATTTCTTAAGTAGTTATATAAGGGATAGAAAACAATTAGTTTGTGTCAAGTGAATAATATCAGAGCTACTGACAAATAATTATGGAGTACCCCAGGGATTCATTACGGGGCCACTGCTATATTCGTTATATGTTAATGTTATATATCGGACACATTATCTTGTTCGCAGATGACACAGCGTGATTTTAACTGATAGTGACTAAATGAAACTGATGGAAGTGAGTATAAGAGAAATTTAAAAATACGAAAAATGGTTTAATGTTAATCAGATGAAGCTAAACGTAGAAAAAACCAAAGTAATGCCATTTTCAAGTAAGAATAAAATGTACATAAAGATATAAAGAATATTTGAATTACAGATAATAATAAAAAAATTGAAATTGTTGATAAAATTGAATTCTTAGGAATTCAATTAACTAATAAATCGAACTGGAATGACCATATAGATAAAACAGCAAACAAAATAAGTAAAAGCTTAGGAATTCTAAGAAGAATTAATACAACAATAAGGGAAAAAAACACAGCGTAGAACTGTATTATTCATTGATAGTCATCTGATATATTGTAATTGCGTATGGGGGAATTTAGATTCGGTAAATAAAAATGTGTTGAAAAATATTCAGAAAAAAAAACCCGTTGAAATTAATTAACAGTGATAAAAGACTAAACTGGAAAAACTTATTTTTCAAGTACAATATATTATCAATAGAACATTTACACGAATACAGTGTCTTGGTAAAGATGTATGAAAGAATAAGGGAAGGCACGCACACTGAATTTATAAGAACAAAATTGAATGAAAAAGACAGAAATACACGTCATAAATACAATGATCTATTACTCCCAAAAGCAAGGACCGAAGTAGGAAGGAATAATGTAAATTAAAAAGGTGCAAAACTTTGGAATGGACTACAAGAGGAATTCAAAAAATTGAAAAGTAAATAAACATTTAAAAAAGTCTAAGAAAATATTTGATACAGGGTAATGGAAACTAAAAAAAATGGAAAAAACATAAGGAAAGGATGAGTGATTCACAATTAGTTGCGCATCATCTTTGGAATCAGATTATAATCTTAAGGTCCCAGGTATGTTATATCCTTGCTGATATCTTCTTGAGACCTTTCATTGTAGAGTCTAATATGATGTACTTTTAGTATATATTGTCTGTATTATCACTGTAGTTACACAGTATATTGTTATTATGACTTTACAAATGAAGAATAAATAAAGCAGTGATTACAAAGCCATCTGGGCATGTTTTTGTAATTTTTTGTGAGGAAGTGAAATAGTCAATAATTTTTTATACAGGCCCACGTCGGGTAAAATAACTTTTTAATTATAAAACTTCAATTCCAAGTTTCCAAGTTTAAAATTTGTGGAGATCTTTAAAGAAAAGTTCTTTACGTATTTAAAATAAAAAAGCTGCAAGGTATTTAGTAGCAGCGGCTCGTGGTTAGAAAAATAGGGGACGATCCTTACCAAATCAACCCCCCCCCCATCGAAATTAAATCCTGGCTCTATCAGTGATTTGAGAAGATAGCAGTTTCAAAAATTATTTAATGAGGATTTAGCTATTTTCTGTAAATTAAATTAATTCTTCTGTCCTTTAATACTGCAAAATCTGTCTGACACGTCATCGTAAAAGGGTTGTTTCTTAATAAGCGTCACTAATACGTATTTTTGAATAGAAATATTCATTAAAGAATAAAGTCTCTCTTGCAAACTAGTATTTCTTGAGTAAGTTTTTATTCTTTTAAGGCAAGAAAAACTCCTTTCCACTGATACACTTGTAGATGGAATTGTTAAGACGAGAGAAAACAAATTATAAGCGTCTTTGAAAATTTTTTTATCATAAAGCATTTGAAGAACTTCTTGTGTCGATATATTCCTAAATTTTATATCGGCATATATATGACATAGTTAATTTTTAAGGCGTTGGGTGTTTTTTAAACACATCGCTGTATAACTCTTGCAGATTTTCAAGTACTTGGGATGGAAAATGGAAATTAAATTGTTCAAATTTCGTTGTATCGGCAAGACAAATTGCAGTTTTTCACAATCTTGAAATCTTGTGTTTATTGCCGTAAGCATGTGGTCTAAAATTTCAAAATATAACTGTTTATAATTTTGAGAAATTTTTTCTAGTGAAAGAGCGGCATATTTCCTTTTAGATTGGACTATTCCTGTGATTTTCAGCGTGTTTTCAAATATGGTTTTAAAAACACCATCCTCCCTTTTACGGCTTAATAGCTCATGAGTGTATTTTATTTGAGATACTCAATAGTTTAAATTAAGTGATTTTTTTAAAGAATTTCGAATAATATATCAGTAAGTCCAAAAATTTCATTGAATATTACTGACAAAAAACGTAAATTCAAAATCTTTCATATCATTTAAAATCCCCTTTGCAAGTTGAATTGTTGTTTTGTCTGAATGTTCGCTGTTTATCGTAAATTCGAATACTTCTTTTTAATTTATCCCAATCTTCGACGATTCGCTAATTTCGAATTGGCGGACCATCGAGTTTGTGTTATGGTTGGTATGCGTCTTTCGGAATTTGATGTAAGAACATAAGATCGCTTCACCGAGTGATGAAGAAGCGAAGAAATGCCACTGAGTGAGGCTTGCAAAAAATATTTGACACTTAGAAATTTTAGAAAAACTTTGCTGCAAAACAAAATTGAAGCGATGTGCCAGACAATGGACAAAAATGGCTTGAGGAGCTTCATCTTTGACTTTTTTCTGGAGTCCATTCAAGTGTTCAGATGTAACACTGGCACCATCGTAACATTGTCCTATTAATTTGTGGTGGTAATCAAAAGGATCCAAAATTTGATCCAGCATTTTGTACATTTCTGACGTCCTGTCTTCGCTCACATCATGGAAACCCAAAAATCTCTCAACTAATATGCCTTTGCAATTTACAAATCTTAATATTAAGGAACACTGGGAAGTTCTACTTATGTCAGTGGTGTCGTCCAGTTGAATAGAAAAAATTTAGCCTCGTTTATTTCGTCTTTGACATGATCGTTTAAATAATCGGAAATACATTCAATTATTTCATTTTTAATAGTTTTGGAGTCACCAGTGAAGACGTTTTTAATCTTTTTGTAATGATTTTGAATTTCTAAAGGACATTTTGAAATCAGCAATCTTAGTAATTCCTTGAAATTTCCACGATTTATTGAGACACTGCTTTCATCGTGTCCCCGGAATGCCATTTCTTGTTTGCTCAAATATATTACTGCATCAATCACTGTTTGTAGAACAATCTATTCAAACGAACGTTTTCATTGAACTGGACTTTAAAAAGCTTAGCATTCTCCCTCAGAGCATCGGCAATCGTGTTCTGATTTTTTAACAAACTTTTTAGCATTAATTCACACTTCAGATGTTCAGCAGCATCATCGTGCCTATGGAGTGCTCGTGTTATGTTTAATAAGTCGGCGAATCCGTCTTTATTCCGAACAGAATGTTTATTACTAAAAAGCAAGCACTGCCAGCAGAATAATCTTTTTAAGGTTAGACTACTGCATACAGACATTTATGCTGAGAAAACCAACATTCTTTAAAACTAATATTGTACGACTTACCGCTCTTCTTAATTTCTCTTTTAGCAACAGTCGTCAATATATCCGTTGGACGTGCTTGACGTAATACGTCCGTTTTGTCTTCATCTTTCCACCGGCTAAACGGAGTTTCCAATAAATTATACATAATATCATTAATTGGATTCATTTAGCTGAAAAATCTAAAACAAAATGGTCAACAAAATCACTGCACCATGTACGAGCGTATATTGGGCAGTTTCGATGCGACTGGTTAGACTTTTTGGCACTAAAGCTCTCTTTCCGTTAGTTTTCTGTGTTCGCTGCTTGCAACCAGGACAGAAAGTGAGGCAGGAAGTAAACGTTAGGCCACGCCTTCCGTGCCCAAAACATTGAAAAAAGCATTTGATCATTCTATATTTTAAGGGGGTCACTTACGAAAATACTGAAAAAAAATATTTTTCTTTATCCCCTGAAAAAAGGCATAGATTTCTACCTTTCAAATCATACCAATTTTTTAGCTCTAGGTTGCTTAAAAATACTTTTAAATGAATGTTACAAATGTAAACAAGTGAATTTAAAGAACAGTTTTGGGACAAAAGGAACATGTTTTCAAAATCTTGAGTTTCAGTTGACTGATAATTTCTTGAGTACGTACATATAGGGATTCTGCATACATTGTGTACAGCGGGTTTTTTTTGTTTTTTTTTTGTTTTTTTTAAATTTTGACATGAACTAAGGGTCGTGAACTAAAAACTAAAAGTCGTGTTTTCTAGAAGGTTGTTTTTCATTTGAGATAAATATTTCCTAATTTTACAAAAAAATATTGCATATATCATAAAATGCCTCAAGCAAAACATATAAAGATGTTTACTAACTATACAAAAAAAATTTTGTATGCATCGAATAAGTATTTTCGGAGAAAATGTTCCCTAATGCTTCTATGGAAAAGTCCGTATCACTGTGTTCGTCTATGACTGTCTTAATTGAAAAAAAAAAAAAAATTTACGGAACTTAAAAAAAAAGACAGAATTTACGTAAAAATACATAAAAGTTAGAATTTTTGCGGTGAAAAAAATATTTTATCGGGGTCATGACCCATGTGACTCCCCCCCCCTGTATGAAGCCAGTCAATTACCCATGGAATGGCCCTCCCGTGGAAATTTCACTTAAAGATCACTTCTATTCAGCGACCGCTGAACTTAACAACCACTTTTTCTGGAAACTGATTTCCTCCCCACCCCATAGACATAATGCTAAATTCACCTACATTCAGAGACCACCTCTCTGAGCGACCATTTCTCCCGGGCCAAACGGCGGTCGCCTTACGGATGTTTTACTTCATATTACAGTAAAATTTTTCTCAACGACCACCTCTCTTAACAATCATTTTTCCTTGAAATAGATTTCCTCCCAATCATAGACTCAATTCTTAATTTACTTCCATTCAGAGACCACCTTCTCGAACGACCGCTCTTCCACGAAATCGACAGTACTCGCCTTAGGGAGGTTTTATTGCAATTATATGAATATGATAATGATTACATTATAACCTTCTTAAGGCGACCACCGTCGGTTTCGTAAAAGAGAGGTTGCCTCCGAATGGAGGTATATTTAGCATTGGATGGTCTATGGCGGGAGAAATCCGTTTAGAAAAAAAATGGTCTTTGAATAGAGGTGGTCGTTAAGAGAGAGGTTGTACTATATTGTATATATACATTAATTATACAAATATACTAATAATTATTTTATAAATATTTCTATTATATAAATGTGCTAATAATCGTTTTACAAATATATTAATGATACAAATATATTAATAATTCTTTTATGAATAAATTAACTGCATAAATAGTATGTTAATAATTATTTTATATGTTATTAGTTTTATAGATTTTTTAATTTTATAAGTTTGTTAATGATTTTAGAAATATATGATAATGGCGATTTCAGAGAAATATACTAATGATAATTGTAGAAAAACAAGTCATATAACGATTTTAAAGCTGCTTTTACAGCCGAAGGCTACACCATAGATTGTCATGTTTGTAATTTAATAAAAGTAAAATGACTTTCTGATTGGAAGTGTTTGTGTTCCAGTGAAATTCAATTTCAATTAACATGGTGCTCTATAGACATTGACTTAATCGTACGTCCAGTATTAAAGGTTATATTTTTCTCTGATGCCGTTTATTCATAGTTATCTATCCAGTTATTACATATATCGATGCCTTTGCCTTGCCCCTTCATTTTGGCTACAGTCCTGACTATATTTTATACAAGTCTAAACAGGTCGTATTGACATTATGCCAGGTCTGACATGGTGTCACAACGTGACCCGAACTTAAACAGTAAACGAAGTCCCGCATAGGATGATGGGTAAACAACTGCCGTCATGTTTAAAATAGGCCACGCCCCGTGTGTCCATGCTGCCTCAATTTTGTCCCAGGATATACTCTCTATAGCTCTCTTATCTCTATGCTTCTAATGGCGTTGGTTAGCGGTGTTGTCATGGCAACCATTTTGATTTCGGACTATGTGGGGATATTTCTCGCTAAAAACTTCCCTGCTTATTTATCGCCATCTACAGTCGTAAATATTGTTAGATATTTCCCGTGTACTGAATAACGATCACTGCGAAATAATTTTTTTTTTATATTTGCAATTATTTTAGCAATTTATAAATCGTAAAAATAAAATAATAATAAGAAAATGAATTTTACGTAAAAATATCGAAATGTACGCATATGAAATACTAAAAAAGAAGACTAATATGAGAAATGAATTCGATGAAAAATGTTGAGGAAGTGGCATTTCTTTTCCCAAGGGCGGTCACAGGGGTCATGACCCCCAAAAATATATTTTTTCACTGTAAAAAATTCCAACTTTCATGATAAATGAAGGGTGTTATTCCAAGACCATGGCAAATTTTATTTATGTAAATTTCCCCCAAATGAAAGTCTGTGTCCGCCATTGTCCCTTCCTTCCCCTGAAAAGCCGCCACTGGTATTTAGTAAAATGGTTTACAATCCCCAAAATATCTTTAAACCCGATATAATAGTTTCGTCCAAAACAATTCTTTCTTCAAGAATTGAAAATAGGATTTTTGTATCTTTTGGAAACTTGATAGATATCGAAGACAGTCAATAGATAGTGCGGAGTGGTTTGCTCAAAATATAGATTATGTGGTGAATTTTACAGAGGAAAACATATTGCTTTTCTTATCTCCGAGAACTGAGAGGATGAGTGCTTTTATATTGTCTTATAAAACAAGATCTATTTGTGTGTTTCTAAGTTTCACAAATAAAAAGTTCTTTTCCTGATATAGTTTCGTTTTCTATATAATCTAGTTTCCTGTGTAATCTAGTTTTCTGTGTAGTCAAGTTTTCTGTATAATCTAGTTTTCTAGGCTGACTACACGCATTTAAAAAGTTTAAAAACATTGTACAAAAACAATAATTGACAGAAGAAATAGAGAAAGTGCTTCTTTAGAGTAAATTGAAAGATGTTAGAATATAATGGTTAGCGGTATAGTTTTATTCAGTTGGGTGTAGATATACAGTATGCATATTCATATGGCGAGCCATTGAACTTTAATACGAAAGGGAAGATCTTGTTAATTAATTAAGAAGGTTATGAAAGAAACAATAGAGTAAAACCTGTCAATCTCGAAAACCTCTACATTTCAAAATATACGTATTTTACTGTATTTCTATGTATATTTTGCACATTATATATGGAAATCTCAATATATCGAATCACCCTCTATCTCAAATTTTTTTTCCTCGTTCTCACGAGATTCGAGATGGACAGGGCCTACTGCGATTAGGATTAAATATCACACTTCTCACATAGGGTTCAAATTAGATCCTATTCAAAAGAGTTAGAGGAAAGAAAGAAAAGAAAAAAGTAACTGACACACACTCAGGCCGGAAATCAACAACACTATTGAAAATTAATTATTGTGAACTTGTTTCTTTCCATGAGCCCCCGCGTTATTCTTATCGATTTGTATTAAATTTATCGATTTGTTAATATTAATATTATCGATTTATTAAAACTTTATCCAAAATAACGTTATCAATTGCTTACGTGTGTGTAACCTTATATTTGACTTCGTCGTTGTTCTATCTGCAAAACAGTTTTCGAAGGCGATTTGATGAAGTAACTGTCACTACAACCTTGAAATAAATCGCAGTTTTTCATTCCAAGGAAATTTTTTAAATATTATCTAAAAAATGTAATATGCGGCTCGCGAAGTCAATACACAGTATATATTGATTCATGCACACGCAGCAATTGGCCATCATTGCTTTTAAACAAGTATAAACTTAAAACTCTATAGATTATGTACTTTCTTTAATATGTTCCTGTAAAATGCATTTGACAAATTTGTCTAAAGGAGAGCAAGTATTAAGTAAGAAATATTTGGCTATTTTATACCACCCCCTCCCCTGGTAAGCAAAAATTAACATTGGCTAACATAGGAAAATAAGCACAACAGCAATGCCCCCACCCCAAAGGTGCTTACGTAATACTTGAACGCTCTCTAAGCATAAAAATTACGAACACAAGGTTCACTACTACTAAAGTAATTTACAAGTCTTTAGTAGTTGACAAGTCTTTCGCCATAGTTGGAAGTTATGAAACATGTTCATATGGACGATGCTAATGAACAAAATTTCTTTAGCAACGAATTTCAGAAATTACACAGAATTTTAAAGAGTTTCAGTGGAATGAATAAAGTTTTAACGGAAAAACTACCACCCTTCAAAATTATTAAAAAACAAAATGTCATACGGATTTTCGAAATGTGGTACAAAATATTTGCTAATGAAGTAACCTAGTTAATCTTTTATCACCTTGCCCCTAATTAATGGCAAGATTCCGAGAAAAGGGAAATAAATAATCCGAGGAGGGAAAAAAGACGGTTTTTAAAGACTACAGAAGTAAACTTGTTTTTTAGCAATTACGAAGATAATTGGGCATTGTTGTAGCAGGAAATAACAAAAAACAAAACAAAAAAATAGCGAAACTACAGCTCAAAGAACTTGCCCATGTCGTTAGCAATGACATCCACAGGTAATATTAAAATTATTTGGTTTTTAAAAATTAATTGCCCATTTTTCACAGTCCTTAGGCTCCCGTTAGTCGGTCCTTTAATAACTAATTTAGTAGCAATTTTTTTTATAATAATAAATATTTTAATAATAATTAGCTTTAAATGGAATTCTTAATACTTGTTATACATGCCATTTTGTGGCACATGTTTAAAATTAAGTATATATAATTAAAAATTTCTTCCGCTCATGGTTGTAATCTAGGCAATTTGTTACAGTCGTTACTCGCTTTTATTACTTTCCCGTAGAGAACTTTTTTAATGAACTTGACTTTTAACGATATTTGAAAAACTAAATATTTTAAAATTTTGGCTTCGCAGTTATTTCCGAAATATGTGTCCGAAAAAAAAATGGCAAGAAGCACTGCCTTTATTAAAAAATTGTAAATTTAAAGGATGAGGCGGGTTGGCAAAAATTTAAATTTTTCCAAGCCCGTGGTATAATTTTAATTTCTCATTTTATTAAAGCTTCAACGATGGCTATGTGGTTTTAATAAAAATATCAATATATATAAAATGAATGTATAAACCACAAAAGTTAGTTGAATTGAAACAGCGTTGTATAAATTTTCATTAAAACTGAAGTGCAAAGAAAAATTATTAAACTTTTGGGAATCAATCACAAAAAAAAGCAATATCTCACAAAATATTATGACCAATAATAATAATACAATAATAATAATTACAATAATATTATGACCAAAATATATGACCAAAAAGAAATGGCCATGGTTACGAAGCAGCTAATGTTCTTTCTATTCTCTTTATTATGTAATGATAGTCAGATAACTCTAATAGGATGAGTTAAAAGTAACTATTTTAAGGAGTCTAACCTTGGAAAATTAATTGCAAGGTCTGATGTTTCTATTTTAAAGGCTACAGAATATCTAGGATTTCCTAATGATATAGTTTTATGTATATATCAAAATTTCACGAGTCCGATAAAATTCCGTCAGCTGGTTTAATGCTCGCAACTAGGGAATTTACACCTAAGTGTAGTGTAGACTTTTCCGTGACAAAATAACGTTAAAAACCAGAATAAAACAGATGACAACAGCATTTAATGAAGGAGTGTTCACGAACTTTTGAGTAATACTGGTCAATGAACGTTGACACAGCTAAATTACTGCAGATGACGTCCATGTAAAATATTTATCATTCAATACATCCATAAAAATAAAGCACCAGAAATTAGACAAAAGTGAGAGAAAAAATAAAGTTACTGGATCTTGGCGGACATACAGTAGTAAACAGTTTAGTTACGTTAATCAAATTTCAAGTTCAATAATTCAGCGGAAGCTTTTTTGTGTTTACAAAAAAGTAGGGATCCGACTGCTAAGTCGGGGTAATATAGATATGTGGAGGTTATGTAATGTTTTAGAGCAGTTGTCTCCAAAACGTTTAGAGCAACAAACGTTCACAACGCACCTAGCTTTAATAGGAATAGAAGAGTGTGTGTGGGTGCGATAGGAATGAATATTTTTATCTAACATTTTTTTTCACTACTTTATATAATGTTATAATTATATGTATATGGCGCTTCGGTCGCTAGCACAGAGTTAGTTGAAGCTGTATTACTCTATATCGCTGGTTAGGAATTTTGAATAATTGTACCAGTAATCTGGCAACAGTGAAATGTTGTTACTTTTAACTAGCGAAGGTATAAAAGAGTACGCAGTTCATTTATACTCTCTTTCTCATGCCTTTGCATGCACGTTTTGTTTGTTGTCAATCTGGCGGTGACTATTATTTTACTTTTCGAAAGTCTGCTGTTAACGCCGTTTTGATGTCTCACAATTTCGCTACGCAGTTGTTTATCGTCAAATGGACATCACCAGACTGATTCTGAATGTTCCAGCGATGTTGTTTCTTACTGAATAATTGTTACCTGAGTTCTTTCTGGTGAGCAAATCTTTAAATGATTACTTTGTTACGTCATTAAAGCTAATATTGTTTTCGTTGAAATGGTGTTTCTTCAATAACGCATACACTTGCCGGATATTTGGATGGGCTGCTGCCGATATCAAACAGACGCTTTTCTTAATATGGCTGCGAGAATTGTGTACATGCATTGCAAAGATTCCATGACCTCGGCACGATGGTGATTCTTTTTTGGTACTGCCATAATGGTTCACGTGCCACACAGCTATATGTATATACCAAGCGTGTATATGTGTACTAAGTGCAATATAATTTGTGCATAAAGTGTATACATTAGTAGAAAATAAAGATTATTATATGTATATAATTTCAATAAATTACAATTTTTTTGACGATATACCAGAAATAGATAAGCGATGCACTGGTTTAAGGTGAGTTTATTGTGTGATGTCGATTGCAATAAGTATTGGACGTTTTAAGATAGCCCGTATATGGTTATATTAACTTAATCACATACCAACTACACTGGCTTATGTAAGACAAGTTCGATTGGCAGTTTAAAGAATGACAAATAATAATATCGACACAACAAACATACTTGAATGAGTCGAACAACTGAGTCGAACTATGAGTCGAATAAATTAGAAGTTAGTTCTAAGTGTTATGTTAATAACAGGGTTGTAAAGTTTTAACTTAATTAGTTATAATTCAAGATTAGGAATTTAAAATGAAAGAATAAAAATGAAGTTAAAAGTATTTCAAAATTAGTTTTGTAAATTTAAAGTTAGTTTACTTATTGATTATTTTAATCATTTGAGAACATTACAACTCCATTATCGTTGCGTTTAATATTAGTTTTGCTCATCGAGATCAGTAAATAGGTCGTTTATGAAAAATGAAGCTTAAGTACATTGTATGGTTGTGTTTTATTTAGAATCCGCAATAAAAAGTAAAGAAACCCAGAAATTCACAATAAAAACGGGCACGAACATTATTTGAAATTTAAACTGTGCCTTTTATTTAAGCATTGGGGCCAGTAACAATTTTTTCATGATTACGTATTAGTACAAAATACATATCTTCAAAATTTCCCTTTTGAATAGGGAAAACATCCATATTTTCATACTTCTTTCCTTAACAAAACCGATTTTCTTAATCATATCTTTCGTAGGTTTATATCTTTTTTTTTTTTTTTACATTTTTACTTACAATTGAAAATTCTCTATTACTTTAAATTATGAAACCAAATTCAATTACCAATTAGGTTATTTATACTGGGCTATAAAAACCACCAGTAAATAAAACTTAATCATATTAGAATTTTAGTGGGAAGGAGGCACTATTAATTAAAATTAAAAGGAAATAAAGAAAAGGGAACTTACATTTTTATTTAAGGTGAAACCGTCAACCCGAAGACCTCAAGAAGCTAAGAAAATGGACAGGCGATGGCCTGTGTTTTGAAGTTTCAAGCAGCAAACTCTCTCTCTTCCGATTTTCGATGGCTCTTCACATTTCGCCATCTTGTGACTTGGTGTGCTGGTTAAGGACCGCCAGAATCTTTGGTCGCCAATTATTAGCCAACTTCAACTTGGCTCATGTTAACGTTGGCTGACATGGCGTCCGCCATTTTAAAGAAAGGTGGTCACTCTGGCAGCCCAGAACCCGCCCGTGACCTGGTTTTTGCAGATGTACATATGTTTTGTCTACGAGGTCTAAATTGAGCTCAAAGTTTAAACTTTGTAATGCATTTGTTTAACTTTCATCCTTTAGAAGGCCCAAAGTTGATCAAAAATTAAACATCTTGCAGAGAGAAATTATGAAATTTTAGATATACCAATAGGCCAAAATTATTTTATTTCTGTGTTAAATGTGGGCTTTTAAAAACTAAATATAATATGTAGAACAAAAACAAAAAGGTGGGTTAGTATGTTATGGGGGTCCTGCGTTTAAAAAAAAAAGAAATTTAATTATATGTACATTATTTATATACAGAAATTTTAAGTGATAATGTCTGTGCTAATAAAAATCAAATTAATTTAAAATTTACGCCTTTGGTAATTGAATAAATATTTTTTACAACAATTTTCGTCAATCACATAATTAAATATAATGTTCCTTAAAAATATTGAGGTAATTTCAAAGTTCTTTTATTTTGTTATATGTCATGCTGGATCCTGGTTGAAGAAACTAATTTGATTGATTTGTATATCGTTGAGATGAGGGAAGCACTAACCGTTTTGGCACTGACACCTTTTAACTTTGTGGCATTTCTTTTAATGACTGGAATCTATGGAAACGCCTTGGTGCGTTTTAATCTTTTTGGCGTTGCTGCCAAAGAGGACTGCCAAAGAGGAAGGTTTCGTCTTGTGGAGAACTCTACCTCATCAATGGAGCAATGGAATATGGTAAACACCGTGACAGTTATCTTGAAGTATAATCTCATTTGGAATAAGCAAATAGCAGCAGAATAGCGCAAAAAATACATTTACAACATCAAAACATATAATATTTATATAGTGAGAGAGAGTGTGTTTTTTTATTATTTATTTATTTAATTATCTATTTATCTGCTCCTGGGTGTTTAGATTTAATTACTTATTTTAAAAACAGAATTTTCTAATTTCGTCCTAACTTAAGAATGGGAAATGATCGGCATTTGTTCTAGCTTATTAAGCTTTTATATTCCTCTCACTTCGATTACCACTTTCCGTCGGAGATCAGAGACTTAATATAGCAATCTAGCTGAATTATGATTCCATACTGGATGAAGACCAGTAACTAAATAATATTGAATGAGCGAGAAACACAAATTAATAGACAAATAAGAAGCCTAGGACATGAACAATAATTCAAGTAGGAGTACAGGAAGCAAGAACATACTGGTATATTGTTCAATCATACTGCCACGAACTGCGCACGAATCATGTATGCAGGGTTATTATATCCAGAAATGAACTGGTTAAACGAAAAGGATTGAAACTATGGCCCCATCCCATTAAGGAAAGAACTCAGTAATTGTCAGGAAATGCTTCATTCCCAAATGACACTTTTCATTTATTATCTTCTCAATATCCTACTCTGATTGTTAATTGAATTTATTTCTGAAACTATTAAGAATGCTGCCATGATTTTTTTTGTAAATTCGCAGTAATGGCTTCGTCAATTTTAACCAAAGAGGAGGCCAATTTGAGGGCGCAAGTGCTTAGAAGAAATGTTCTATAGTTGTAGTAACATACAATGGCGGAAGTCTTTTCAATCCATTGTCATCGAATTCACAATAAAGATTTCAGCTTACCATAATTTAAACATCATTGAACGAGGCTTGATAGTCAGTGAAAGATATGAGTCACACCACTTCTGAAATCAACACGGAATTTGGAGTTTTGTGTATAATAATTTCAAGGGCGACTATATACAGAGTGTGTTTACACATTTTTGGAACGATTTTGATGAAGTACAAAAAAAATTTTGTTTAAAAAATTATCTGGCGACAACTTCTTACTTGAAATGTAAAATATCATTTGCGACTTTCACATTTATTCTACTTTCAAAATTTCGGAAGTAAATAACATGTGGGTCGAAGGGTATGCTTTTGCGCATTCAGAAGAAAAAATTTCTATTCTGTAACTAAAACACATTGTGAAACGGGTGGTATTAAAATTTCTAAATGTAAAATAACATTATTAATTCGAAAGCAAAAAACAGTCCATTATCGCTACATAAAAGGAAGACTTAAAACAAATACCTGCCAAAAGTACGTACTATATTGCAAATATTTCTAAAGTGAGATCACTGGTAACAAGAGAAAATCCACCGACGCAGAAATCAGTTGCAAAGTCTTTAAAACATGTGTATCAACAATAAACAAAATCATAAATCAAGGGTTAGAGCTTAAAAAAGCTAAAAAACATAATGTTCAAAGGCTCTTACTGAGGCATATGGCTCAGCTCACACTTTGTAGAACCCTTTATGAAAACAATTCAGCAACAGATAAATGGAAATACATTGTGATCCTTCATGAAGTATGTGTTTACCTAAATGACTGCAGAAAAAAAGTCCTATTTACTATCAAAAACGTGGAGAAAAGGATATACAATCCTGGTTCTAAGAATGCAAAGAAAGGTTTAGTAAGAGGTTTATGATTGTCGCAGGTTTCTCCTACAATGTGAAATTAAAAATAAAAAAGTGGAAAACAACGTTAAAATCAACTCATGATATTATCAGGAGAATTTTTTGCATCCAATATTTACAGAAGAAATTCCATTTCTTTATCCCAAAGACTTTCAAATTGTGAACTGCACCAAGATAAAGCCACCAGCCATACTTCGAAATCTACGACTGCTTTCCTTGAAAACATGTAGATTGATACAGGTACTGCATATGTACCTTTTCAACATATTCCTGCGAAGTCTCTTGGCATTTTACCTGTAGACTATTTTGCTTTTGGCCTGCTGATAATAGCTTTTTCCAAGCCACCATAACCGATGTGCTTTGGAAAGCAGTACACGAGGAGTGGAAAGCAACATCCTTAAAAATTTCACGAAAAGCCTATAAACGCTTAACATCATTATGAAAAATAACAAATTTTTTAGGCATCCTGTGAAGAAGAATCCGCGATTGAATTTATTGCAAACATTAAAAGTCGAAAACGAAACTTCGCAAAAAACTGGTTTAGAATGACAATTTTTCTCACATAAACGTGCAAAATTATTAGAAAATGGTCGTAGACGCTTATGTAAGCACATTTTTTATCCTAAGTATGTTTTTTATGAATTTTTGTTTTCTACCATCAATTTTTGTACCATTTTTGACCGTGGGTTCTCCTGCATAGGATACCTGAAAAAAAATTTTTTTTTTTGTAATTATGTTAAGTGTTTATAGCTCTTTAATTTTCTGTAAAATGATTTTTTATAAAAAAGAACATCGCGAGTTGCAAAGCAAAATATGTACCTCTCCTATTGAAATAATATTAAGTGTAACCTCAATTTTAGACACCAGTTTATTATTGTTATCATGGAATATAAATTTAGATGTGCATTGAGGCGCGTCAAAAACTATATTTTTAATATAACACAGAATAAAGAAATGCAATATAATCCACGTTTATTTAAAGAAATGATTCTTGTTTTTCGATAAATATACTTTTGGAGAGATCATAATGACTTCGTGTAGGAAACACGAAATTATAAATCTGTTATTTATATCCATGTCATCTGTTGGGACCAAATCCTCCCGGGTTAAAAAAAAAATTGGGTATTTTTATTTTATAGAGAGTAAGTCCTTTTGAAAGAAAATGATGGACGCGGAAAATTCTGTCAATTTTAACGACGATGTGCTTCCCTTTCATGGAAGGGCCTAGAGAAGCGTGATTTTAAAAGGAAACTTCCGAACACCCTTTACTTCGTTGAATGAGCAAAGCGAACATACTTTCATAATTTAAAATGAGCATATTTACGAAGAGAAAGATTATATGCTTATTAAAAAATTTTATACGACGAAAACCGAATGGCATTTTCAAAACCCTATTTTATATGTATTATCAGTGACAAGCTTCAAAAACCGGTCCGCATTGGTTCATTCGAAGCAGTTATTAAACTATATTTGAACATAGGGACCGGTAGTTAACTTTTATTTGCTGCATACTGAAGAGAGCAATCTGGTTCTCAGCGAACAGACTGTAAAACTTTTTTTTTTTTTGGTTCAGAAAACCGGCTGTTAAATTTTTGGCAACTCCCTTACCGTATATTAGTTTTCAACATGAAACGCGTTGCCCTTGCGTTTACTCAGAAAATTCGAACCTGATGTGTATGTAATAGTTAAACACAAAATCTCACACCAGGTGTCTAAACAGTTAATAGAAACACAGTTAAGAAACACATAATCTCGTAACATTAGGAAGGGTTGAATTAGGAAAAACGCGCAGATTTTAATGACCACGACGCACTCCTTTGGTTTAGTTTCACCTCTCAATAACTTTTCATCAAGTTTTATTTAAAATAAATTCAAACAACTTTTGACCATTAAAGAAACTACTTTATCCTATATTTAAATTCGCATTTAAATCGGAGATTATAAGATAATGTAATAATAGTCAACTTTATTATAAAAATTGCGTAATTTGAATTAAACTACTACTTTTAGGCAAGTAGTTGACTGTATGGATAGTTTTGTTGAAACCATTTTAATTTCTTGTAAAAAGCTTATTTTAAATTTTACAACCTAGATTCGTTAATAAAAGCGAATTAAAAGATGCATTTGAAGACTTTGCGAGCGCTTATTGCATAAAGGCCGCCACATTGCAGAATAAAGGGGAAGATTTTTATTCTTAAAACGGGAATGCGTTTTAAAAATTGAAATTTTAGATTTTTAATTAAATAATGCTGGATTAGGGAACTCAATTTTAATTAATCCACAATGAATTTTCTGCGTTCAATTGGCATTTGATATCGAATTTTCAGGTTTCTTAATTGTATATATTTGATATTTATTTAAAACATTAGTTTTCTATTTTAATTTTAAGCTTTTAGTTGCAGAAGTTCATCTCTTAAAGCTTGTTGCCTTTTCGCTTTTCATCTTATTTTTCTCCTCCTGGTACTGGAGTCCTAGAAGGAACTGTGACTTTTTGATAACTGCTACACTCTTTTCTGTGCGATCATTTTTAAACCTAAAGAAATTAACATAATTAACATTTAAATGCATTTTAATAACTCATGTTCTACTTTTCCTTCGATCCTCAATATTATCTACCTAAATAGAAATCACAAATATGTTTTTGAAATATACAAGATAGAGAGAGGAAGACTGAAATTTGAAAAACCTTACTCCAAAACCATCAAACTTTCGTTAAATATGTAAACAAAAGAAAAATGATAATCGCAATCAACTGAGTTACTCTACATACGAACATCTACGTATTCCAAGGGAACAATTTCTTCCTCTTTTTTTTCCAACTCTCTTCCGCTTTCAACTGGGCCGCTTTGCGTTTTTTGTAAATTTTTGGCACAATTATTACATGAAAATTTAAGGATAGTTAATGTCTGACGTCGGTGTCGTTGTTCCGAACCTTCCCGTGTTGTCGCTGGCCAGGGAAAATTGTCGATAACGACATTTTTAAAGTGTCACCAAGCTTTTATCAACATTCCTTTTAGCCAAATCGAAAAGGTCCTGCGCACCCAACAAACCTTGTTACACTACTCAGAACAGAAAAGCAAAGGCCAACTGGCTTGTCGTGCATTCCAGGTTACCATGACAACCAAAAGCAAAAAGAAAAGTATAATATAAATTAACAATAATTGATATTTCTTCATGAAGCTAATCTACTTGTAAGCTAATCTAAAGTATATAAGATAATTTGACGTAGCATTACGCAGATTAGATTTATAAGTAAAGACAACGTTATAAGCTTAAATAAGGTAAGTAACCTTACTTACGCTTATAACGTTGTGTTTACTTACAAATCTAATCTAAAGTACTTTGATTACAAACATTTTTTTTTTATTCACGAAATTATTGAATATGATTTTAGTTTTTTACAGGTTCATCTTGAGTGCAACTTCTCTGCTTCTAGCTGAAAGCTCCTGTACCATGTCTTGGAGTTTTAATGGGTTCGTTGAAAAAATAATGCTATCAGCAAACCGCAGATGATTTAATTATTCACCATTTATTTTTATTCCTTTGTTATTCCAATTTATCAGCTGAAAAATCATCTGCAAAGCTGAAGTGAAAAGTTCTGGAGAAGTGGTATCTCCCTGCGTCATACTTTTAGCAATTTTGATAGTTTTGGTATCTTTATGTAACCGAAATTTTGCACTTGCATTTTTATACACACGTTTCAATATGTCAATGTACACATCCTCAATGTCTGTTGATCTTAAAGAGTTGATGACTGCTGATGTTTTAATAGAGTCAAAGGCCTTCTCATAGTCAATAAATGCAACACACAATGGAAGTTCATATTCATGTGTTCTTTCAATTAATTCTCTTAATACTTGAATATGGTCCACTGTACTGAATCCACTTCGAAATCCAGCTTGTTCTCTTGGTTGAGCTGCATCTAATTTTTTCTGCAGGCGATGTGTTAGAACTTTTGTGAAGATTTTATAAATAGCAGGTAACAAGCTAATTGGTCGGTAATTTTTCAAATCCTCTTTATCACCTTTTTTATGCAAAAGAATTACTGTTGCAGAATCCCATTGGTTTGGTATGTTACCGCTGTTAAGACATTTGGTAAAGAATTTTGCAAGTATGTCTTCTACATATTCTCCAGCTTCTTTTAGGATATCTAATGTAATACCATCATCACCAGGGGCTCTTCCTTTCTTCATATTTTTTATTGCAAATGAAACTTCTTCTTTTAAGATTTTAGGAGCTATTCAAATCTCTTAACCTCTATATTCCTTCCCCATTTATTACAACATTTATTTCCATAATAACAACCATTTATTGCATTAATCAATAAATGCACCACAATGGAAGTTCATATTCATGTATTCTTTCAATTAATTCTCTTAATACTTGAATATGGTCCACTGTACTGAATCCACTTCGAAATCCAGCTTGTTCTCTTGGTTGAGCTGCATCTAATTTTTTCTGCAGGCGATGTGTTAGCACTTTTGTGAAGATTTTATAAATAGCAGGTAACAAGCTAATTGGTCGGTAATTTTTCAAATCCTCTTTATCACCTTTTTTATGCAAAAGAATTACTGTTGCAGAATCCCATTGGTTTGGTATGTTACCACTGTTAAGACATTTGGTAAAGAATTTTGCAAGTATGTCTTCTACATATTCTCCAGCTTCTTTTAGGATATCTAATGTAATGCCATCATCGCCAGGGGATCTTCCTTTCTTCATACTTTTTATTGCAAATGCTACTTCTTCTTTTAAGATTTTAGGAGCTGTTCCTTCGACTATCTCAGAGTCTTCGTTTAATCCACTGTTACCCTCATACAGCTTTCTGTAGAATTCTTCAACTCTTCTAAGTATTTCTTCCCTATTTCTTGTTACAGTGCCATCCTCTCCTTTTAATGCAATGATGTGTTTCTTCCCAATAGACAAACTCCCTTTAACAACCCTAAGGCTCTTGTTGCTTTCAATGGCCTTCCTTACTAACTCACAATTGAATTTTCTTATATCTTCTTTCATGTTTTTGCGCAAAGTTTTGCAAAGTTCTACATACTCGATCTTGCGACTGGTATTTTGATTGTCCACCTTCATAAGTCTTCGCCTTTTCATGAGTTGTTTCGTCTTCTCAGATAATTTGCTATTCTGCTTTTTACATATTACACCACCAATTTCCCCAGCAGTTTCAATTATTGTCTTAACAATGTTTTCATTTGCTTCTGAGATGTCAACTTCTTCAATAAGTCCTTCCAGTGCAGAAAAGCGATTTTTTAATTCCAACTTGAATGCCTCAGTATTTTCTTTTAATTTCTTTAAATCCACCCTCTTACATACTTGTTTCCTAATGAGCTTCTGCCTTTCTAGTTTAGTATTTAAGTGCATTTTACATCTCACCATTCGATGATCACTTCCAGTATTAAATCTGTTCAGTATGCTGCAATCTTCAATAATTGATTTCTTGTTTGCCAGGATATAGTCAATTTCACTAGTTCCCCCATTTGGGTGTTTCCATGTCCATTTTCTTTGCGGTTTCTTCTTAAAAAATGAATTCATGATGCTAAGGTTTTCAGCTTCTGCAAATTCGATGAGTTGATCGCCACGTTCATTCCTTTCCCCATATCCGTATTTACCAACCGATGTCTCTCCTTGTTCCTGTTGTCCAATTCTTGCATTGAAATCCCCCATGATGAGCTTGATATGTTGTTTCCCTTTGGTGTGTAACTGTTTGATTTCTTCATAAAATTCTTCAACCTCTTCGTCGGTATGGCTTGATGTTGGTGCATATACCTGTACTATTTGAAGTTGGTATCGCTGGGTTAGTTGAACAACGAGCCTCGCTGCTCGATCTGATGTACTTTCAACTTCCAGAAGACAGTCTTTAATTCTTTTGTTGATTAAGAAGCCAACACCACTTGTTCTTCCAGTTTCCGTTCCTCTATAGTAAAACAAATGTCCGCTTTTCAGTTCCACCAACTCTTCACCTTTTCTTCTAACTTCACTGAGTCCTACAATGTCCCATTTGATCTTGTCTAGTTCCTCTTCCAATTCCTGAAGTTTTGCTTCAGAAGCAATGGATCGTCCATTAAACGTAGCCAAGGTCAACAACGAACGGCAGCCTGGGCCATTCCAGTGATTCTTAGCACCCCCTGCTTTCATGCCACACTGACCGCTGCCTTCATCAGGAGCACTCCAGCACCTGGAGACTAGGGGCCATGGTTTCTGGTGTGTCAACATAATGGAGGAATTAGCCATAATTTCACCACGCTGGCTAGACGGGTTGGTGAATTAGCCATAATTTCACCACGCTGGCTAGACGGGTTGGTGAATTAGCCCTCCCCTTCCGCCTTTCCATCCGCGCAGCAAATATTAATTTGCCTCTTGGATAGAAAGCCCAGCCTGCACCACTTGAAGGCAGGGTAAGACACTAGGTTACTGGCCTGGATGTGTTAGACACATCGCCACCCTCTATCCTGAATGCACCTTTGTCTGAGGTTAGATGAACTTTCACAAGTTCATCTAACTTTCATTAGTCCATCTAACTTCATTAGTCCATCTAATTCATCGCTCGATGAGAACTTATGGGTGCACACATCCATGTGTATTACACCCAGAAGTTCATCTAGTGGCTTATATAGAAAAGAAGCTACAGTTTCTCTAAATAAATATTTCTTTACAGTTCAATAGATTTCAGTATAAACATCATTATCATATTTTGATGCTGTTTTCATCCATTTATTAACTGTAAAAGTATTATAAGTAAATTCTAAAATAACTATAAATGCTTGTGAAGTAAGGTTATAAATACTAATACAAAACTGTAACATTTCCAAAATGCAGGTATAAAATTTAAAAAAAAAAGTTAAAACATATACTCTATTCTGTGTAAAAACCCACTTTATTACAAAAACTCAGTGCGTTTTTGTTGGTAGGCCCACCCAGAAA
>QLNU02014802.1:5454885-5470067 GCA_006491805.2 Dysdera silvatica | reverse complement strand
GATATAATTTGAGTTATAGATCGCCCTGTTAACGGGTCAACGCTTTAAACTGGCACTTGAAAATTTGCCATCTCGGCACCAGTAGAGGTCATTTTTTAATCTTAAAAATATTGCCTGTTGAACGCAATACGATACACACATAAATAGTGGAGAAAGGTAAGTTTTCATTAAAACCACCGACTACCTACGATCTAGAAAAAAAAATTTTAGTTGTAAATTTTACGCTTTGTTTAATGAAATTTTATTGATACTTTTTACGTAACTCATTATTCCGCACAAATATTATTTATATTAGATAATAATATTATGTTTATAATTATATTAGATAATAATATTATTTATATAATTATATTATATAATATTATGGTTATGATATTATTTAATAATATTATATTTATTGCGTATAGATAATTTTCAGAAGAACAATAATTTAAATATATATATCATCATCATCATATTCAACCATTATCTATCCACTGCTGGATGAAGGTCTCTCCAAATGCTTTCCACACAAGTCTATCCTGAGCAATTCGCTTCCACGTCACCCCAACCTGTTTTCTTATTTCATCCACCCATCTAGTTTGAGGACGTTTTCTAGGTCTTCGGTGGTCTCTTGGAATCCAGTTCAGAATTTCTGTTGTCCATCGTTGATCAGTTCTTCTTGCAATATGCCCAGCCCATCGCCATTTCAGTCCTTTTACTTTAACAATGATGTCCTCTACTCTAGTTTGCTCTCTCACCCAAGTGTTTCTTTTTCGATCTCTCCTAGTTATTCCAAGCATGCACCTCTCCATGCTCCTTTGCGTTGTCTGTAACTTTCGTATTGCTCCAACTGTTAGACTCCATGTCTCTGATCCATAAGAGAGGACTGGCAATACACACTGGTTCAGGACGCTTTCCCCATCCTGGATTCGAACCAGGGTCCCTCCGTTTAGCCCGGAGTGTCTTGGACCGCTAGACGAATGAGGACAGGACATTTGAAAAAAAGGTGGATTTTGATGTTAGTGTATTTGACACCCCAAGTTTGAGTTATGTGTTATTTGCAACAGGATCAAAGGCTGAACATTTACTTACAACCATGTTTGCGGAGATTCGAAGCCGACCCAGCTAGCTTGAAGACGATTGACACATAATCGCTAGACAGTCGGGGTGCAAAGTATTTTCCAAACTCTACTTTATTTGCATCACGTTGTAAATGTGTTTTTATGGAAAAAACTTCCATAAACAACTTTATGGTCTAATGCAACAAATTAATACATAAGTATAAAGAGAAGAATTGAATCGACCACAAGTTAACCCCATTAAAAATAATACAAAGTGCGTTTGTCGCAGATGTATTCATACTGCCCCGGAACTTGCAGTTTTCTGAGGAAGTTAAACCACTTAAGATCTAGGGAACCAACCCCCGAACTACATACAGTAAGTATTTAGTTGGTTAGCCTCTCACCTTTGGTACCGTTGGGAGTTAAGTTAACGGCACACTATGTAACCGTCTTACCACTGCAGGGCCTGTTTATACAGCATTATGAATACAGAGGGGTGATACTGAAACTTGAAATTTTTTTTATAGATATTAGTCAGTGATGATGTTACAGTACAAGGAGTTAAAATATAGGGTAACTAATCAAAAACATTTCTCTTTTATTTCACACCTGTCCCAAATTATAAATTTAAAGAACGTAAAATGAAGATGGAAAAATTTTTCGTTTTGAAATTGCACATCTCCTCCCTCATCGCTATGTGGAATTAGTTTCTTCGCTATTACAAAAGAAAATGAACAAAAATTTAAAACCTTTTGGACGGAAGGTGGAGAATAATAAATATGCACATAATTTTCAATCCCTGTTTTGCTAATTCATGTAATAATAAAATAAAATTGTTTAGCACCTTTCCGGCAAGAAAAGTGCTTCCAGCAAGAAAAGAGATTAGTTTTTGCTTTCAATGAATTTTACATTTGGTTTTTGGTCATCATGAGACTTTTATTTTGTGAACCAGGTGAAGCGTTATTAGGCAAGATTTTAAAAATGAAAAATACGTTACAACGTGAATTATAAAAATAGTTAGCCGTTCTTGGGTTACTTTTGCCGTAAATGGAAGGTTTATTTATTTGTGTTTCAGGGGTTCAAAGACAGCAAAGGTCCAGCTGTGTCGGAACCTACAGTTTTCCAAGAAATCCGAACCATGGGATTTATCTGAACGCCAAGGGAAAAAAATCCTACGACTGGGATAGGAAGAAAGATGGCAAGTGTTCTACAATTCCATTGAGAATCTAACACGGGCGAATGGCATTAGCAAATGAGTTACTGATATAACACTATAGAGCAATTGAGCTACAATTTCCTGAGGAATACGAACCTCTTCCTAGATAGCACAAAACGTCCCCAAGACGTCCTTTTTTGGTCCTTTGTGTATAGATTGCATTTAGGTTTTGTCTACGTAGTTTCTTTAAAAGTTTTTTCATCTCCACTCAATGAAACGCTGAAAACTTGTAGATGGGTTTTGAAATCTGCCAGTTCTTCCTTGAAGTTTGGATAGCTGGGTGTATAGCTAGATGGGTGTTGTAATTTGAGTTTTTTCGTATTATTTTGTCAAGAGTATAAGTGAGTAAAATAGATTTGGAAATTTTAATCCTTTAATGAAATACGAAGATAAATTTAATATTGCATACTAATTCAGTGGCTTGCAAAGTACGAATGTAATATAGAAATGAATATTAACGATTGATTTAGTGATCGAAATATACGAAAGAGATATTAACAACGAATTGGATAATTTGAAAGTACGAAAACTAAATGTCTTCTTTCAAATACCATTCAGTTCAAAGTTCAGTTCGTGTATTGGATGTGTTTTAACTTGAGACGACTGGAAACTTAGTGATTAAAGAGACTGGTGAATTTATCGTGAACTTCAGTTATAACTTGATTGTTGTAGTTGAAATTTTATTTAAATCCTATAAATTGGTTTGAACGAAAAGACTGACGAAAGATAAGTAATCTATTTCGAGCAATATATTGATTGCATTTGATTAAAATATAGCGATAAGAAATCGTTTAATGAAAGTTAGAGACTATACTTTGAGTGATGCAGAACTTAACTTTTATTTTGGTGCTATAAACTTTTATAAAAAATTCTATAAAAGTTTTCTAAAAAAATCTAAAAAATTTTATAAAAAACTTCTATAAAAATTTGGTGGTATAAACTTTTAGCCCTGGGCGGAAAAGCTCAAAGTTCGTTATGGCATCCGCCATAAAAATCCGCCTTGAGAAGAGGCTGAAGAAGGAGGTATACAGGTATATTCCTCTTCTGCTGCTTGCTGATGATACGAGAGTAATATAATCTATAGTTTTCGTTAAATTTAAAATTTTCTCAATAACGTCTATGCTCTTATGAAAGAATTTCAGCATTAGTCTGTTCCGTTTCAGTAAACATTAATTATCAGCCCTACTCAGTACAACGCTGGAAGATTTTATTCTTACCGCGTGCTGGCTGGTTTCTTGTTGAAGTCTGGATGGTATACTTGAAAATAGAAAAGATTTGTTTGTACGAATTTAAATTGTGGTAATTTTTATCAGTTTTTGAATTTGGTTTTTACTTTTACGAATTAACTTGAATTCAAAGGTTTATTGATGAATTACGATGACAATTGCTTAAGTGAAGTATAGTGATTGAATATTATGATTTGTTGATGCGAAAGTTTCTATAAGCAAGTAATGGTTGCATCAGGGTGTCCACAGATTGGAAAACTCAGGGAATTTGGTATTCCCGGAATTATTAGGGTATTTGTCAAAGAGTTGAAATTAATCAGGGAATTTAAATATAAATGCAATTTAAAAAAAAAACTTACTTTTAACCGAAAAGTTTGTGAGTACGTGAAATTTTGAACGTTTGTGAGTACGTATTGTTAGTACATGAAACTATTTATTTAGCTGTGTTTTTATGCCCCATGTTTTTTTATAATCAGGGAAATAGTTCGTAGTTAAAAGATATTACAAAATAACTTCTGTTGCTTATATATATCTTAAAATTATAGGAAGAGAAATAAAAGTGAAATTTAACGTATCACATTTTAAGTTAACATGTTACAACCCCTGAAGAGTGGATTCTGATGAAAAATATCATTCTTTTGAGATTATATGCAAGTAATTTATAGTAAATATGATTTCCCCCCCACATGAGGGAAAGGGGTGAAAATGTGAAGGAAGTTGTCAGACTGAAAGAGAGCAAATTATAGGTTTACTAAAAAATGTTTGGCAAACAAACTTCAGGTAAATAATTTAAAAGTTCATTGTTATAAATATTATCAATGAAATTAAGTGGTGAAACACAGCGAAAAGAACTTTCACTTACTAATTACTCTAACCACACATATATGTGGAAATTTAGTTTTAGCTATATTCAGGCGAAACATGATCTGAAGAAACCTATATGTCTACGATAATAATTAGGGTTAATGTGCTACTTTCGTCCCATGACCAGCCGTGAAAGATTCAAATAATATCCCTAAAACATCCTAAATAATCCAATTTTGTCCCAATAACTACCGTAACACGCCCTGAAAACGTCCTAGGAACAACCGTAACACTACCTGAAAATATTAAAATAGTGTTCTTAAAACGTCGCAGAAGGAAATCTAACTTTTATCCTAAAAACCACCGATACACGCCCTGAATAGATCCAATTAATGTCCCCAAATCATCATAAAAATAAATCCAACTTTTGTCCTAAATACCGGCTTAACGCGTCCTGAAATTGCCAAGATAAAGTCCTTTAAACGTCCTAAAAGGAAATTGAACTATTGTCCTATAAATATCCAAAACATGTCTTTAAACAGTCCTAATAGTAAACCAAAATTTCATCCTAAAAACTGCCGTAACACATCCTATTAATGAGTGGCGGCTCATTGGGTGACACGAGTAAAGCGCCACTTCACCTAAAGAAATTGGGCGGTTGAACAGTTTTTTTAATTTAAATTCCAAATCCTTTTTATTTTTTTGTCAAATTTAAAATTTGATTAGAAAAATAAAATTTAGAATTTTATTTTGAGCCCACTATTTTTTTTTGAATTTAATTCCTTTAATATAATTGGAATTACATTCAGGAACAGAAGGCTACGTTTTTAAGTCAGCGCTTTAAACGCGTTAAACGCACCAACGAAATATTGCTCGCCGAGAAAAAGGGCCGTATGAAGCGACGATAGAAATTCAGAGCTTCGCTTCAAAACGGAAATGTTTTGCGAACATGGTTACCATGGCGATGGAATATTTACGGCGAAAGCAAGTACTGTCAGAGAAGAGAAATTTTTATCGCATCATCATGTCAGCTAGTATTGCCAGATCAGAGGTTTTACCTCTGAATCTAGAGGTTTTGCATGGGAAAAAAGGTAAAAATTACCAAAACAGAGGTATGGCTTGATCAGAAATAAAAATTGAGATTTTTGATTACCACAGAGGTTTCTAGAGGTAAAAAATTTTCTGTGGGGTGTGTTACTGGTCAAAGAAAAAAAATTAAATCAAAGAATTGAATAAAACTTTGATTCAAACTACAAACAGTTTAGTGTTATATCTGTTAGAATTATTTAATTACCCTGAAGTATTTCGAGGCACGTTGAGTGGTAACAGTAGAAGCGTGTAATTTCGTTGTGTTTTTGTTTCTTAAGGGGACACAGGACCTTTAAATCTTTAAAAAATCGATTTTTTATTAGTTTAAAAAATAATATCGATTTTTGGCAGTGTTTTAAAACAAACCGCATCAAAATTCTTCAATTACTTCTTGCACTATTGTATAAAATAAAAATAACTATTACATGTTACCTTGTTACCAAGTTCCAACTTGAACACTTTTTTTCTCAAAATCACTTTTTCTATATTGCGCAGAGATTATCTTCAGATCTATGCGCACTAGAGTTCTGAAATTTTTAATATGCTTTTATATCATAAATACCTATATTTTAAAACCAACTGACAAAGTAAAAATATATTTTCAATAATTTAAAAAAAGTACGATATTTAAAATATGTCGATTTTTTTATATAATTGCTATATATTATTTTTTATACATTTTAATGACTTATTTCTTCCATATTTTCTGGTTTTAGGTTAAAGCTGGTACCTTTCTTGGTAATTTGTGTGTGTTTATGTGTGAATGAAATGTTTATGCGTGATAATGGGAACCGTATCACTGTACCGCACCATGATCGTTTTAACACACACTAGAAGAATAGCGAGGAGCTTGCTAGGAAGGATAAGACGTCTTTTCTATTTTCCTCACGTGGCCAATGAATTACGTTTAACGTCACGTGATGTGGAGCCGCTCGAAGAGCAGCCGTTAAACTGGGGACACTGCTGTGTCCATCTTTTATATGGTCCAAAGTTCAGATATGCGCACTATGCTACAAGTTCTCAAACCGCCTAGAAAAACATTTCCGTTACTTGATTCTTTAGGTTAAACCTAATAGGTTCCTTTACAATATGACGTTTCCCTTAAATGACCAGGTATGTATTTTATTAGAAACCCCATTTTCCAAGCGGAATAACGATGATAAAAAGATTTTTTAAGTAAAGAAAAGCCCATGCCTGTGTTAAATGTATTGTGCGTTCGCGCAGACCTGACGCCTGATACCGTTAGCAGACGGATTAGTCCATTGCAGTTTAGGGAAGGGCGTCTTGCCGAAACTGGTTTTCCGCGAGGGAAAAACCAGTTCCTCCAAGACGGCCTTCCCTAAACTGCAATGGACTAACCCGTCTGCTAACGGTATCACGCGTCAACTGAGCGCGAATGCACAGTAAGTAAAGTTGCAAAAAAAGGACAAAGTATATAATCGGCATTTTAAGATTTCGTGGTATTCGGATACTACTGACAAGAGGGACGGTAGTCTTTAGTCTAGTAGAGAGACAGACTAGAGGGACGGTTGTTTTGCCATATGTGGAGAGGACTTCTGAGGAGATTGCGCGTATTCTTAGGAAATCTGACATCAAGACTTACTATAAACCTACATCGACTTTGCGTGACCTGTTGGTGAGAGTGAAAGATCGAGTTCCAATGGATGAATTGACTGGAACAATTTACCAGATACCCTGCAAAGACTGCGAAAAAGTATACACTGGCGAGACGGGAAGAACTGTTTGTACACGTAAAATAGATCACCGAACTGTGGAGAAAGGTGAGATGACTAATCTTCTGGCAGAACATGCCTGGGAGAAAGGTCATGTTCCTGATTGGAAAAGTACAAAAGTTCTTCATAAAAATGTAACTTCTCGCTATTGTAGACTTTTTCTGGAGTCTTGGGAGACTTTTCGAATGCGAAGTAAGGCGATGAACATCGCAAAATCGATGCCTGAACCTTACCGCATTTTTGCTAGGAGATGGGGGAAAACCAGTTTCAGACGGAGGTGGGGGGAGGGATTACCAAGTGGGGAACAGTTCTTAGAAAATCCAGATTCAGACAGGGGGGAAAACCCGAGTGCGGGATAGCTTTGGGGAAAACCAAAGTTGGGGTATAAATACCGAACACCTACACTTCCTTGACACTTTCGCTTGATGAAGGGAACAGTAGTTCTCGAAACGTTGCGAATATTTTTGCAGACGGTAAATATCTTTTACCTTCTTCATTTGTATTTCGTATATTCCGACCAGTGTCAAATTTTACTAGTTATGGTAAGCCCTGGTCAATCTTTGTACGTTGTTGTCTTAGTAAAATCTCTCTTAACGACTACCTCTATTCAGGGACCACCTACCTTAATGACCGCTTTTTGGGAAATTCATTTCCTCCCACCATTGGTCCAGTGCAAAATTTACCTGCATTAAGAGACCACCATCCTAAGCAACCGCTTTTTCGCGGAACCGACTATGGTTGCCTTAAGGAAGTTTTATTGTATTTCAATAAACATATAAAAGCGCGTTGAATGGCATTTTGTATTCTAAAATATTAAAAGAGTGACTTTTTCCTTCATAAAAATAATTTAGCAGCTTATTTTACTATTTTTTTATTAGATTGGTTATACGCAGACTCAATAGTCAATCAATTGATAGGTCCTTTTTATACTTGAAAGCTTTTTTCAATCCCTTATAAAAACGAAGGGGGGTGGGAAGGAATCGCCTTTCGGGATTAAAATATAAAATCTATTAAAAGTCGTGGTTCCTATTATATTCTATGATATATACTGTTCATTTTATCAATTATTGAAAAATAATTATTCTCTATGGCGAACGGTTCTTTGAATGTTTCGCGAATTATTTTTTTCCTAAAGGGACTAAACATTTGTAAATAATAAGTAGAAAACGTAAGGTTTCTAATGTCCTAACTGCAGTCTTTTATCAGGAGTAATTATGTTTCTGCAAGATGAAAAAGTTATGTTTATTAACAAGGACAACTTTTCTGAAGAATGCTGGGAATCTCATAAATTACACAAAAATATCTTAATACATAATAACCACTTCTACTAGAGAGATATCGACAACCCTTTCACGAAACTGTAAAAATCGGGAAATTCGGATCCTTAACTCAAATTGTGGGATCTCTTGGATGATTTGCTCTTTCAGAAATTTGGGCTTAAAATAAAAAGGCACTAGCATCATATACAGCCATCTATCTTGATAAAGGGCTGCTGTCAACATATTAAAAAGCTTGAATACTCCGCTTTTTACTATTTTACCAGTGTGTTTAACTTTATTTGTGGCTTTGTTTTATTTTTTCCACTGCCGTTTCGAAACTGAAGGAAATGGAAGATATGTGATTAATTTTAAAGACGAAATCTACTCTTATTTCTTTTACGCACAGTAAAAGGTAAAATATCAAGTGACAATAAAAATTCTTTTACTGCGACACTTTCCACATTTTAAAAGTAGCTGTTCCTAATAATTCAAAGCTATTTGTGTTTGTACTTTAACAAATTTTGGATGATAAAACCGTTTTTGGCCTTTCTATTCCAATCAGTCAGAAATTTTGAAGTCGCGGATTACTTATCCGTAGTCATTATAAAGCTACCATTATTAAGAAAGCTAGCATGTTATTTTAAAAGCTCTATAACATAAGTTGTGTTACTCTGCAATGTGTAAAGATTAAAAATTAAAATTTCGACGACAGGTAAACTTGACACGAAGCTAATATATATCAAAGGATTTTCAGAAACAGATGAAAAGTTTATTGCCTCAATTTCCCATCTCAAGAGAAGAAGACGCAAATTTAAATAAATGGTGACTAAACAAATATTTTCGAAACGTCCAAATCAATTACAATTCTTATCCGAAAATCTGGATTTCTGTGTCAAGTGTAAAGCGGAATTCAATCCACGGGAGATGCTTTCGTGATAATCGGTACGAGATAATCTCTCAAAGAATTCCCTGGCACTAGGTAAGCTGATGAAATATGCAACTGATTTGTGATGCCCTAAAAATAAATTACGGGTATTTCGATATTTCAAAGTTCTATCGTCTATCATAGGCCATTAGGAAGCCAAGTGCATTTAAATATGTTAAACTCTTTTAAAAATTATAGAATTTTAAATTTTAGAATAACAACACTAAATTTTCTCCAGCAATTTAGATAGTAGCTGAATTAAGTCAAGAATGTGTTTGGTCTGAAGTGTAGAAAGCGCAAACTTAGCACGTACTACCTTAAAGATGAGCATCCTTCTCTGATATGCGGGTAATTTAAATTCCCTAACGCTTTCTGATTTCAACTAATTACTTTGTTTCTATCCACGCCTACAGAAATTTATATTCACCTTGCCTATCCTCTCTAAATTTAGAAGAGTATATTGCATGTTCCATCACACAGAATTCTCCATAATAAGACGCATGAATGTTAGTGTTTTCCTATCCGAGAATTTATTGTATTTGGGGGTCAAGTGATTTAGTAAATACAAATAGTGGTTTCAGGTTTGTTAGACTCAAATTGCCACTAAGCTTGGTTTTATGCAGTGAAAGATTTCTAACAAGGGAAGCCTACGAAGTGCCCGTCGTACCTTAAATCGAGACCCATATGAGTAATGAACAAAACCGAAAGAAGGTTTGTGTAAAACTCAATTTCTGATTTTTTGAATTTTTTAAATTTTCATAATTACACTAAAACGCAGCTTTGCGCTTAACTGCACAGCCGTAAAGTGAAGTCTTCAGTTAGGGGTAGTTCTTCTCTCATTTGCATTGATTGGCGAAAAATAGCAAATTCTTATATAATGTTGGCGGCTTTTTTAATTACTGCGCCAACTATATATATATATATGCGTGTGTGTGTGTGTCACCTCGATGTTGTCATAACAGACCTTACTTGCATGAAGGATTTTTTCGTTCTGAGCTTTAGGTTAGTTTTTTGCTACAGATTAGTTTTGGGAAAATTAATATCGACCTTTAAATCATAGTATTAGTTTTTTATTAAAATATTAAAGTATTTTTTCATTTCATTCGTGTTTTTTAGGGGAAATGGAATTAGTAAACCATTGAATTGAGTGTGCAATGTTTTTTTAATCCCTGGGGTCATTTCGAAATAAGATTTTTTGAAGCAATTTATTTGTTTTCGTTTCGTCGTTGAAGTCACTTGATTTGAAGACTTTTTCCGAATAAGGAGAAGCTCTCAGTTTTGCAAAAAATCTTCAAATCAATTTACTTCAATGGCAAAACAAAAACAAATAAATTGCTTCAAAAAACCTTATTTCGAAATGATCCCAAGGATTAAAAAAAGCAATGCAAACTCAAATCAATGGTTTACTAATTCAATTCCCCCTAAAACAACACGAATGAAATGGAAAAATGCTTCAACATTTTAATAAAATCAAATACGATCATTTAAAAAGATGGAAGTTAATTTTCCCACAACTAATCCATAGCCAAAAACTATTATAAAGCGCAAAATACAAAATTTTGTAAGCAAGAAAAGTCTGTGAAGACAACATCGAGGTTACACATACATACACATAATATATATATATATATATCATCATCATATTCAACCATTATCTATCCACTGCTGGATGAAGGTCTCTCCAAATGCTTTCCACACAAGTCTATCCTGGGCCATTCGTTTCCACGTCACCCCAACCTCTTTTCTTATTTCATCCACCCATCTAGTTTGAGGACGTTTTCTAGGTCTTCGGTGGTCTCTTGGAATCCAGTTCAGAATTTCTGTTGTCCATCGTTGATCAGTTCTTCTTGCAATATGCCCAGCCCATCGCCATTTCAGCCCTTTTACTTTAACAATGATGTCCTCTACTCTAGTTTGCTCTCTCACCCAAGTGTTTCTTTTTCGATCTCTCCTAGTTATTCCAAGCATGCACCTCTCCATGCTCCTTTGCGTTAATCTGTAGCTTTCTTATTGCTCCAACTGTTGAACTCCATGTCTCCTGATCCATATAAGAAGAGGAGTGGCAATACTTGTTGAAGACCTTTCTTTTCAGATACAAAGCCAATTCTCCCTTCAGGGTAAAACTGTTTCTTTCTAATGCACTCAGTCCAGTTTAATAGAGTCTGTTGAGTTCTTTCATAATGTTGCCGTCCATTGAAATGGAGCTGGCCAAAGGTAAATATATGGTCAGCATTTCCTAGCTCAGTGTCGTCAACTGTATTTTGTTTCCCTCTACAAAATTATTGATTATGATCTTAGTTTTTGTAGGTTCATCTTGGGTCCAACTTCTTTACTTCTGGTTGAAAGCTCCTGTACCATCTCTTGCGGTTCTGATGGGTTCGTTGAAAAAATAAAAATGTCATCAGCAAACCGCAAATGATTTAAATATTCACCATTTATTTTTATTCCCTTGTTATTCCAATTTATCAGCTGAAAAATCATCTGTAAAGCAGAAGTAAAAAGTTTTGGAGAAATGGTATCTCCCTGCCTCACCCCTTTGCCAAGTTTGATAGTTTTGATATCTTTATGTAACCGAAATTTTGCACTTGCATTTTTATACACACGTTTCACCATGTCAATGTACACTTCCTCGATGTCTGTTGATCTTAAAGAGTTGATGACTGCTGATGTTTTAATAGAGTCAAAGGCCTTCTCATAGTCAATAAATGCCACACACAATGGAAGTTCATATTCATGTGTTCTTTCAATTAATTCTCTTAATACTTGAATATGGTCCACTGTACTGAATCCACTTCGAAATCCAGCTTGTTCTCTCGGTTGAGCTGCATCTAATTTTTTCTGCAGGCGATGTGTTAGCACTTTTGTGAAGATTTTATAAATAGCAGGTAACAAGCTAATTGGTCGGTAATTTTTTAAATCCTCTTTATCACCTTTTTTATGCAAAAGAATTACTGTTGCAGAATCCCATTGGTTTGGTATGTTACCACTGTTGAGGCATTTGGTAAAGAATTTTGCGAGTATGTCTTCTACATGTTCTCCAGCTTCTTTTAAGATATCTAATGTAATGCCATCATCGCCAGGGGATCTTCCTTTCTTCATACTTTTTATTGCAAATGCTACTTCTTCTTTTAAGATTTTAGGAGCTGTTCCTTCGACTATCTCAGAGTCTTCGTTTAATCCACTGTTTTCGCTATATTGTTTTGTAGAATTCTTCCAACTCTTCTAAGTATTTCTTTCTCCTATTTCTTGTTACGGTGCCATCCTCTCTTTTTAATGCAATGATATGTTTCTTTCTTACAGACAAACTTAATTTAATAACCCTAAAGCTCTTGCTGTTTTCAATGGCCTTCATACTAACTCACAATTAGAATTTTCTTATATATCTTCCTTTAAGTTTTTTTGCGCAAACGTTTTTGCAAAGTTATACATACTTGATCCTGGAACTTGTATTTCGATTGCCCACCTTCATATCTCTTCCCCTTTTCATGAGTGGTTTCGACTTCTCAGATAATTTGCCTATTTCGCTTTTTACATGTTACATCCTGTTTCCCCAACAGTTTCAGTGTGTCTTAACAATGTTTTCATTTGCTTCTGAGATATCACTTTCATCAATAAGTCCTTCCAGTGCAGAAAAGCGATTTTTTAATTCCAACTTGAATGCCTCGGTATTTACTTTCAGTTTCATTAGATCCACCCTCTTACTTACTTGTTTCCTAATGAGCTTCTGTCGTTCTAATTTAGTATTTAAGTGCACTTTACATCTCACCATTCGATGATCACTTCCAGTATTAAATCTGTTCAGTACGCTGCAATCTTCAATAATTGATTTCTTGTTTGCCAGTATATAGTCAATTTCGCTGGTTCCTCCATTGGGGTGTTTCCATGTCCATTTTCTTTGTAGTTTCTTCTTAAAAAATGAATTCATGATGCTAAGATTTTCAGCTTCGGCAAATTCTATGAGTTGATCGCCACGTTCATTCCTTTCCCCGTATCCGTATTTACCAACCGATGTCTCTCCTTGTTCCTGTTGTCCAATTCTTGCATTAAAATCTCCCATGATGAGCTTGATGTGTTGTTTCCCCTTGGTATGTAGCTGTTTGATTTCTTCATAGAATTCCTCAACCTCCTCGTCGGTATGGCTTGATGTTGGTGCATATGCCTGTACTATCTGAAGTTGGTATCGCTGGGTTAGTTGAACAACGAGCCTCGCTGCTCGATCTGATGTACTTTCAACTTCCAGAAGACAGTCTTTAATTCTTTTGTTGATTAAGAAGCCAACACCACTTGTTCTTCCAGTTTCCGTTCCTCTATAGTAAAACAAATGTCCGCTTTTCAGTTCCACCAACTCTTCACCTTTTCTTCTAATTTCACTGAGTCCTACAATGTCCCATTTGATCTTGTCTAGTTCCTCTTCCAATTCCTGAAGTTTTGCTTCAGAAGCAAGGGATCGTCCATTAAACGTAGCCAAGGTCAATAACAAACGGCAGCCTGGGCCATTCCAGTGATTCTTAGCACCCCCTGCTTTCATGCCACACTGACCGCTGCCTTGATCAGGAGCACTCCAGCACCTGGAGACTAGGGGCCATGGTTTCTGGTGTGTCAACATAATGGAGGAATTAGCCATAATTTCACCACGCTGGCTAAACGGGTTGGTGAATTAGCCCTCCCCTTCCGCCTTTCTATCCGTGTAGCAAATATTAATTTGCCACATAAATAGAAAGCTCAGCCTGCACCACTTGAAGGCGGGGTAGGACACTAGGTTACTGGCCTGGCCGGTTCCACACATCGTCACATACGTTCAGCGTGTGGGTCTCCTTCCAGTTAGATACCAGCAACCCTTTTGCAGGCCATATATATATATATATATATATATATATATATATATATATATATATGTATATATATATATATATAATAATATTATTGGTTGGCGCAGTAATTGAAAAAGCTGCCAACATTATGTTATTTTTCGCGAAGCAATCTAAATCAAGATAAATCTACCCCTAACAAAAGACTTCACCTTACGGCCTTTCGGTTAAGCGCAAAGCTGCATTTCAGTGTAATTATGAAAATTTTAAAAATTAATAAAAATCAGAAATTAAGATTCACAGAAAAATTCTTTCAATTTAGTTGGATATATGGATCTCTCATACTATATAGGTCTCGATTTGAGGTGCAACGGGCACTTTGGAGGCTTCCCTTGTAAGTAGACACAGCATACACGTCTAGCGGCGGCTCTTTATTGTGGGGAGGTAAGTTAGGTGAGAACCCTAAAATAAATTATCAGCTTTTACATATATGAAATTATTAGTTAAACTATATACTTGAATAACCATGTAAAAATACATTCTTTAATTATTCCAAGTTTAAGATAATGATATAAGTAATTTGTTCCAATTTTTTTTAAAAAAGAAAGAAAGAATAGAATATTTATAAAGAAGGACATATATACAGCCTGTGCCTTCGAACGGCAATTTCCTAAACATCACACTAGATCCATGTAAGCGTGTTGTTGGTTTAATGTGAAGTCCGCTGTCCTGTCTCAAAGGACTCCTCATGTACTGTACGTCTACAACGAGAACTCCTCTCATCAATAAGTTTGCGTCTGTCTTGGAAATGAGCCTCAGCTCATTTTTAATAAGAGATGCTTGAAGAAATGCATTTTACATTTTGGCGTCCTCTGTTTAAAAATAGATAAGGTTCGTTTCCATGGTAACAGACGTAGCAACCGGAGGTGTTCCCGCAGTAGACAACTTCGACACATTGAACTATACATATACAATTCGTATTCTGGTTTCGTAGTTTCAAAAGCGTGTTAAAATCAAAACCTGTAGGATATTAAAGCTATATATTGTTGAGATTTGACAGATTATAATTTCATACACGC
>QLNU02014802.1:5444543-5454785 GCA_006491805.2 Dysdera silvatica | reverse complement strand
ATGTCCAGCGATTCTTCGATTCGTCCAACCAGCCTCTTTCAATCCGATAGCACAACCTCTTTCAAACTCTGACATATGCTCGTAATGAGCACGAATCTTTCGGCGAGGCATTGTTACAGTCGACGTAAGATATCCGCAGTCAAAATGCAACAGAAATTTTGACCACATATTGAGAATCGCTCCTTATATACACCTGCTGAATGCGCAGTTCCGATGCGCTGGAGTTCCCGCTATTCATTCATTGGACACCAAATTTTAATCATTTGCATGTTCGGTCAAAATGTCTTTGCATACGAAATTTCATTACAATCGGACAATTCCTTCTTGGTGCGTCGATTTTTTTGTTATAGAGTGTAATGATACTGCTGATAAAATATAATAATAATAATAATAATAATAATAAAAAAATATAATAATAATAATAATAAAATATAATAATAATAATACACACACAATAATAAAATATAATAATAATAATATAATATAATAATAATAATAAAATAGAATAATAATAATAAATATAATAATAATAATAATAAAATATAACAATAATAATAATAAAATATAATAATAATAATAAAATATACAATAATAATAATACACACACACACACACAATAAAATATAATACACACACAATAATAATAATAATAATAATAATAATAATAATAATAATAATAATAATAAATAATAATAATAATAATAATAATAATAATAATAATAATAATAATAATAATAATAATAATAAAATATTATAGAGAACGATAATATAGACAAAATATTATAATAATTATATTTCTACTTTTTACATCTATGTACAATAGATCTATAGAAATTCGATTTGTGATTTTCTTTATAGATATTTTAGATGAAAAAGGTATACGTGTAATGGTTAATATAGAGCGGCTGTTTTAGGAGCAGTTCCCGACCGTATGCGGTTTTCTGGTAGTTCTTTACAAGTAGTAGGAGCTATAAAACCCGTCCAGGAATCTAAAATGATATAGAAGCTGGAAGGGTTTAAAATGGGATTTAAACAATTACCCCTTCTCTCATTTTAAGTTTACACATTTTTCCAGATTTGGAACAAGTAGCGTATATATTTGAAGGCCGAAGAACATTTTTTTTCCAGAAGCGGTCCAAATTTTTCGTCCTTTTCTCGCAAACAAATAAACATTTTTCCTTTCAATTCACCACTCACGGATATTTTTGGTATAATTGTATAGAAATGAGTTTTTAAAAGTTTTAATCCTATTATTGAAGTAATATATTTTCCTCCTTTGTATAATGAGGTTCTTTCACTTGCAAGGAAAGAATTTAGTCCGCTTTGATCAGCATTTAGGATGTGACTGAGATTGATATTTCTAGTTAAATGTTGACATTCTAAAAGAAGTTCTATTGCACTGTTTTCTATTAATTTTTTATTTTGCGTCTCTAATATTGTTGTGCATTTCGTGATTTTTTTCGGAAACATTTCCAAACTTTTTTTGAAAGAATAAAAAATTGGAGACTTTGAATACATCCAGCCCATCTCTTTCGCTTTCATAGAAGCCCACCTTTTCAAATCTGTATCGTAAACTGGTAAATTGTGCTCTCTTGAATTTATGAATTTTGACAATACATCACTTTTAATGATTTCAATTTTTCTAATTGGACTCCATTTTCAGAAATGTAATTTCGAAATCGTCCAATATAATTGCTGTGTTTGACATCTGAGTATCTACGAAGAACTTGTCGTATTTTATTATTTTTTCACGAATTACGGAATTGCACAACTTCTTTAATTTCATGCAAAGGAAACTTTGCTCCACCTTAATATTCATCGTCACTTTCCGAATCTGACTGTCAATCATAATCAGCATCGGGGGGGGGGGGCTCCCTCATAAGTTTAATTTTACATTTTTAAATGGATCTTCTGCAAAATCAAGGGTTATATCCTAAATTTCATGTTCATTTGATATAAATCGTTCAATATTATATAAAAGAACTTCACTTTCAGCTATTTCTTCAACAGTAATTTCTTCAGGATACACATCATACCCGCGTATTGCTAAATCCGATGTTACTTGTAATGTATTAACTAAATTTTTCATTCTGTTTTTTACAATTCAATCACATGAAAATTGATTCTACCAAAATGAAAAGTAATCATGTTTTAAGAAATTATAATTGTAAATCTTGTAAGCATATGAGATTAACGAAATGCCTGAAATGAACTACACTCGTTAAATGATCACCTGGCTTAGATTACGTTGGTTACATAACGACTTTTAGCCAAATCTTGAGAATGCCGCAACATAAATTTCTCGCCAAAAGGTCGCCAACTCGTCATTTTTAAGTTGTCACAATTGCTAGAAAAATTAGTTTTACAACAAACTAAAGATATATTCTGAATCAGCGTTAAAAACTACACAAAATACTCCTGGTGTCGATTCCAGATTCCAGATTCATCATTCGGCGAACATGATAAAAGGTTACCTCTTGTGAGTAGAAATGTAGAGCGATTGTGAATGCTTGCTCCTTGCAGTGTTTTCTGAGCTATTAGGAGTATAAATAGAGGGTCGTTTAGGAGCCACACACAAGTAGTAATCGTGGACAGTGAGTTTTAAAAGTTTCGCCAAGAATGACTTGCCTTTTCAACGACAATGGGCGTAATATAAATAAATGCTAGAGTTCGAACAAAAACTATTGGCACAGTATAGCCCAGATGCTCTTGCGCCATAAAAAGTCCAAACAAACAAGAACGAATGTGTAGCCTGCATGAAGGTGGATTTTCGCAACGCCACATTGCTTCTCGTTCAGGACATAACGCCACGACAGTGATGCACGTGTGGAAACGATGAAGAGAACATGACGCATCAAAAGTTATGTAGTGAATCACGAAATGCGACACCGCAGGATGATGGGTATCTCATTCTCTTGGCATTGGCGGATGGTTTAGTTTCATTACAAATGTTAGCACGACGGTGAAGCACAGTAACAGATGAGTAACACCTGCCTCACAAAGGACTGGCTGCACACGTCTTCACATCGATTTCCCTTGATCTTGAATCACCAACACCACGGGCGACAACATGCTCCTGAACAAAGACAATGGCAAGCTGATTGGCAACATGTCTTGTTTTCATTCGAGTCACGCTTCAACTTGATTTACAATGATGGCCGCAGGCGCATTTGAAGATATAATAATAAGCGCAATATTCTAACATGCATTTAGAGCGTCACGGTCATGGTATGTCAGACGCGGTAGTGTGGGGGCACCTTTCAGTAATTTTCGCGATTTTGGCTGCTACGAATTCAGGATAATCTCAACAGCAACCACTACATTAGAGAAGTCGTAGAGGCGAAATTAACACGCATTCTTCAGAGCACTTCTTGCGCTATATTTTAGCTGGACATTTCCTGACCATATATTGCTAGGAAAGTTGAAGCCATCTTCTGATTACGATAGAGACCGTTTCTTCCCTGGCATTCATGTTTGCCACACATGTCACTTGTTGAACATGCCTAGGATTTAATCACTAAATAAATAGACCCTTTTTAAAGTCCTCTAGAAGCCAGTGTAAATAAACTGTGAACAGTTGGTCAATCAATTCCTTGGAGACACACCCAAAGCCTCTTCGATTCCACCCCATGATGTAAAGCAGATTTTATTACAGCTTGTGGAAGCTTTACAACACATAATTGTTTTTTTGCTTATAATCTTTACATTATTCTGAACATTTAATTGGTTATGAATAGTAATACGTAACATAAATTTCATTCAAGTCGCATAATTCTTCCATGGCCTTACAATTTTCCCAACAGCAGTGTAGTATGGAACGGACTTTAAGATTAATAAAATACCATGATAAAAAAAAATACTGCAAACTTTAAAGATAATTATATCAAAATATACTATAAAAATTAGTAACCTTTAACGAGGCAAACATTTCTTAAATACTAAAATCTTGATAATATAGTAAAATTAAATAACTTTCACATTATCCGGATGTTTCTAAAAATCACGTACACCTTATAGTGTTGATTTCATAGAACTAATATTAACATCAGTCTGAAACAAAATATTTTTTACAACTGAAAGCATTTTTCAAATTGACAGATTTAGATTCTAAGCTCTAGAATACAAATCGTGCGAAGACAAACATTGATAATAAAATTGATACTTTAAAAATATCTTTTAGTGGCAAAGTTACTGATGTCTTTAAATAAGATGACACTTTTTCGATACATTTGACAGCATTAAATCGTAGTTTGCAAGGTGTCTTGCCAATTACATGTCAAAAATTCGAAAAGCGATGTCCATCTCTCCAATAATGTGCCAAATTTTTCAAAATAAAACTCGTTATTCCAATTTTATCTTTCAAAGAGTTTGCTTAATACGATTTTGGAGCTATGCTTAATACAATTGCAAAAATTCTGTATATTAATTAATAATTTAAGTTTAGTACTATCACAAGTTCCTCATCATTGTTGAATTTTGTTCAGAACCTTATACAAATAACTATTCAAGATGGGAAAGATTAATTAACGTGATGTCAGAACTCTGAAATGCTTACAAATTTCCATAACGCATTCAATATTAAATTGAATTCATATCCAGAGAAAATTATTAAACTTCATTTAATTGAAGCAGTATGTCTTACGAGAAAATAAAAAGTAGTGTTTGTGTTCCTAAACACTGAATAGTTATTCACTTTCTTCGCCGCTTAACTTCAATGCTCAAAAGAGAATTATCATTTTGGTAAGTACATAAATATTGTGCTTACATTCCTTAATGAAATTGCTGCGCATGCATCAGTTTTTGGTGGCCGTTCGACGTCAGTCTGTTTATATTATTATGTCTCAAGATCGTACGACGGATAATTTGGGATACGACTAACGATTTAGCGCGATCTCCAAACAATAACACATACCATAACTAAATTCAAATGAAAGAGAAACCAGCTCTAATGAGCTCTAATGCAATGGTGGTGACTATTAGACCACTATGGCGCAGTTAGATAACATATTCACTATAATATGTTTACTATAATTAATTTACTATAATATAGTTTCACTATAGTGAGCTACACTAGGTATTACCACAATAAGTAAACCACTCTAACTATTATTGCAGTAGGTAAGCTATTTTAATTATTACTATAATTAGTGAATTGCTATAAAGTGCAGGTGATATCTCGGTCACTAAAAACGAATTTTATTTATGAGGCGCTTTTTAGCAGGACTGGTATATTTTAATATAGGTTTATGCATATAACGAACATAATAAATTAAAAACGGAAGTATCGAAGATTATTAAGCAAACAATTATACAAAATACCTTGAATGAACGTATTTATAAATATTATAACACAGTATTGATAAATAAAATACATAATAGTATTAAAAGTAGGTCAGAAATACAAGTTCGTAAATAAAATACATAATATTATTAGTAATACATTTAATATAGTCTCATATACGTCGACATATGATTAACATTATCCTTCAAAAATTTAAAAAAAAAAATATTTTTACATATAAATATAGCTTAATAAACATATGCACGAAATTTTAAAATGATCATCTTTTTAAAGGTACACGCCACCTAGTGAGCTTTCTGGAGGCATATGTTATTAAATATATATACTCCCGTTATAGACAAACGTTCATGTTTCGAACAACAGACCCATGGCTCTTGGATATGTCTTTGTTTATTTAAAATTTCGCAAATCGTCGACAATTTTAAGCACACTGAAGACCCGAAAATTAAAGGAAGGCTTCTTGGGTGTATTTTCTTCTAATACGCTTTGATGAAATTTTACTCCTGTTTGTTTCCACTAAATTAGAAATCTGTTAGCAGTAATAAGGACGCGAAGTCTGACGCTCTGGCCGCTGGTTGGCACTTAACTAAGAGAGCGTTTCAAGTTTCGCTGAAGCGACTGATTAGAGTTCGATCCAACGTTTCCTGAATGCTAAGATCCTTATTTTTGGATTTAGCAGAAAATCAAAAAAGCGCCAATGCACGTTTCTTAAAATACATCCTAGGTTTCCTGCTCTTCATCTTAAATAATATAATCTTTCTAAAGCTTGTCATACATAATTAGTTATATATATATATAAGCACATACCTGAAAATAAACAATCTACAGGATATCCATAAATTACCTTTCAAACTTTTATTCTTTAATAACACGAAAACAAAGACAGAGTGAAACGGGTTCCCATTAGCTCTGAAAGCTTTTTTGGAAATAAGTAAATTTTCAATGTGTTGTAACAAGTCGTCAAATGTTAATGATATTTAAATACAACAAAGGGCATATGTGGATATAATAAAGAACAGGAACATACTGTTACAGTGAGAACTCTTCATTGCCTATAAGGATAAATGGTAAGGATTATATGTAGACAATATCCTTCGTACTTGATGAAGATTACAGGCCAAGCAACGGGCGCCATGACAGCAAACGTTCTTCTGTTAAACGCCTAGAAATGGTTCGGACATACACAGAAATTGGTGGTAATGAAGGTGATACGTGTCTTTGAATTGCGGACAACTAAACTGTTGAAGCTGCTTACGCTTGTCGGAAGACCAAACAATTCCTTCAACTAGTGGTCCGTCTCGGCCGTCCAGAGCTTGTTGATCGTGTGTATGTGTCCTCACTTAACTAAACACTTTTCTCAACGCTTCCTAACAGTTAAATCAGAACGGCTTACATGGGACAACTCTTGATTTAGAGAAACGTTTATCATGTTTCTCTCAGTCAAATGATGCATTCCCACTTTCAAACTCTCTTAGCTGGCCAAAATGTCCTTGGCTTCGTCGTAGAAGCACGTTTGGTAGACGACCTCTAAACTAACCCTCGACAACCGAAAAAAGAAGTGCACTACCTAATCCTAGCTCCAAGGACCTTTCGATAGTGGGACGGAGGTAGCACTGATGCAATCTTTAGTGGAAAAACCAAGTGTCTAATCATACCACAATTTTTTTGATCATTTGCATATCTATCTGATATAGAACTGCATGCCAAGTTTTGCAGAAATTTGACATTTATATCTCAGCGTATCCTTTTCTTTATTTGCTATTTCTTTTTTTTCTCAATGAGTGTATATTTACTTTCCCCGTTATTAATGAATGAAGTTGAAAAGGTAATTTATAGATATCTTTTATATATTAGGTACGTTAAAAACATTATAATTTGAAATTTCTATATAATGTACGTACGAGTAGATTAATGTTAGAAAGGTAGACATAGAAACATGATCCGGTCATATAAAACAGACAAACCACTCTACTGTACTGAGCGATTTTTAATATTCTTTATTGAAATACATTTTCTTTAACTAAAAAATTATAATTCATATTATAAATTGGTCATAGAAACGAATCAAAAGGAAAAAATTGCTGCTTGTATTCAATTGTTCGCATCATGCTTTAATTAAATTTACATTTTGGAAGAAATTGTCTAATAAATCAAGAACTAAAAAGTCCATTCAAATTTAATTAGCAATTTAATATTGAAACCTCAAGAAGTTTGTGGAGTATATGGATCCGCCGAACGTGAGTGTATGTGTCCTTATTTATATGAATCTGACTATGGTAAATTTGAAACAGGGCCCTAGTCAAAATGGGGGACAGAGGGCCTTAGCTTCCATTGCCAAATACTTTTTCTCACAATAAATTAGTGTAGAATTTTGTTTTATATCTTTTGTTTTTTATGAAGTTACACACGCAATGAAAATTTTTCTTTGGCGTTAAAAATATATACAAAAAAAAAATTTCTACAGTAGATCTTGTGTATACCATACTTTCTACAAAGGTTTAATTCTTTGTCTACTCCATAAGAGGAGGGAGGGAGGGGAATTATGAATTTTAGTATACCTTTATAAATTTGCAAGGTAAAATTATTAAGAAATTTATTCGTTAATGTTAAACATAATAATCTGGTTAGACGTTCAGTATTATTAAATATGCTAATAAAATTCATTATAACATTAACGAACTCTAAGCTCCTCCTCTTTCTGGGCCCACCATGTAAAAGTCGTCTATCTACGGCCCTTGATTTAAAATATACTACGAAAACTCATACATGAAAGGGAGCATCATTCCTGCCCTGATGGCTGAATGGATAAGACACTCCTTATCTAATGGAGGGTCCAAAGTTCGGCTCTGAGTCAGGGCGGTGACTTTTTTTAATTCTATATGTAAAACCTCTAATTTAAGCTAATGATATGGGTATCAGAAATAATTATCGATAATTCGCACATTTGCATAGATTTAGCCAAAATTTGATTCTGTCCTGAATAAAGCCTTATCATAGCTTGAATAATTCGGAAAACGACTCGTGAATAAATATCCAATAATTCATAAATGTCACAAATAATTTTTAAATTACATAGTAATCAACAGAAGATATGCAGGCTGTTATATAACCGTTATAGGATTCATTCTATTATACGGTAATTAGTTGTCTTTTTATTAAACGGACTTTCGATTTCGCTGACAAAATTTCCGCTGAAGAAATTTAATAGTTGAAGTAACATCGCTATAGAGCCTTAGAATTATTGTACGTTTTATTTTAATATTAAAACGTCAAGTAATTAAATATTATGCATTAAAATATTAAAATTATAAAGTTATATTATTCGAATATTATTATTTTAAAACACATGTGACCTGCCAGACATTCCTTAGCTTTTATTTGTTTGTAATCTTCAAAGTTTCCATCATAGCTAAATGTATAATACATCCAACCAATATCTTTAATAATAATAAATAATTCCGCCGAAATAATTTCGAAATAATGAAATTAATTTGTTTTACTATTTGAAAAAATGTGGCATTTTCTTTTTCATTTTTATTTCAGTAGAACGATGACGAAAGATATAACCGATTTAACAATTATGGAAAAATTCATCAACCTCCATTTTTTTTTTTCATTTAAAAAATCTAATTTTCCTTTAATCATTAGTTCAGTTTAATTGCATACCTTTTGGGTTTGAACGTAATTGTCTCAAAATAATGATGGAAGTTTTCGATTGATGCAATTTAGATTTTGTTTTTTTTTGGAAAAACGAATATGTGAAATGACATGCTGTATTTCGAAACATAAGAGACTCGTTATTGGCTACGTTATAGCTATTTTTTATGAAGTAATATGCAATATACATATAATATAACTTTATGTTTATGATGAAATATGTTCATATTTCGACTTTTATCTAGATTTTGAAACGATTGTCTGGCAAACATATAAATTTAAATTACATACAATTAGCGGATATTTTCTTTCCAGTCCGTATAGGTCACTGAAAGTTTCTTTACAATAGCTTCTAAGTTGTTCATTAGAAATTCTCTTTTCAATGCATATATTTAACTTATTATTATAATTATTAATCATTAATAAATGATATCTTATCAATGTCTGCAAATTTGCGAAAAATACACATAAGTCGTCAAAATCAGAAATTCTTTTGTTTTACCTTTTAGTTGTAGTAATACAATTTCTTAAAAAAAATATGATTTTTTATTTTTTTTTTGTACAGGAAAACTAAATAAGTTTTTATTACTACTAAGCCATTGGCCAGGGGCGGATCCAGAGATCGATTTTGGGAAGGAATGTAAAATACAGTGGTAAACACTTAGAGCGAGCTCCCATTTAGCGATTTTTCGGGTATGGTAAGAGAAATATGGATTTTATTTGGTATAATGATTAAGCGCAATAAAACTTAACCGTTTTTAACGAAACAAATATTTGTGGACCCCGGATTTAACGAGCAATTTAAAAAATAAATAAAATGGGAAATCAAACTTTTTGTAAAAATTCCGTCTTTATATGCGGTTAGTCCGATATAATTATAACCGATTTTTACGAATTTAGGAGGGGAAATTCCCTCCCCAAATTTATCCGCCAGTGCATTAGCATTTTTCTATTAATATTTAACGAAACATTTGTTACAAGTGGTTTAAAATATCCTTTATAGTTGGTTGGCTACTTCCATTTAATCTATTTGGCACCTAATAACTAAATCAACGTCGCAAAATAGCCAACCACTAAACCCTTGAATCAATTAATATTTAATAATCAGTGAACAACTTACAAATACTGGAATTGTTGCCACACACTGCGTAAAGTTATGAAAGAGCGAGTAAACAACAACAAATTATTGTAGTTAAAATTACTTAATAACGCTGATGATAGCTATTTCGGCGGCCGATCCGACACCGTCTTCGAAACAGTTATGACTCTGCTTATATACGTGG
>QLNU02014802.1:5428934-5444443 GCA_006491805.2 Dysdera silvatica | reverse complement strand
ATCTTCTAAACGTTTATCGCATTAATTTTTGGCAGAGAAAAGTGTTTTACAAAAATTTGACACATTTATAATCTCTCTCTCTCTCACACACAGAGAGAGAGAGAGTTGTGTTTTCTGTGTAGAAAAAATAAAGGGCTGGGTATAAATCTGTATCATACATTTTTAATTTTCTGAATATTACATAAAATAAACGTAGCAATGGGAGAATAAAAGAATAATTCGCGATACAGTATATATCTGTAAAATGCATGGGCGTACGCAGGAAGTGTATAAAGGGAGGGTTACAGGCTTGCAATAGGAGGTGTTACAGGGCTACAATTCCATATATTCATATGTATATATACAAGCTTTCATCGCAACAGTGGTTACAACCCCCCTCCTGCGTGCGCTAATGAAAAAATGGCAATATATTAATATTAAATAAAATATTACCGTACTGTAATCGACGTGTCTTTGAGTGGAACTGAAAACTGCTCGACTGCGCACCGGCAGCGCATCCAGAGTGTAGAATTTAATTTTATATTTTAGCCGCAGTTGAATGGAATTCCTAAAATAATAAATAAAATAATGATTACAAAACAACTCTTCATTTGCTAGTAACTCGTTTAAGATACATATCACTAATGAAAATGAATATTGCAAATAACGTTGTGCAACGCAATCTGCGTAAAAGAAAAATATTTGTTTCCATCTGTATGCTAGTCAAACATGCGTACAGCAAGCTTTGCATTATTCACCTGTCAAATACATACTAAATTCCGGTAAAACGTATAATTTATTACCTGTTTTGGAATTCCAAAACTATTGTTCTTTGCCAAATAAAACAATTAAAATGCAATACAAATTAATAATCAGGGAAAGTGTACTTCGGCAACTTTTGGAAAAATTATTGCTTCTTCAATCTAATTGGCAACACTATAAATATGTTTTATCATTTATGATCCACGTGTTAGGCCTATATTATTTATAATCAATTAAAAAATCGATTTGAATCTGAGTTCAATGTATTTTTATGGGTAATTTTATTTACGTCAAATTTTCAATGAATACTTTGCATCAATTTTCAGTGAATACATTATGGATAACATCAATGTAGAAACTATATCATCAATTGATAAATATTTATACATCAATGGATAATATCAATGTATAAATAATATCAGTTGATAAACAATATCAATTGATAAACCATGGTGAGCACCAATAAATAAACTAAAATGAATACATAATGGATAAAAAATACCATAAATAAGTAATGGATAAAAAATATAATAAATAAGCAATGGATGAAAAAATATAATGAATAAGAAATGGATAAAAAATATAACGAATAAGCAATAGATGAACAAAAAAAACCAAAAAACAATAAGAAATGGAAAAACAAAATAAAATGTATAAACCATGAATAATATTGATGGATTGATAAATATCAATTTTCTGTGTTACTCTTATTTACATTATTTTTTCCGTTACTCCTTTTAGCTCATTTCTCTTTAAATTTTTTATTTTCGAATAGAAAACATTTTTACTTTTTCACGATCGTTCATGAAAAGTCTTCACCTCAAAAAACAGCACAAAGACAAGAAAGGCTGGTCATCTGTCAAGTGTCACAAGAGCTTTTATACCAGCTTTACAAAAACTCGATAGACAATCTGATATATCAGCGTAATATATCAGTCTAAACCTATCCTGCCAAATAGCATTTTTGATTCAGATAAATGGTTTCAAACAGATTCTGCCAAATAGCGTTTAAAATATTTACACTCACTGCATATGTTAAATGATGAATCTATTTCTACAAAACGCAGTTTCTTTAAATATCGTCTCATTGATACTCCCTCTAACTTAATTCATATTACAAATATAATTTCTTAACTGAAACCACCTTTCATGCTTCTTCTAAAGGATCTTAAAGAAGTCCTTACAATAAGAAATGCGTAAATGTATATTTGATAATCGTATATGGCGAAGTACATTTCTCAAATAGAGTATTTTAGATGCGCTCCTCTAGAACGAAAATCTATTTTCGCGTGATGTTTTATGGAGAATGTCTAAAAGTGACCTTGAGTGACCTTGAGTGACCTTAACAACATATAATTTTTTATCTACCTTTTCTTATATTTAGGTTTGTACAGAAGACAGATGAAACTCCATGCCTGAAATGCTACCTAGATCACTCCATCCACTGATGCCAAAAATAACAGTTGTCTATCTCCCGCTTGGAAGATCATAACACATAATTTAAAACTTATTTGCAAACATTTCTCAAAAAAAGGAAAGGAAAAACGCAATACAGAAGAATATCGAGAAACCTACGACAATAAAATCAGAAAATAAATCATTCAAAGGCATGTCATTGAAAGCATCCGAAATCTACAGTAAAATGATGATAAATTTCTGAAAACGACATATATTTGTTTACTGTACTTCTTCGGCCAACTTTCTTTACAAAGATGTGTATTTTATTGCATAGAAATACTAGAGTATTATACTAAGAATAATATAAATTGAAATTATATAATAATATAAAATGGTATAAATTGTGATGAACTGAATTTCAAATTAAAAAAAGGAATCTTCGTTGACGTGTTTAATAAACAAACATTTATAATAATTAATGGTTTCGGAAACAATCATGATTATTTTATCGTCTAATAATAAAATTGTGGCGAGCACTTCCCTATAATGGCTTCGCAAGTTGTTACCATTAAGACAGCCTGGCAATGCAACTTCCATAATTGAAATTTTGGAAATTATATACAAACAAATTTCCTTTTCATATTTTGGAGCTATTGTACATTATTTAACTTTTCACATTGAATAACATTATATATATCTTCATTTTGGATTCCGGAAAAAAAGTTAGTCGGCGATTTATCACTATGCACTCTTATCACAGGAGGCTTCGCCGAAAAGTCAGGCTGAATTCTTTAATTAGGGTCATTTGCATCATTTTATTATTTGGCGTTTTAATTAATCATTTTAAACATTTAAATTTTAATAAATAGTTTTAAATCAGATGGATTATGCTACATTCATTTTTAAACTCCAACTTTTCAGCGCCCCTTCACCCCATTTTAAATTGTGAAACAAAAGTATTTCGCAAAAATATAATAAATATATTAAGCGATTTCTTTAAGAAAAAATAAAGTATAAAAATTATGGGCTGGCCTAATCTGAATCTATAAAATTATAAATGTATATACTTATACATACACACATATTAATTAAAAAACATACACGAGAAAAACCAAGATCTAATTAATCCCGTGAAAGAGTTTCAAAATTCTGAAAGAACTAATGGAAATTAAAAACTAAAAGAGAAAATTGTTCGTTGCCAAAGAATTCACTTTGAAATTCTACCGCATAAAATCCCCCTGTGTGGTGTTTATTCTATCACATGTACAGAAATAAAAGTGCAAAAAACTAATTTCCCTCACATTACCCTGAAATTGTTTTCATCGTAAGCTTCTGAATAAAGTCTTAATAAACTTCTGGAGTTAACCTTAAATTCTCTTTATAATCTTATAGAGAAGAACTCTAAAGAACTTCTCCACCACCATCTGCTTTCTTAGTGTCAGAATGGATTTGTGAGGCGGATATTTTCTGGCGTCTTCTTCCTGATGCTTACGGTGTGCCACAGACGCTGTTGTAAATTTTTCTAGTTCCTTGTCAAAACGTTACTTCCGAATGTTCATTTGTTTCAGGTAGGCCTCTGCAATCAACAATGGAAGCTATAAAGCGCATGGACCTAGTCACCCACTGATCTACAGAGGGCAGCTGGAACCTATCCTCTTGAGGATTGCAATCAGCTTTTGCCTAAAAGGCCGACTCTGGAATTATGGTATCTCACACCACCCCCACCTCACGGCAAGACAAGGTAAAGTGACTTTACAGAAGAGAGCAGAACAACAGAACTTCCCTTTTTATTCAAACCGATTCGCCTCAATCTTGTCAGTATACGTCAAATTCTCAATATTATTTTTCGAACTCTACTCAATGAGCATTCAACAACACCGTTAAAATTAAACTAGCATAATATAGTATTTGCACAGTAAATATGACTGTCTGGGTTTTTTCCCCATCCATCTTAAAAATTTCTAGATACATAACTATATCTAATCACAAAAAGTTTAAACTATCAGTAAATCGTGTTTTTTACCCCAGACATAATTGCCATATATTTGCAGGATCGGTAACTCTCTTCCACCTCTGATGCTTTTCTCTTTTTATACTAACATTAGCTGACGTCATGGTGTGAATCTTGAAAGTCCTGACGTAATAAAATGCACGTCAAAATTATTTCACTACAATAAATAAAAAAAATATTCTGGTACTCAAACTCTGACGGATCTCTTCCTCTAAATAAGACGCTTGTGTCAACTCAACGCTTCATCCTGCTCTATATCGCAGTTTCTCAAATGAGGCTACATAAAATAAAGCTTTGTTTTATAATGAATTCAGATAAATGTACACACTAAAAATTATTGTACTACACATTGATTCTATATAAATAAATCATAGTAAGGAACCCTAAATTGGTACAATTATCATTTATAAAATACGTTATCTAATTGGTTGCAACAAACTTTTGCTTTATGCTCTCCTCCATCTCTAACCTATTATTGTAAATATTCTCCAAATTTAATTCTAATTTAATTTAATTTAACAAATTTAATTTCTAATCAAATTTCAATTCTATCCTCAGACTGATATCGTAATAGATGTATAAACAACCACGCTGTATACCGGTTGAATAAAAAGTATTTCTATTCTATTCTATTTTATTCATATCAAATTTAATTTCTCGTTTCAACTTTGAATTCTCTTTATGATAATGTTCTGAAATCCTTGTATCAACTTCTCGTGTCAAGCTTAAATTTTCTTTATGATACAATCTTCTCAATATCTTGCTTAAATTTCTTTTGTTAAGCTTGCATTTTCTTTACGATAATCTTCCGAACAAAACTTGCATAAAAACAAGTCATATCGAGATTAAAACAATAAAAACTTATAAATACAAAATTCTTCACAGTTAAATTAGAAAATTTTCATTTACAAGTTTATTTACCATACCGAATGCTTTACAACTGTAATTGGTATGGTATTTGATTGCAAAAAAAATTATTCAATCATAACAAAAAAAAAATCACATAAAATACGTAATATTGTACAACAATATTAATAAATTATATTGAGCTAAAATTTACTGTTCTGACCATTGAGGTTAATTAATGTAAAGACAAGAATTTACTTGAATTAAGGGTTACTTAAGTACCGTAAAATATTACGAAAATGCGTAATTAAATCAAATTACATTGGCTAAAATACTTAATACTTAAATTACGTAAAATGATTTATTAATTTATGTACAGTAAAATGCCTAATTAGTAAATAAAATTAAATACTTAAGTTTACAACAAATTTAAATACTGTTAAGACATTAGAATATTGCTAATCGCTTAATTAAACTTCAAGTAATAACTTGCAATTTAAACATATCGAAGCTGTATCTTAATTTAATTCAGATCATTGTTCTCACTGAGTTTCTATCGACTGGAGCAAATTTAGTTTTCGGAAACGTAACTTGAATCAGAAATCATAATATACTACAGTTCCTTTCATGATAACTCACTGGAAAATCTTAGCAAACTAAAAAAATTACATTTTTTAGTAAATTAAAATAAAGGCAGCAAACTTATCGCAACAAATTAACAAATCTTGTAAAACAAATTTTCGTGGGATGGTTATTTATTAAATAGCTAGCACTTATGTATGTATGCTAGCACTTTTCTTACATTATTCTTTTTCCAAATGAATAATATGCTAAATATAATAGACATATCAGATACATTTGACAAATAAGCGTACTTTGAAATGTGATGTTAGGTATAAATTCTAAATGACATAACACTTCGATCCGACTCGGAAAGTTATCTTTATTTTTTTCCTTCTTTACAAACCATCAAATTTTAGTTTATGGTGATTAAAATAGGTTATAGTTTGAGCAATAATACATTAGTGTCAAGACATCCCATTTATTTCCTGAACCCCTCCCCCCACAAAACTTCAAAAACAGAGCCTTGTGAGTTGTCTATTTCCCTTGACGGTCGTTTTGTGCTTGGGACACCGTGATAATATCCGAAAGAAACTGAATTTATTTTAACCGCGGAAATTACACTTTTATTGAATTTTATTTTACGAGTTCACTCGTAATTTACATAAAGATATTTTTTAATTTGCTTTTTTTTCGTTCATATATCACAAGCTTGGAATGTGTCATTTACCTTATCGAAACAAAAAATTAATAGCAAATAACGAAGAATTTTTCGAAAAGGATGGAACTTGTGAAGGCTCAAAATTATCCTTTCAACGGCTCAAATTTACATATCTCGTCAAATTAAATATTCCATGTACTGGCAACGGAAACTCAAGGGAAATTAAATATCGTAAATGATGAAAGATTTTCGGATAACTGCAACAAGAAGCTCTTAGTACTTCATCCTTGGGTCTTTAGATTACAAAATTATAAAAAATAAAGTTATTTGCGTCAAATTCTCCGGAAAACGATTCTTACAGACAAAAGGGTGGCATAATTGTTTTTGAAATAGAAAAAACTATATATACAGAGTGTTCGGTTACCGCGTGTACAAACTTCTAGGAGAGGTAGGGGACACCAAATAAAGCATATTTGCACATATAACCTATTTCCGTAAAAGGCCCGGTTTGGCTGTAGAGCTTAACTATTGTTTACGTCCATGTCGTTGCCACGTAGGCGATTACGGCAAAAAAAAATTTTTTTTTTAAATGCATAAATTGATTGACCTAATAATACAGCAGAGACAAAAAAAATTCGGAATTCCGTTTCCTGATCCTGATCCCTGTTACCATGTAGTGAAAATAAGCCTAAAAATGCCTTTTTTAACACACTGGAAAAGAGTTGGGAACTGCCAAGTATGTGCAATAGGTAAAGGAAAATCAAAATGAAAATTTTTTGTTCAGTGACTTTTTTTTTCCTAAAACCACCCGCTGGGGCACTACAGTGAATTTACTGTTTGCATCCACCATATTCGAGGTTGCCACAAATGGTTACAATTCGCCATTTCACGAATTTTTCAAATTATTTAATGTCAACAGATGTCGGGCTCTCTCTGGCGATTTTTTAAAATCAGTTAAATTCACCGGAATTGTATGTGTAGAATTCATACAATCGCACCTGAAGCGGCGAATTCTACACATACAATTCTGGCGAATTTAAATGGTTATAAAAAAATCGCCGGAGAGAGCCCAACGTCTGTTGACATTAAATAATTTTAAAAATTCTTGAAATGGTGCATTGTAGCCCTTTGTAGAAACCTTGAATGTGGTGGATGCAAATACTAAATTCACTGTAGTGCCCGAACGGCTAATTTTTGGAAAAAAATTCACTGAACAAAAAATTTTTATTTTGATGTTCTTCACCTGTTATACATACTTGGCAGTTCCCAATTCTTTTCTAGTGTGTTAAAAAAGGCAGTTTTAGGCTTATTTTCACTAAACAGTAACACAGATCAAAATCAGAAAACGGAATTCCGGATTTCTTTGTCTCTGCTGTATTATTAGCTCAATCACTTAAATTATGTATTTAAAAAAATTTTCATTGCCGTAATCGCCTACGTGGTAACGACATGGACGTAAACAGTAGTTACGCTCTACAGCCAAACGTGGCCCTTATGGATATGGGTTTTTATGGGCAAATATGCCTTATTTGGTGTTCCCTACTCCCTCCTAGTAGTTTGTACACACGGTAGCAGAACACCCTGTATATAAATATTATAAAACAAAGCGAAATTGACATATTTACAGAAATGTAAAGAGCACATATGTTTTTAAACTGAAAACTTCGGCTAAATTGTTATTTTCTAAATCATCGTTATCGTGAATAATTATGGAAGACCCATCGATAAAAACATGTCATTTCCGTAAGTAAATTTGTAGCCGAATTCATCACGTTACCCCTTCTCATATTTACAACTTAATTTTTTTAAATGGTGTCCTTCCCACCGATTTTAAAATTTCAGCTATTACCCCTGTATTTAAGAAAGGTTCAAGATCTGAAATATTTAACTACAGACCTATAGTATATATATATCATCATCATATTCAACCATTATCTATCCACTGCTGGATGAAGGTCTCTCCAAATGCTTTCCACACAAGTCTATCCTGAGCAATTCGCTTCCACGTCACCCCAACCTGTTTTCTTATTTCATCCACCCATCTAGTTTGAGGACGTTTTCTAGGTCTTCGGTGGTCTCTTGGAATCCAGTTCAGAATTTCTGTTGTCCATCGTTGATCAGTTCTTCTTGCAATATGCCCAGCCCATCGCCATTTCAGCCCTTTTACTTTAACAATGATGTCCTCTACTCTAGTTTGCTCTCTCACCCAAGTGTTCCTTTTTCGATCTCTCCTAGTTATTCCAAGCATGCACCTCTCCATGCTCCTTTGCGTTGTCTGTAACTTTCGTATTGCTCCAACTGTTAGACTCCATGTCTCTGATCCATAAGAGAGGACTGGCAATACACACTGGTTGAAGACCTTTCTTTTTAGACACAAAGGCAATTTCCCCTTCAGGATAAAACTGTTTCTTCCAAATGCACTCCAGCCAAGTTTAATACGTCTGTTGAGTTCTTTCATAATGTTGCCATCCATTGAAATCAGCTGGCCAAGGTAAATATATGAATCAGCAATTTCTAGCTCAGTGTTGTCAACTTGTATTTTTGTTTCCTCTACAAAATTATTGAACATGATCTTAGTTTTTTGTAGGTTCATCTTGAGTCCAACTTCTTCACTTCTAGTTGAGAGCTCTTGTACCATGTCTTGGAGTTCCAATGGGTCCGTTGAAAAAATAACAATGTCATCAGCAAACCGCAGATGATTTAAATATTCACCATTTATTTTTATTCCCTTGTTATTCCAATTTATCAGCTGAAAAATCATCTGTAAAGCAGAAGTAAAAAGTTTTGGAGAAATGGTATCTCCCTGCCTCACCCCTTTGCCAAGTTTGATAGTTTTGGTATCTTTATGTAACCGAAATTTTGCACTTGCATTTTTATACACACGTTTCACCATGTCAATGTACACATCCTCAATGTCTGTTGATCTTAAAGAGTTGATGACTGCTGATGTTTTTATAGAGTCAAAGGCCTTCTCATAGTCAATAAATGCAACACACAATGGAAGTTCATATTCATGTGTTCTTTCAATTAATTCTCTTAATACTTGAATATGGTCCACTGTACTGAATCCACTTCGAAATCCAGCTTGTTCTCTTGGTTGAGCTGCATCTAATTTTTTCTGCAGGCGATGTGTTAGAACTTTTGTGAAGATTTTATAAATAGCAGGTAACAAGCTAATTGGTCGGTAATTTTTCAAATCCTCTTTATCACCTTTTTTATGCAAAAGAATTACTGTTGCAGAATCCCATTGGTTTGGTATGTTACCGCTGTTAAGACATTTGGTAAAGAATTTTGCAAGTATGTCTTCTACATATTCTCCAGCTTCTTTTAGGATATCTAATGTAATACCATCATCACCAGGGGCTCTTCCTTTCTTCATGCTTTTTATTGCAAATGAAACTTCTTCTTTTAAGATTTTAGGAGCTGTTCCTTCGACTATTTCAATGTCTTCGTTTAATTCACTGTTACTTTCGTATAGATTTTTGTAGAATTCTTCAACTCTTCTAAGTATTTCTTCCCTATTTCTTGTTACGGTGCCATCCTCTCCTTTTAATGCAATGATGTGTTTCTTCCCAACAGATAAACTTCCTTTAACAACCCTAAGGCTCTTGTTATTTTCAATGGCTTTCCTTACTAGCTCACAGTTGAATTTTCTTATGTCTTCTTTCATGCTTTTGCGCAGAGTTTTACAAAGTTCTATGTACTCAATCCTGGAACTGGTATTTCGATTGTCCACCTTCATATCTCTTCGCCTTTTCATGAGCTGTTTCGTCTTCTCAGATAATTTGCTATTGTGCTTTTTACAGGTTACACCACCAATTTCCCCAGCAGTTTCAACTATTGTCTTAACAATGTTTTCATTTGCTTCTGAGATATCACTTTCATCAATAAGTCCTTCCAGTGCAGAAAAGCGATTTTTTAATTCCAACTTGAATGCCTCGGTATTTGCTTTCAGTTTCATTAAATCCACCCTCTTACTTACTTGTTTCCTAATGAGCTTCTGTCTTTCTAATTTAGTATTTAAGTGCACTTTACATCTCACCATTCGATGATCACTTCCAGTATTAAATCTGTTCAGTACACTGCAATCTTCAATAATTGATTTCTTGTTTGCCAGGATATAGTCAATTTCACTAGTTCCCCCATTTGGGTGTTTCCATGTCCATTTTCTTTGCGGTTTCTTCTTAAAAAATGAATTCATGATGCTAAGGTTTTCAGCTTCTGCAAATTCGATGAGTTGATCGCCACGTTCATTCCTTTCCCCATATCCGTATTTACCAACCGATGTCTCTCCTTGTTCCTGTTGTCCAATTCTTGCATTGAAATCCCCCATGATGAGCTTGATATGTTGTTTCCCTTTGGTGTGTAACTCTTTGATTTCTTCATAAAATTCTTCAACCTCTTCGTCGGTATGGCTTGATGTTGGTGCATATACCTGTACTATTTGAAGTTGGTATCGCTGGGTTAGTTGAACAACAAGCCTCGCTGCTCGATCTGATGTACTTTCAACTTCCAGAAGACAGTCTTTAATTCTTTTGTTGATTAAGAAGCCAACACCACTTGTTCTTCCAGTTTCCGTTCCTCTATAATAAAACAAATGTCCGCTTTTAAGTTCCACCAATTCTTCACCTTTTCTTCTGACTTCACTGAGTCCTATAATGTCCCAATTGATCTTTTCAAGTTCCTCTTCCAATTCCTGAAGTTTTGCTTCAGAAGCAAGGGATCGTCCATTATACGTTGCCAAGGTCAATAACAAACGGCAGCCTGGGCCATTCCAGTGATTCTTAGCACCCCCTGCTTTCATGCCACACTGACCGCTGCCTTGATCAGGAGCACTCCAGCACCTGGAGACTAGGGGCCATGGTTTCTGGTGTGTCAACATAATGGAGGAATTAGCCATAATTTCACCACGCTGGCTAGACGGGTTGGTGAATTAGCCCTCCCCTTCCGCCTTTCTATCCGTGCAGCAAATATTAATTTGCCTCATAAATAGAAAGCCCAGCCTGCACCACTTGAAGGCGGGGTAGGACACTAGGTTACTGGCCTGGCCGGTTCCACACATCGTCACATACGTTCAGCGTGTGGGTCTCCTTCCAGTTAGATACCAGCAACCCTTTTGCAGGCCATATATATATATATATACAGTAGTAATTGTCTTTTCAAAAGTTTTCGAAAACTGCATTTAAAGAGAATATATAAATGTTTTAAAAGCAGTAACATTATTCATGATAATCAATTTGGATTCGTTAAGGGAACATAAACCAAAGAGGCTTTATTAACATCTACAGATTTTATTTATTCATCCCTGAATTCAATTCATTTCATTCCGTTGGTGTTTTTGTTTTACCTATCTAGTGCTTTCGATACTATAATTCATAAAAGATTACTTTTTAAACTGAATTTAGAGGGGCGGTCGTGGTTTATCCAATGATTTACTTAGGAACTATTTAGTTGATAGAAAACAATTTGTACACATGAATGGAGATCCCTCATCATTCCGCAACTTACCCTCTGGCGTTCCACAGAGAACTGTTCTTGGACCACTATTATTTAATTTTTGCATAAACGACTTTTTTTTTTATACCTGTGCGTTCTAAACCATTCTGTTTTGCAGATGATATGAGTATCTTTTTTAATGATTTTGAGATTAACAACCTAATACTACAAGCTAATGATGATATCAAATTCTTCATCAATTCCTTTATTGCTAATTTCTTGACATTAAATACTTCCAAAACGAAGTGTCTCCACTTTACTAACAAAAAAAATCAATTTGAATTAACTTAGTTTAACCATTAACAACAACTTCATTCCCTTCTCTTTGGAGACAAATTTCCTCGGTATAACTCTCCATCATAATTTAAAGTGGGATAACCACGTTCACACGGTATGTGCAAAACTGAGCAGAAGTATTGGAATAATTAGAATTATTAACTTCTATTTACATATTCTAATCCTTTTAAACCTCTATTATTCCTTAATTTTCCCAAACCTTTATTACTGCCTTTTGATTTGGGGTCATACTTTCAAATTTAATCTTCAAGGTCTGATCTCATTACAAAAGAGATATTTACGTTTTATTCTTAATCATTCTCATTTTACTCATAACTCAGATATTATTAGATAATTTCGTATTTTTTAATTGATAATCTTTTTATTTTTAAAACCTTAGTATTCATGTTTAACATAATAAAATCCTCGCCCTATTAAAATATAATTTCTCTTCGATTGCCTAATCGCCCATACAAGATACATAGTACAAGATAGTACAAGATACATAGTACAAGAAGCTTAACTAACTATTCACCATATTTTTCTCGAACCAATTTTGCAATGGCAAGAATTGGATGCTTTGGCCCTAGAGTATGAAACTCTCTCCCCTCTACTCTCCAATCTTTAAATTCGCTTTCTTTATTTAAAAGATATCTTACTGATCACTTGTTAAATTAACATCCATTCTCTTTATCATTTCTCTTTATTATCTATCATTATTTTCTCTTTATTATTTAGAAGTATTTATTTCAAATATAATTAAAACACCCACCATAAGCTTTGTCAGACATAATAGTCTTTACCTATTGCTGCCCAGACGAGTCAATTTAAGTATGAAATATTTATTGTATACCTCATAGTTGTATCTGATTCGTCTGAATGAAGAATTTGATTTGATTTGAGTGTGAATTAGTCATAACTCTTTTCTGTGAGTTAGTTATAATTCTCTTACTTTGGAGAGTTAATTCTTTTAAATAGTTATTTGACTACGCATTGCTGAATAGCACGATGCACATACTCGTAATTATGTAATTTTCATGAGTATTTTAACTTTGCACCTTTTTTTTCAAAATTTATTGCATAACCTTATGTAATATAAATATTTTTCGATACAGATGGCTACATTGTAGCTAATAATGCAAACGACGACTCGGTAAAGAATGAGTCGGAGCAAGAAGCGGACAGATTTAGCATTCAAAGTGATCCTGTTAGAAGTCACGCAATGGTATGTGTTTTATTTGACGTTTCTAAATGAGAAAAGTAAACGAACGAAAATACAAGAATAAAATAAATAGGAAGGGATTTGCAATAAAAGAAATATGGTCTATACAGAGCCATAGCCAGGCTATGGATATAGAGAGCTGAGCCCTCCCCCATGGCAATGTAGTCAGCCCCTTCCTAGAAATTGTTTTCTCAAAATAAAATATTTTATAATTTTATTTTAAATTTTTTGTTTTGAATAAAATTGTACATGAAAATGGAAATTGTTCTTTGAGGTTAAAAATGTATTCAAAATAGCTTTCTACGGCAGATTTTGTGTACATAATGTTTTTACAGGGTTTGAATCTTCATATATAAAATTTACGATAAGAAATTTATTTGTTAAGATAAAACATATTAGTCTGCTTATATATTTGTAGAATTATTAAATATAAATAAATAAATTAATATAAATAAATTAATATAAATAAATTAATATAAATAAATTAATATAAAATAATAATATTTTATACAATTAAAAATAACAAATATTAAAATATTTAAAAATAAATAAATAAATAATATAATATTTATATATATATATATATATATATATATATATATATATATATATATATATATATATATATATATATATATAATTTATTATTTATTATTATTACTATTATTATTTATTTATTATTATTTTATAATAAATAAATAATATTTAAAAATAAATACATATTATAATAAATAAATAATAATAATATAATAAAATAATGTAAATAAATAAATTAAATAATAATAAATTACGTCAAAACATTTACAAATTTTAAGATCCCTGTAACTTTCAGAATCCCCTCCCCCGTAAAAAGAATCTAGCTACGGTCCTGGGTCTATACTTCTAAATTTTTATTCACACATAGAGTGCGTGAATACTTCGATGAAATCAGTTTACAACGATACTGCTTTTAATGACATTTTCCCGATCCCAACAAAGATAGAATGCATTATGTTCAACTTTATCTTTTCCTGGTCCCTTACATATTGTTATATAAAATTTCAATGCACTTCTGAAAATGTTTTTACTCGGAATAATTCCCTATTGGAATTAGCCGTTTGTTGTGCAGTCCCGAATTTGAAGGAAGAAGAATAGAAAAATCTTGTCTCATCCATCTTTTCTTCTTGACAATTTTATTTTTAGTGAGAAAAAGATGGTTTGAATCTTCCCAGTCAAACACTGATTTTATGAATTTGATATATATTATGTGAATATAGTATATGGATTTATTTATGCACATATTCACATAACAACAACAGCAGTTAGAGCACTGTACTTAGTGAGGCGTATCATAACTGAAACTCGTTTGAATCTCATAACTCATAAAATCAAATTTCACGCTGATACAAAATTTGCATTAAGCAAGGTAAGAAAATATACATTTTTTTCTGGAATGTCACTCTAGAGGTGACCTATTTTTTCAAAAACTGACGATTTTTGAACGGGAGTTGACAAGATACGAAATTTTCCACCAAAACGAACCAAATAAATATATTTAAAGAAATTAAGATACGAGTTTCGATAACGATATTCATTTTTAAATGAATATATCACGCGGATATCGATTCGGCGGGGCGAGCCGGGAGGCTCCGATCGGGGAGGTCATGAGATGACAGGGATGGGAGTCGATTACGCACCCTTCTATCCAGGGGCGGACTAGGTCCTCTTAAAGAGGCGCATGCTTTGGATTATCGGAGGGCGCAAGTCCTATAGCCCATGAGGGCGCACCGGCCCAGTCCGCCCCTGCTTCCATCGACTTTTGAGGAAAGCAACATATAACATAAATATTTAGTCTGGACTTCAATGAAAATGATATCGTATTTACATTTTGTCTGTACTTCTTGAACTTCAACGATTATCCTTTACGATTTAATAACGTGAAAGAAAGCAGGTATCTATGTCTCGAAGCGAGTTCACCAGCTGTAGAGCAACCTAGACATAGCGTAAGATGATGTAACATCGTCAACTATATACAGGACATTCACATATGTGTGTGTTATATCACAGAATACATAGATTATTAGAAGGCGCATCCTTCTGTGTAAATTTAATATTTCATATTTATTAAAAGAGATCGTTTATTTTGACTTACGCAATGCAAAGAATTCCATGTTAAGAAGAATGTTATATTTCAAATGTACTTTATATATTTAATATTGATATTTTTTAAATTCGTTTTGCAGTATATGCCGGAAATTCAAATTGTGAAAAGATCTGCTTCCTTACACAACCAACTTGGTGTTTGCGAAAGCTCTGAC
>QLNU02014802.1:5408125-5428834 GCA_006491805.2 Dysdera silvatica | reverse complement strand
TAACTAACTATACATCAAATTTTTCTTGAACCAATCTTGAAATGGCAATAGAATTGGCTTCTTTGGCCCTAGAGTATGGAACTCTCTCCCCTCTACTCTCCAATCTTTATATTCACTTTCTTTATTCAAAAGATATCTTACTGATCACTTGTTAAATTAACATCCATTCTCTTTATCATTTCTCTTTATTATCTATCATTATTTTCTCTTAATATTTAGAAATATTTATTTTAAATATAATTAAAACACTCACTATGGGCGGCATGGGCTTTGTTAGACATAATATTCTTTACCCATTGCTGCCCAGTCGAGTCCATTTAAGTATGAAATATTTATTGTTGTATTTATTGTATTTATTTATTGTATTGTATTTATTGTATTTATTGTTGTATCTGATTCGTCTGAATAAAGAATTTAATTTGATTTGAAGTTGCTTATGAGTAATTTACATCGCAGATATATTTATTGAATGATAATTAAACCATATGATAACTATATAAATACGTGTTTTTATATGTAAGTGTATATCAGTACAGAACTATTTATAACAAATTAACAAATTAACCTTAAAACAATTTCTATGTGAATAATTGTTATTATGAAAAGCTGCTTGAATCCGAAGGCGATAAAATATACTAAAGTGGTAATAGAATTTTTATTGCAATATCATTGTCTGATGAAAAATTTCGTTGCTACTTCTTGCTTCAATAAACGAAGAGGCGAACTCATCCTTTAAAGTATCTGTTTTAAAAATTTCTAAATAATAAATTTCAAAACATTTAAAAACTAATTTTAACACAAGTGCTTACTACACTAATTTTTTAAAAAAAAATGAAAAGTGACACTTTCACGTCTTCAAAACAAAATCAGATTATGGTGACTGTCAAAATAGCATCAAAACTGATTAAATCCACTTGTTCTTACTTAAATGAAGTTTGACAGTTATAAATTTTAGTTTATTGGTACATAAAATAAAGTTTATGAAACGTGCAGTGCATAAATTTAAAGAATTTTTCTTTATCAACCTGAAGATTCCAATTTCTTCAATATTGGGATTTTCAATTGGGAATATTTTATGAATATCTGACTCCAGAAATTAAACAGCATTTTTTTTTGTGTGTGTGTTCCCGCACTTGGTGGATTAGGCTTAAGACGGGAGGTGAAAAGTTCTCAAGTCTAACTTCAGTGTGAAAATATTTTTGTATGCTTCATTCCAGTGCCAGGTTTAAAAGTTTTCTGACTGTTCGTCAGGTGTTTAGTATTATTGCTTTTTGCATCTCAATATTTGGGTTGGGGTCAATTTCAAGTGTCTCCAAGTTGTTTTGGAGTGTTGTTGGTATTATATCTGTTGCTGATAAGACAAGAGAGATAATGTTTACCTTGTCCATGTGCCACATATCTTTGATTATTATTATTATTACATTAGTAATAAAATACTAAAATAAATAATGCAGTGGATAACCATCTGTTAAAGGACTTAATTTTGCTAGCTAAGACATTCAAGAACCATCTATTTTTCTTAGCACTTTTTTCAGCAGGCTAACTCCTTTGGAATTCTGAATCTCAATTATGTATGTCGGTACTCCTGGCCAAAATAAGAAAAGTGAAACTATATACAATATATATTTCCAAATACGGAAAGTCAAATTATGTTCAACATTTACAGAACAACAGATAAAGGAAAACAATTTGGATTATTGACAATTTTAGAAACTGTAATTATTCTGGTTGCGTTTTTGAATCTCCTAAATGGCAACAACCAATGGAGACAGTAAAGCAGACAAGTAGTATTTCTGTTATGGAACCCCACAAACCTAGTAATTCCCGTAATCCGCCCGTACGATAATGAATATGTCAAAAGTTAATTTTCAGTCTGTTGCTACTTTATTGATTAGAATACAAATTAAAATTAATCTATCAATTACACAGGTTCCATGATTAATTTCTGAAATTTGTTTATGATTAAGGAACTTAATTAAATAACCTATTCCCTAGAACGGTGCAGATATCGTCAACGTTAATAAACTTAAATCCGATTAATTGAAGTTTGGCTAAATCTTAAATCCGTGATGTCTCTTCCAACTTTGTAAGCCTTAATTTTGCTTGACTAGCAAATTTTCCAGCAGACAGGAAACTAGATAGTTAAATTCCTTAGATCAAAATTTGGAAATTTTAACATGACTTTTTAAACTTTACTTCGTAGATTTTTTCTCAGGCTTTGCATAATTTTCTGTAATCCAGAACACACCCAATACTGAAATTAAGAATAAAAACGCAATTTTACTGAAAATAGTTAAGGTGCTCTTGAAAGTTTAGCTGCAGTGATGTGTCTTAAAGTCTGCAGAGAAAGCGGTGATCATTTTTAAGAGTAATTTGGGTATAAAAGACAAATTAGATAAAACTGGATCTGGATTTATAAATAAGTACATAGGGCAAGAATTCAAGGCATCAAATTTTTAGAACGTTTTGTATTATTTTTACTTCTAAATAGCAATAAATCTTGAGGCAAGGTTTTTCATCTTTATGAATTTCTAGATTATTTTCAAAATTGCTTGTTGACAAAGGTCTAATTAACAAATCGTCAACACCAATCACCATAATAAAACAAATACGACACAGATATTTAGAATATTACAAATACAGTAAAACTTCCCTAAGGCCACCACCGTCAGTTTCATGAAAATTCAGTCGTCCAGAGAGGTGGTATGTGAATGGAGGTAAATTTAGCATTGGGTCTATGGGAAGGAAGGAAATCCGTTTTCCTAAAAAGTGATCATTAAGGGAGGTGGTCGTTGAATAGAGGTGGTAGTTAAGAGAGGTTTTACTGTATAAAAAATAAATGTTCATACTACATTAAACTGCCTTTAAAAGAGAACGATCAACGCAATCTGTGCTTTCCTGTCACAGCACAACTATCCAGCTATAAGGAAACATTAGGAGACTTTCTGCGCTACGCGCAAGGCAGGCAACAACGTTAATGTGGAGGAGTGGCTATTATAAGTGAGCGATGAAAGAATTACTCAACATTGTGGTTGCTGTCTTCAAGAGAGACTACTATTTTGGAGCGATTTTCGCTCCTCTGCTAACGCTTTAAGAGAAGTATTAAACAGTCGCTTTATTTAGTACAATAACAATAAATGTATTTCGTTGAAACTCAGAAAATTTATGCTACTTTTACTTCTAAAAATTGCATTTTTTCTATATTATATTTCTTTCATAATAAATGCGACTCCAAATAATTTGGAATTACTTAGAAAGTGTGCTGTGAACAACTACCACATATTGAGTATATGTCTATATATAAATATAATGGAGAAATTAGCCATAATTTCACCACGCTGGCTAGACGGGTTGGTAAATTAGCCCTCCCCTTCCGCCTTTCTATCCGTACAGCAAATATTAATTTGCCTCATAAATAGAAACTGAGCCTACGCAGAAGGAGGGGTCGGACGCACTGAGTTACTGGCCTGGCGGGTTCACTCATCATCACATACGTTCAGTGTTTGGGTCTCCATCCGGTTAGATACCAGAACCCCTTTTGCGAGGCCGAAAAATGGCCCAGGATGAGCTTGTAGCAGAGAAAAGCATTTGGAGAGACTTTTGATCAACAGTGAATAGATAATGGTTGAATATGATGATGATGATATATATATATATATGTAAATTAATAATAAGGAAAATATGAAATAACATAAAAATAAATATATATACCTATTTAAATATTAAAGGAATTAAAAAAATTAAATAAATTAAACGAAAAGAAACATAAGCAATTCATAAAAGGTGACTGCGCAAAAGCTGCAATTGCATTTTTTATGATGAAAATAGTATTTTTAGAAATGTAAGAAAGTTATGTAAAATTGAAATGACAGGAAATTGACAGAAATAGAGATAGCAGAAACACAGTAAAAACATTAAAAATAAAAAATAAAAACAGAATAACAATAAATTAGCAAAAATTTTCACTAACAATAAGTTAAAAAACTTCATAGTAAACACAAAAATAGAGTACGTGATTAATACCCAAAAATTTGAGATAAGAAACGGAGAGAATTCGACAAACATAGCATAATAAATGGAAAATGAAAAAAGTGACACCACGTGTAGGAACTTTTTCAAGGGAGGCTCCAAGCACGTGGTCCTTCAGCAATGGAATGTTTCTGTATGGAAAGTAGCTTAAGCTAAAAAAATTCCACGCCTCACGACATTTCAGGAGCAAAAAACGAGCCGAATTAAAACGAATAAAATTTATGAAAATGATAAAAAATTGGGGGATATACATTGGGATGCAGACGGAATAACCATACGGTCAACAAGGAGAAAACAAAGTTAGGCTTAAACGTAAAAGAGCAGAGGGGAGGGCAACAGTACAGCAGAGTTGCCAGCCTAAAGCTAAGGAAGCCAAAAGCGTTAGGAAAGCCTCCAAAATGGACAGATTTCAGAGCAATCTGTGTTTTTGAAACTATTACAAAAATAAGCAATAAAACGTTCCGGTATTAGATTGCCTTTCAGTCTGCATTCGAGCAATTTAATAGCTTCTAAAAGGCTTAAGTCTTCAAGGCAAATTCTGTGGATTCTTTTTAATTGAGAAATAATAATATTGCGTTGAACTTTGATGCTTATATTAGATTCGAAACTTAACAACGTAATCAATTTGAACGGGAGATCTATTCTTTTGTCATAGGTGCAAGTAATTACACCGGATTCTTTAGCCAGATCTATATGGTGATCTAAAAATTAACGTAATTTCCATTGTTTGTCTTCTTCAGTGTGAGATCTTTAGGATATATGACATTGGTCAATTCATGGAAATCTGGACGGTCGAAAAAAATAATGTCATCCATATACCTAAAGGCTGTAACATCCAAATGCCTTTGTTTTTGCTCATGAAAGTGCAAAAAAATGTCAGCGAGGGAGATAGAGAAGGAGTAACCCATGGGGATTCCTTTAATTTGTTTGAAGGACTTCGCACCATTTAAAAAAGCACGTTGTTATACAGACAGTAGTTAAACAGATTACTCCAGCGACCTTCGTCAAGATTAATTACATCACTGTGATTCAAAAATAAAATATCCCACAATTCATCCATATAGTCTAGTGGCAAGATTGTAAACAGATGCTCAAAATCAAATGTATTTATATTCCGTATGTTACAGGAGTTAATTCTAAGATAATTTAAAACTTCTGAGCTATTGTAGATAATGGAGGAATCTTTTTCCGATTTTATCTTATGTAGAATGCGCTCGTTTTTTTTAAATATATGAATATCACCGGACTGTTCTTTGAAAGTGGAGTTGGATAATTATCAAACATTTTCACTACCAATAAGTTTAGCAACTTCATAGGAAATACAAAAATAGAGTCAGTAAGTAAAAACAAGCAATTTGAGATAAGAAACGGAGATAATTTGACGAAAATATCATAACAAATGGAAAATGAAAAAAGGAGCATCACGTGTACGAATTTTTAATGGAGGTTCCGCCCGGTCCTTAAGCAATGGAATGTTTCTGTATGGAAAGTAGCTTAAACTAAACAAATTCCACGCTTCCTGACATGTCAAGAGCGGAAAACGATACGAATTAAAAGGAATAAAATTCATGGAAATGAAAAAAAAAATTGGGAGACTTAAATTTTTGCTAATTTACTGTTATTCTCTTGATTTTTATTTTTTAATTTTAATGTTTTACTGTGTTTCTGCTATCTCTATTTCTGTCAATTTCTTGTCATTTCAATTTTTCATAACTTTCTTACATTTTTAAAAATACTGTTTTTATCATAAAAAATGCACTTGCTTTTGCGCAGTCACCTTTTATGAATTGCTTATATTTCTTTTCATTTAATTTATTTAATTTTTTAATTCCTTTAATATATAAGTATGTATATATATAAATTTATTTTTATGTTATTTCATATTTTCCTTATTATTAATTTATTATTTACTATATTGGAATAACAAGGGAATAAAAATAAATGGTGAATATTTAAATCATCTGCGGTTTGCTGATGACATTATTATTTTTTCAACGGACCCATTAGAACTCCAAGACATGGTACAAGAGCTCTCAACTAGAAGTGAAGAAGTTGGACTCAAGATGAACCTACAAAAAACTAAGGTCATGTTCAATAATTTTGTAGAGGAAACAAAAATACAAGTTGACAACACTGAGCTAGAAATTGCTGATTCATATATTTACCTTGGCCAGCTGATTTCAATGGATGGCAACATTATGAAAGAACTCAACAGACGTATTAAACTTGGCTGGAGTGCATTTGGAAGAAACAGTTTTATCCTGAAGGGGAAATTGCCTTTATGTCTAAAAAGAAAAGTCTTCAACCAGTGTGTATTGCCAGTCCTCTCTTATGGATCAGAGACATGGAGTCTAACAGTTGGAGCAATACGAAAGTTACAGACAACGCAAAGGAGCATGGAGAGGTGCATGCTTGGAATAACTAGGAGAGATCGAAAAAGAAACACTTGGGTGAGAGAGCAAACTAGAGTAGAGGACATCATTGTTAAAGTAAAAGGACTGAAATGGCGATGGACAACAGAAATTCTGAACTGGATTCCAAGAGACCACAGAAGACCTAGAAAACGTCCTCAAACTAGATGGGTGGATGAAATAAGAAAAGAGGTTGGGGTGACGTGGAAACGAATGGCCCAGGATAGACTTGTGTGGAAAGCATTTGGAGAGACCTTCATCCAGCAGTGGATAGATAATGGTTGAATATGATGATGATGATATAATAAACATATGTACAAATATACACTGACATACGACAACAGGTAAAAAAAAACTTCATTCTCTGGTTCGCTCGCTATTTGAATCTGTTACTGTAGGGCGCGCTAAGCAACACGCTGTAGTGGAAAAACTTGTTCCCGTAAATTAAGGCGGGGGTTGGGGAGCCAAAGAAGCTTGAGTAGCCTGTGCTGAGCGAAGGTTTTCTTTTACCTGTTGTCGTGTGTCAGTGTATATTTATATCTCTTCAATCCAATTTCTATTCCGTTTATATTCTTATCGTATAATTTATGACATGGCATGTCGGGGGATCAGGAGGTATTTGCTGTCAAGAATACTTCCTTCAGAAACATGCCATATATGGAAATATCCTATGGGCGATTCCCCTTGAAAAAGAGACTGTAGGGTGTTTCAAACACCTCATTCCATTGATCCTTACTCAGTTATTTGTTTGGCTGGATTGACTTTTTATTTTTGTATCCTGTTTGCTTTGCTTGAATAATTTAATCCGATGGTTTTCAAAAACGTGCAAGAACACGCTTTGGATTTTCATATATCGTCCAGCATGTAAGTAAAATTATTTTGTGTATTTTTCAATGTTTTTCATTGTTCTCCATGTTTCAACTTAAAGTGTTTTTAATATATATATGGCCTGCAAAAGGGTTGCTGGTATCTAACTGGAAGGAGACCCACACGCTGAACGTATGTGACGATGTGTGGAACCGGCCGGGCCAGTAACCTAGTGTCCTACCCCGCCTTCAAGTGGTGCAGGCTGGGCTTTCTATCCAAGAGGCAAATTAATATTTGCTGCACGGATGGAAAGGCGGAAGGGGAGGGCTAATTCACCAACCCGTCTAGCCAGCGTGGTGAAATGATGGCTAATTCCTCCAATATGCTAATACACCAAAAACCATGGCCCCTAGTCTCCAGGTGCTGGAGTGCTCCTGATCAAGGCAGCGGTCAGCGTGGCATGAAAGCAGGGGGTGCTAAGAATCACTGGAATGGCCCAGGCTGCCGTTTGTTATTGACCTTGGCAACGTATAATGGACGATCCCTTGCTTCTGAAGCAAAACTTCAAGAATTGGAAGAAGAACTTGACAAGATCAAATGGGACATTGTAGGACTCAGTGAAGTTAGAAGAAAAGGTGAAGAGTTGGTGGAACTTAAAAGTGGACATTTGTTTTATTATAGAGGAACGGAAACTGGAAGAACAAGTGGTGTTGGCTTCTTAATCAACAAAAGAATTAAAGACTACCTTCTTGAAGTCGAAAGCACGTCAGATCGAGCAGCGAGGCTCGTTGTTCAACTAACCCAGCGATACCAACTTCAGATAGTACAGGCATATGCACCAACATCAAGCCATACGAAGCGAATTGCTCAGGATAGACTTGTGTGGAATGCCTTGTGTTGCAGAGACCTTCATCCAGCAGTGGATAGATGACGGTTGAATATGACGATGATGATGATGATATATATATATATAAAGTTAAAGTCTCTCCAAATGCTTTCCACACAAGTCTATCCTGGGCCATTCGTTTCCACGTCACCCCAACCTCTTTTCTTATTTCATCCACCCATCTAGTTTGAGGACGTTTTCTAGGTCTTCGGTGGTCTCTTGGAATCCAGTTCAGAATTTCTGTTGTCCATCGTTGATCAGTTCTTCTTGCAATATGCCCAGCCCATCGCCATTTCAGCCCTTTTACTTTAACAATGATGTCCTCTACTCTAGTTTGCTCTCTCACCCAAGTGTTTCTTTTTCGATCTCTCCTAGTTATTCCAAGCATGCACCTCTCCATGCTCCTTTGCGTTGTCTGTAACTTTCGTATTGCTCCAACTGTTAGACTCCATGTCTCTGATCCATAAGAGAGGACTGGCAATACACACTGGTTGAAGACCTTTCTTTTTAGACACAAAGGCAATTTCCCCTTCAGAATAAAACTGTTTCTTCCAAATGCACTCCAGCCAAGTTTAATACGTCTGTTGAGTTCTTTCATAATGTTACCATCCATTGAAATCAGCTGGCCAAGGTAAATATATGAATCAGCAATTTCTAGCTCAATGTTGTCAACTTGTACTTTTGTTTCCTCTACGAAATTATTGAACATGATTTTAGTTTTTTGTAGGTTCATCTTGAGTCCAACTTCTTTACTTCTAGTTGAGAGCTCCTGTACCATGTCTTGGAGTTCTGATGGGTTCGTTGAAAAAATAACAATGTCATCAGCAAACCGCAAATGATTTAAATATCCACCATTGTGCATTCCTTGTTATTCCAATTTATCAGCTGAATCAGTTGTCTAAGGTACATTAAATATGTGAATCACCAACTTCTAGTTCAATGTTGTCAACTTGTATTTTTGTTTTCTCTACGAAATCGTAGAACATTATTTTAGTTTTTTGTAGGTTTTCTCATCTTGAGTCGAAGTTTTTTACTTCTAGTTAAGAGCTCCTATACCACATATTGGAGTTCTGATTGGTCCGTTAAAAAAATAACAATGACATCAGAAAACTGCAGATGATTTAAATATTAACCATTTATTTTTATTCCCTTGTTATTCCAATTAATCAGCTGAAAAATCATCCGTAAAGCGAAAGTAAAAAATTTTAGAGAAATGGTATCTCCCTGCCTCACAACTTTACTAAGTTTGATAGTTTTGGTATCTCCATGTAACAGAAATTTTACACTTGCATTTTTAAACACACGTTTTACCATGTCAATGTATACATGATCGACGTCTGTTGATCTTAAAGAGTTGATAACTTCTGACGTTTTAGTATAGTCAAAGGCCTTCTCATATTCAATAACTGTCACACACAATGGAAGTTCGTATTCATGTGTTCTTTCAGTTAGTTCTCTTAATACTTGAATATGGCCTACTGTTCTGAATAAACTTCGAAATCCAGCTTGTTCTCTTGATTGAACTGCATCTAATTATTTCTGCAGGCAATGTGTTAGCACCTTTGTGAAGAATTTATAAATAGCAGGTAAGAAGCTAATTGGTCAGTAATTTTTCAAATCCTCTTTATCATCTTTTTATGCCAAAGGATTACTTTTGCCGAATTCCATTGGTTTGGTATGTTGCCCCTGTTATGACATTTGGTAAAAAATTTTGCAAGTATATCTTCTAAATGTTCTCTAGCTTCTTTTAAGGTATCTAATGTAATGCCATCATTACCAGGGGTTCTTCCTTTCTTCATATTTTTCATTGCAAATACAACTTCCTCTTTTAAGATTTTAGGAGCTGTTCCTTCGACTATTTCAGTGTCTTCGTTTAATCCACTGTTTCTTTCATATAGTTTTTTGTAGAATTCTTCAACTGTTCTATTTCCTTCCTATTTCTTGTTACGGTGCCATCCTATCCTTTTAATGCAATGATGTGTTTCTTCCCAACAGATAGACTTCCTTTTACAACACCCTAAGGCTCTTGTTGTTTTCAATGGCTTTCCTTACTAACTCACAGTTGAATTTTCTTATGTCTTCTTTCATGCTTTTGCGCAGAGTTTCCATCCTGGAACTGGTATTTTGATTGTCCATCTTCATATCTCTTCACCTTTTCAGGAGCTGCTTCGTTTTCTTAGATAATTTTCTGTTTTTCTTTTTACATACTGCACCACCAATTTCCTTAGCAGTTTCGATTATTGTCTTAACAATGTTTTCATTTGCTTTTGAGATATGAACTTCTCCAATAAGTTCTTCCAGTGTAGACAAGCGATTTTTATTTCCAACGTGAATGCCTCGGTATTTTCTTTCAGTTTCGTTAAATCCACCCTCTTGCATACTTGTTTCTATATATATAATGACCGCTATTTTAACGAACGTAAATAAGATGTGAGTTTTTTTTTTCATTCTCTTTTTTGTGCATATCATTCTGCAGTCTTCTCGAGTAAAAGTTTATTTATTTAGTTATTTCTAGGTATGCTTGAAGTTCGTGTAAATAAAATAACAAGAATTGAGTTCTCACAGTTGCGTTTACAAGTTGCATTACAAGCCAAATTTCGAATGGCATGCTCTTCTTATATAATACACACCGTAAAATATGTTAATAAAATTTTACCTTTAACTTTAAAAATAACTTTGCAAGAGCATTGACAAGCAAAACGAGTGCGAACGACAAAAGAGGAAAGACAGACAACAAGCAGCAATGATAAGGTACATAATTTGTTCAATCACGAGCAGATTTTACGGAACTCCAATTCACAACAGCCGGTTCTGAAGCGTCATATTGACCGGTTCCTATTAATAGTATTTATGGCTGGAAGTACAGCACCTTCGCATGATGATGATGATGAACAACAACAACAACAATGAAATGAGTGTTCATGCTAAACAGCGAGTGGAACTGGTCAAGAACTATTACGCGAATGTTGAAAATGCCACAGGGGCATTGCATATTTTCCCTCAAAACCAGAATCTATGACGAAACTCGTGTTATGTTCAACCTGTGAGTGAAGTAGTGCACAAAATCGAAGAAATGGGTTACATTTGCGACAGACCTCAAACTGAACAACCACCCGTTCCTATAGAACACGTTAGGGAAATGCATAACACGATTATTGACGATCGTCACTTAATTGCCCTAGCTGCTTCTCGCATCTTCGATATTTCCAAAACTATAGCCTTAAAGATTCTACATTCTATACTCCACATGTTCCCTATCTATCCATTGAGTCCAGCTGTTGCAAACAGGTGACGAACAGCTATGTTTAGATTTTTCAAATGAATTTCTCATAAAGTATGATAATGATAACATCTGGCCATTATGCATACTGTGGATCGACGAAAATCGCTAACATATAGCATATGCTAATAAGAAACATACATGTTGCACTCAAAAATACCTAGCCGTAGCCGTAGAAGCGTGATATCGAAAATTACTTTGAAGTGAAAAAAATAAATACCAAAAATCTGTGATGCATTTGGGGCTTCCGTAGGCCTACTTTACGGCTCGAATGAACATTTAGCGTGCTTCGACTGCACTGCCTATCAATGCGAATTTATCTGAGAATAGTTTAAGGACTGTTTTTTGGGGGTAAGTGTCAAGGAAATTCTTTTTTGTTTCATTCTTTTCGGAATTGAAAACAGCCCGCTTTCTTTCTCTGCCTTAAGACGACAGCAGAATTGCTAAAATCCATTTTAGGCAACAGAATTAATCAAATTTAACTTCATTTAAAGCAAATAAAATCTTCTTGTTTCAGAAAGAGTAAAATTATTTAATGTTTTTTAAAATAATCAATATTGCTTTCTAAAACGTACTTAAATCTTTGCTTTCAGGCTACGATAATTTCCGGAGATTAAATACTCCATAAAAGGCCACACATACTCCATCCTCAAATATATTTCATCCGATGCCTAAGAAAAGTTTCATTTAAAATTTATTAAATAGGTAGAAATTTAAAACCTTAATTAAAAACTGTGTAATTGCGTCTGATAATTAACATTTTTAATAAAAGTTATCTGCCTTAAAAATCTTAGTTAACAAAAGCAAAAGTTAATTTATTTGCAGGTATATTTTCAATACATTTTTTCATGCTTAACCGCTACAATAATCAACTTTATTTTCTCATCTGTGTTTCAAGCAGTTTAATATGCCGATGAAAGCAAGTTTGGTAATGAAAATTAATATCTTTTCCATCAATTTTTAAATTGCTTTTAAAAGTTCTTAGGTTACCTATTTGCGCTGAAATGCTAGTTTCCTTTTGAAATGGCATCTAGTGCATGGATGAAAGAATTCTAATCTCAGGAAGGGGAAATTAGTTTTAGTAAGTATGCTCAGAATTCTTGTAATGAAGGAAGAGTGACCAAAATTTAAGTAGAGAAAGCCCTGAGGAAAGTTAAGCCTCCTTTTTTTCCCATTTCAAAGGCATCGTTTCTGAATAGGACGCTGTTTAATTCATGAGTCAAAACCTCGTAATGACATTAATAACGATGCTAAAATTAAGAAGTGCGATCAACTAAAGCGAAACGATAAATGTCAAATGCAAAAGTAATGTCTGGCGGAGATTTCCAATGCAGAACGAGTATAAACTATTACTTCACTGCCCTTGATAAGAAACTCGATGTCTAATGGAAAATAGGAAAAGAAATTCACATAACTGATTCCACATATTTAACTTGGATATAACCAAAGTGTGAGAGAAACGCATTTCAAGCATACATATTTAAACAGCAATCTCATTTTAATTAACCAACACATGAAAATAAATTTATAAATATTGATAATTAATCCTTTTGCTGCTGCTGAAGTACTGGCACCTGTCGGACGTTTCTTGTTGAGATGGGCAAAGTCGTTATTTTTGTGAACGATTCTTTCAAGACCAGTTCATTTTTTAGATTCGTTCTTTTAAGCTAGTTGTAACTAACTGTATTAAGCTAGTTGTAACTAACTGTATTAAGCTAGTTGTAACTAACTGTATTAAGCTAGTTGTAACTAACTGTATTAAGCTAGTTGTAACTAACTGTATTAAGCTTAGTTGTTCTATAATAATGTGTATACACGGTTCTTATTGCGCTTTTAAGCCAAATACCAGTTGTAGTACTAATAAGTAACACATATTTCAACGTATAAACATTTATCAGGAAAATGAACGTTGCTAGTATAAAAATAAATGTAGTTTTCCTAATATATTTACCTTGTATTTATTTATTTAAAATATTTTGTAAAAAAGCTTTGAAATGAAGTTTTGTTTAACGAAATTGGTATTGTCATTATTTTGCAGTTTTTTCACAGAGCTTCTGTAACAGTACTGATTATATAGAATGACATTATTTTTCCAGTCATGCTTGTCCCTAAAGAACAAAGTAATAGCTATTGAAATGGACGCTGGTTAACAGAGTTTGCACTGCATATGTAAAACAATATGATAGCAATAAGAGTCAGAGAGTACATAAAAGTAATGGAGCGTTCTTTACACTGATCCCGATAACACCATTTCTCTTTTAAGTCTTTAGATTGGCGCTTTTCAAAGCCCCGTATCTCGGCAGCTAATTCTAAATGAGCTGCATTTAATTGCGGCAAGCAAAAACGAAAATTTCCAATTGTACCACTCAAGTTTCCAACCACGCATAATTTATCAATAAAACAAATTATCGTGAATTGAAATTGGAGTACCACCATCAAGGTTTTACTAAATTAACTATTTCTTTATGGCACTTAGTTTAGTTAATGATGTGGGTTTTTTTCTTAACGCAGTATAATGCAACGAATTACCACAATTTAAAAATTTCTAAACTAATTAGACAAATGGCAACCATAAATCCGATATTTCAATTCTCGGTCTGGGCCTTCTTCCTCATTTAACAATTTTCAGTAAGCATCTCATTACAAATGTGAAGCCGAATTCATTAAGAGTGTATTAATGCTGACAATATGTTCGTTATCTCCATTAGGTGTTGAAAAATCGGAGTGAATCTTTTCATCCTTTGCGTTTTAGTAAATAGTCATTAAATTATATTATATTCTCTCACCAGGGCAGTCATTTCAAATTTTACGAATGTGTTTAACGAAGTATGGGCTGTTAGTAGTTAAAAGCCCACAAAGTAGAAGGTAAATGCACCAGACGTATCAGACTAATTATATTGTGTTTTTTATAATTTTGTAATTCTTTTTCCAAAACCAAGAGGTAACAAGCAGTATCTACGTATAAATTATAGTTATTAATTTTATCAAAAGCCAACTTCTTCATATTAAATACCTTTCAGATCTATACAATATTTTTAAAGTAAAATATCAAAATATTGGCGAAGAAATAATATTTCGAAAATTTGCAGAATAAAAATTTCTTTCTACGTCAACGAATTCTTTCTAAGCAAGCATAACTATGTGAAAGTTTGAATTTGAGGAAGAATGGAAAACTACAAATGAAGCGATTTAAAAGGAACTTCGAGAAACGTTCATTCAAATCTTCTCAAAATTGAGTTCTTAGAAAAAAGTAACACAATTCCATTTTGAAATGGCGTGAAAATAAAGAATATTGGCGCAAAAGGAGGCCTATTTAATAAAGATTAAAATTTTTTTTCTTCATCGGACCGAATATCAAACCTTACTCTTGCTACATGATGCAGTACGTATGACGAAATTACGTCGTATTTCGTTTTACTACGCAATTACATAATACTTAGTCGTATGGCGCAATTACATCGCAATATATTTTACATGACTTATAGCAAATATAAACAAAAACTAGAAAAGAAAAAAAAAATAGTTCGAATGTTCATCATACCTTGGTTTTGGTTAAACATAATTAAAAGTTTTTCAAAATAAGTAGAGGTGTAGAAAATTTTTACATTGTATTTTAGGTTCTTCAGGTTTCTTTTTTAATCAAAAAAGATGTCTATTTCTTATAGCAGGGTTATGCTAATTTCTACTATGATTGCAAAATTTTTTTTTATAATATAAGTACGCTTTTTTCCCTAAAGAAAAATTGTTATACTATGTGTGATAAAGGTGCCAATTCTTCTTACACTTCCTATCACTTATTAACTGATTAAAAATAAATAGAACAAATTATTAAACTCTTATTTAGTAGACCTCTTTTTACAAATTAGAAGGACAGCTATAATCGTGAACCTTAAGCTGCATATTTGTCGCAATTTTCTCAAAGAGGCCTAAACATCTTCATAAATATTATTATACGAATACATAATACATAACAATCTTAGAAACTGCATTATTCGATTATACTTCTGAAAAAATACGATGAGGACCAAAGATATAAAATATTTATGCATTTTTTACTGTAATACGACCTTCCGTTTTAAGTTTAAATATAAATTATTCACGTTTGATAACTTTAGAGGAGAATCTTGTGACAAGCTAATGCTTTCCATTCTCCTCCATTTCTAACTTAATCATGGAACCAGTAAACTATCATCATGCTCCTTGTATGTATAATTTATATACGAGTATAAACTTACTATATCCAAATTTAAACACGTATCTCAGGTTAAATAAATTATTATTATTATTTTTTTGTGTGTGTTCTCGCACTTGGCGGATTAGGCTTAAGACGGGCGGTGCCAAGTTCTCAAGTCTACCTTCAGTGTGAAAATGTTTTATATGTTTCATTCTGGTGCCAGGTTTAAAAATTTTCTGACTGTTCGGCAGGTGTTTAGTATTGTTGCTTTTTGCATCTGAATATATGTGTTGGGGTCAATTTCAAGTGTCTCCAAGTTCTTTTGGAGTGTGGTTGGTATTATACCTGTTGCTGATAAGACAAGAGGGATAACGTTTACCTTATCCATGTACCACATGTCTTTAATTTCCTACCTTAAGTCTTGGTATTTAGTCATTTTTGTGGTGTATGTGTTCTGAATGTTATTTGTGTTGGGTATTGCTATGTCTGTGATGTGTGTTATTATTATTATGTTATTACTATGATGTTATTATTATTATTATTATTATTAGTAGTAGTAGTAGTAGTAGTAGCAGTAGTAGTATTGTTGCTGTTATTGTATGTCTTAAAACAACTTTCGAAAAAATTCTGCACCAATTATTTTCGCCCCATTTCTATAAGCATATAAATCGTATAATAATTAATAAATTATAAAGATAGATAGGCATTTTTCATCAAGATTGGAGAAAATAGCTGAATTTGACGCCAGATATGAATATTAACTTATGTAGCATTTTTCGTCCACAAACTAATACGAATAAAGTAGTGCTCGCTGGTACTTCATTTTGATAACAGATTCATGGAATTAAAATTTATTTGGGGAAAGAAATACACTATTTCCATTAATACATTAAACAGAATATTTTTTTTCACTTTAATAGTAAAACTTTGTTTCAAACGAGATATGATTACGCTTTAATGTTAAATAGAATGTGTTTAGATTGATGATTTAGGGCTTTCGTGTAGAAAGAATTAAATGTCTGACAAAATCCACGCTGTCTTGGATGGGAGTAAATTGATGAGTGAAAATGTGTAAAACACATAAAACGGAAGCATTAACAACAAATATCCACATTGCATTTGAGTTTATCTCTGTGGAAAATAACATGAATAATATGACTGAATGAGACACTTAGGAATAATTTATAAATTACCTTATTTCATAATTATATAACTTCCGAAATTGATTAAAAATGATCTGAAAGAAAAGAATAGTTTTATTATGAAGGAGAATCTATCATTTTTCCTAGATGGTAGCTTCTAACTGATATGTTTCATAAGATTTAACTGAGAGGTTAGAGCTATGAAGCTTAACAAAAAGGTATACCAATTGCCAAAAATCATAAACTATCCTACTGAAACAACTAAGAAGACATGGGACATAATTTTTAAGACAATTAATGTCAATTAAAATGCTTGACTGTGTACTGAAGAATTTGTGAAAACCAAGAAAATATTCTGAAAGTGTTGAAGAAAGAAGCAACTCGTAAAATTTTATGAGAAGGAAATCTCTAAATAAAAGTGTAGAATGAGGAGTTGGAAAGGAGTTTAAAGTAAATTTGTAAAGATCAAAGTATATGGCAAGTTAACATGTGTGACTGTGTGCTTAAGACCCTACTCCCTACTTTGAAAATTTCAAAAAATCGATTCTTTTTATTATTTTAAAAATTCTTGGAAATGTTGTGAATATGCTAAAAAACCACAAAAAAAATTTCGAAAACTAAGCTCACAGTAAGCAAAAACGTAGGAAGATGTAAGTAAATAAAAGGCAGCTTAAAAGGCTTTAAAGGGACCGAGAGTATTTCTGTCATCTATATTTCTAAGATTTGGTCATTTTAAGTTTTTTTATTTTATTTTTTATTTTATTTTTCAGAAGTATTATTTTACATGAAAAAGAGAAGTAAACTACTTTCCGCAAGCCAGAATACTTGTCCTTTCTATGCAATTCTAGTGTTTGTTTACAAATGCTTTGCTCTCCAGATTTCGCCACTGCTTTTTTTGCTTAGATTTCCTGTTACTTTATTATTTGTTTTTTTTTTGTTTGTCTGTTGTTTATATTACTAATTTTAGTTACATTTATTGTTGTATACTAATTTCAACGATGGATCAAAAACGTGCGTCAGGTCAGAGGCCTAAAAAAAGGCGTTTTATTGGCAATCGATTTTTTTTTAAGGCAATCGATTTCTTTTGAAAAATCGAACTCCCCATCTTCATTCTAAGCCAAATGTAAATGTAATGCTTCTAATAAAAAGCTATCCTCATCAATAATATTGCCAAATGAAGTTTCAGATTTTCAAGGCTATATCATCATGGACAAAAATTTGGTCTTCAATAAAATTGCAGCTGCAGTATGCTGAAAAATTTACAGTGTAGAGATTTCCATAAAGGAATAGCCTGTAGCTGGCTTATCTTCAAGAATCCGCATACAGTGTAACAATTGTGAAGTTATTGCCAGATTTCGAAATTCGAAAATGGTAGTTGAACTAAAGAAAGCTTCCGATTTAAATAGGTGATGCACTTATACCATTCGATGCATAGGACAAGGTCACACTGCGATTAAAACTTTCTGCTGGATGATGGATTTGCCCCCACGCACCACTCAATGTTCGTACCGAAATGTTGTGAAGAAAATACAAACGGCATCAAACATCGTAGCACACAGCAAAGCATGACGGAAGCTGCAAAAGAAGAAGCGGCGTTAACAAGATCCACCGATGTCTCTGCTAGTGGTGATAGGACTTGGAAGACTAGGGGTCACACGTCTCTTTTCGGTGCTGTTACAATGATTGGAGCTGAAACTGGAAAGGCTATTGATGTTGAAGTCATGTCCTCCTTCTGCAAAACATGTGACCAATATAAAGATGTCCAACAAGGAGAAAAATATGAAATATGGAAGAAATCACATGAGGAAAAGTGCGTGAAAAATCATGACGGGTCAGAGGGAAAAATGGAAATGGATGGCATGGTTAGGATTTTCGAACGATCCATTCATGAAAGAGGAATTCGTTATTTGAATTACATATGAGATGGTGATGCAAAGACATTTCCTGCCATCGTTGCCTCAAAACCATATGGTAATGTTCATTACAAAAACGGAATTTGTGAATCATGTAATGAAGCGTATGTGTTTCCGACAACGAAAACTCAAAGAAAAGTTCAGCGGAAGGAAACTTTCTCATGTAAAGCCCGTATCAAAGGAAGGATGACGGAAAAATTAATGGATAGTCTGCAGGGATATTATGCAAAAGCTATATATGAGAATAGTAATTCAGTGGAAGATATGAGGAAGGCTGTATGGGCAACGTTTTGTCACGTCAGCTACAGATGAAGATCCCTCTCACTTTTTTGTCCTAAAGAAGAGTCAACTTGGTACAAATACCAAAAAGCAGTGTTTTGTGGAAAACAAAATGATTACACACATAAAAACAATATTCCATCTGCTATCATAGATATCATAAAACTGATTTATATGGATCTTTCTTATCCTGAACTTTTGACTCGATGTTTAGGCAAAAGAACTCAAATACAAATGAGGGCCTAAATTCTGTCATATGGAAATTTTGTCCGAAAGTGTCGAATTGTGGGCGTATCATAGCTGAAATAGCAGTGAATAAAGCTGTCGTATCTTTCAACGAAGGAACTAAAGGTAGGCTTCAAATAATGAAAGCATTAGACATAGATGCATGGTTACATGCTGTTTATGCGTGCATATCAGCTGATTCGGTTCGTGTGCAAACTGCGGAAAAGCGAGCTGGTGATGCTACACTAGAATCCCTTAGGGAAAAAAAGTACTAAAACTGCCCATAACAAAGGTGCATTAAATAAAGAGGGACATGTGTATCAAGCTGGAGGCTTTTAAAGAAGTAGACAAGTTAGTTTATGCTAACGAATAAATTCACTAAAAAAGCTAAATTATTCACTAAAAAAAGCTAAATTATTCACTAAAAAAAGCTAAACAAAAATTTGAATGCATTTTGCTCGGAAAGGTTTTTTCTTGACACGTCGCGCAGGATATTTTCTGAACTAATAAATATTGTACAATAAAATTTTGTACAAATGTTTATCTAGTATAGCTTCATAAACTGAAACTATTTTGATTAATTTAGTATAAATTTTATTAATATTTTTTAATTAAGTTTTGAAAATAAGTGGCATTTTTCATAATTGAGATAAATATACTTTTTAAAAATAAAAAAAATAACTTGCAAAGTATTGAAGGTAGCGCTTCAGATTAATGTTTTTTCTTTGTTGGTATTTATATAATTAAAAAATGTCATTAAGGCTTAAAATATTTCAGAAACTTGCGCGTAAGGAAACAATGTCCATTTAAAGAGAGGAACATGCGTGTTATCTAAATATTAATTAAAAAATAATAATCAATGATTATAATTACGTTTTGCACTTATGTGGAACCGCAAAACTGAGGCTTTGTTTTAAAAAAGAATTATTAAATTATGTTGTTTAGTTCCACAGATACTGCTTCTTCAACATATTCACAAATTCCATGTTATTTGGTAATTCAAAGTAAGGAGACCTATTAAAAACAATGTATAACAAGAAATAAACCGACTTATCACTTCAAAGATGCACATTCTATCTTAAAATTTTTGCAAACGGAACTGGCTCCCCTGATGGCTTTTTAAAGTAGGCAATTAAAATTTGTTTATTTCCTTAAGGTCCTTAATTAACCCGGAATTTTTAATAAAACAATGAGAAAAAATATTTATAATTAATGACTTTTTTTTTTACAAAATATTCGCCATCTTCTAAAATGTTTACCGAACTTTTTTTCACAGATGTATTGAAGTTTTAATTGGAACGAGAACTTATAATTATGTTCGGATTATACATGATTTTTTTTTAATTACAATTATGGAGTATATAAATAGCGTTGAGTAAGGATTTTGCACTCTTTATTAACAATCACCATATTTCACATAGATATAGAATCTTCGAGTTAGAGATATATAATCTTCGAATAGAGATATCTTCGAATTAGAGATAAATAATGTCACACGCTAACTCATTCACTGATGAGCAGATCCGGTCATCTTTACACGATGTGCAGAAGAATTCAGTGAAT